>JAAFCE010009126.1:1683574-1734449 GCA_013389805.1 Trigoniulus corallinus
CTTCCTCTCTCGCCGTCTCCCTTCCTCTCTCGCCGTCTCTCTTCCTCTCTCCCTCTCTGTCTTTATTTCTCTCTCATCCCTTTTTGAATTGTTGCTCACTGCTCACCGCTTTCTCCGAACCCTACTTCAATGCTCCTTGCCTGACATCTTGTCACCAATCATCGTCTTTATTTGTGGACGTCTGGCATTTGCTGGTGTTAAGCCGGATACATGCATTTTCTCAGAATGTTGATTCAATGAATTGAACACTCTGGGAATTTTATTTTCCTATTTTGGTATATATCACGTAAACGTTTATGACCCTCTTATTATGGATAGGTAAGGAGCTCTCGTGTCCTGTTTAGCAATTTTAGTGCTGCTCTGAAATTCTTGACGTAGTCTTTCATTGATTTGTTTGACATGAACGTCATTTTTACTTGTGACGTTAGTTTATTGCTGTTTGTCCACATCCTTCAGTAAAACATAGGACGATTTGCTTCCATATTTTTCTACCCACTCAGTTGCTGGAGTCCTAATGTCGTACTATTTCCTTTTAATTGTAATAGGCTCATCTCACGGTAGTTTAAAAAGCACACACCAGGCTCTGAATTCAGCGGGAGCGACTGTATTGCGTTGGATACACCTGTTCTCGTCTGATCACTGAAGTTAAGCAACGCAAGCCCAGCTAGTACTAACATGAGTGGCCGCTTAGGAAGACTGAGTAACGCTAATACCCAAAAATCGTCCTAACAGCGTAGTGTCTGTGTAGACTCTGCATTAGAACTACGCAGTTGGACGGGGCTCTAATGACCTTGTAGTTGAAGGGCCCTAAAACACAACAACAGATCAATCATTCTGAATTCAGTATTAAAAACACTGAAGTGACTAGTGTCCTGGTGATGGGTTCTTCTTAATCGACCGAATTTTTGTCATTTCAGTCATTTTTTTTATAGTCGGCAGGGATATGAAACAGGGGTTATTCAGAAGCAAAATTAGACATCACTTTCTAATATAACTGCCTTCATTATAATAAAAATAATAATAAAAGAGTAAACGAAGTTGGCAACTACAAAATTTTTATCTCATTCTCCCTAACAGTCCTCATTAGTTGCTACCTGAAAATAAGCTTTTTATTCTTTTCCCTCGTCGAAGATGCTCGCGATTTAAAAGTTGTTTACTAGCTAATATTAGTACTCGAAACAGACGCTGAAGTTTTATTTTTAGGAGTTGCTATTCATAGGTTGCCCTTCCTTCCTCCCTCTTTCTGTCCCCCCCTCTCTATATATCCCTAGTCTCATGTTTATATGCTTTTATATTGGACGCCGATTTTTCGGGCAGCTGCGCATTTCATGTCTTCGTTTTTCTGAGAATTGACATCTTGACAAAGCTAAGAAAAATTAAAATCTGTTGACCAGGTTGAAGCTTTTGATCAGTCCAAGTGCATTCCAGATGCTGGGATGCTGTTTTGTTGGTGCTTTAGGGCCGTTCAACTACAAGGTCATTAGAGCCCCGTTCACCTGGTAGTTGTAATGGAAAGACTGCACAGATACTACACTAATGCGACAATTTTTGGGTATTAGCAGTACCCAGTTTTCCCAAGCAGCCACCCATGTCAGTACTAGCTGACGTTGCGTTGCTTAACTTCAGTGATCAGAGGAGAAAGCACCAGTCTGTTGCTTGTTTGTTTGTTTGTTGGTGTTTTAGGGCCCTTCAACTACAAGGTCACTAGAGCCCCGTCCACTGTGTAGTTCTGATGCAGGGACTGCACAGACACTACACTAATGCGACGATTTTTGGCTACTAGCGGTGCCCAGTTTTCCCAAGCGGCCCCCCCATGTTAGTACTAACTGGGGTTGCGTTGCTTAACTTCAGTGATCAGACGACAGAACTGGTGTGTCCAACGCAACTCGCCGCTCCCCCAGTCTGTTGCGCTTGTTAACAATTAAGGTGACTGGTGAAAAATGTCCCATGAGAGGAGTCGCCAATGGTCAAACATTTAATGAAAATACATTGAATGCTTAAGGACCCGCCTGGGCGTGCTCGATTTATTGGATCCACGTTCGATACTGGATCGAGGCGGGTTGGTTGCTTTTGGGCTAGAGAAAAAAAGAGGGAAGTCCCGAGTGCGCCTTATTTCGGATGAGAAGTGAAGCCGATTTCCAATGTGGTGTACAATGGCATTTGCACGTAAAGGAACCCTTTGTACTATGAAGCCAAAATTCGAAGGTGTAGAAGCTCGACCCCCCCCCACTCCCTCCTGGCGTTTGGTGGAGGTGGCCTGCCCCAACCAACAGTAGACTGACGAATGACGATCAGTAAGCATAGAGATTGCAGCTTTGGTGGCAGCCAGCTGCCAAACAACGCCGTCCAATAGATTACCCTTGTGTCAATCTATTAGTACAAGATGGGTACCCGACCCTGCCATAGGCGAGAAAAGGGTTAGGAGTTTGTTGTGCTTTAATTAAACTTAGTGAAGGTGATAAGTTGTGTGAGATTAGATTCTAGATCTAGCAACGGTTAGTATTGGTCAACAATAATGGTCTAAGATTCTGGTGGCCATCCCGGACAGTTTTTTTCCTCTTTTCAAATACCACAGATGTTTATTTTCTTTCGTCGTCGTCTTGCCCCCCCTCTCCCCCGCTCTTGATGAGAAATACAGAATATCTGTCTCAAATTGCGACTGACCAGCTTGCTAATGGTGGCTGTAAGTCTTGGTGTGATTGTTGTTTTAGGAGGATAGGGGAAACTGGATTCGAACCAACAATCTTATGATGACTTTTATAAATAATGAGTCTTGTATTTCATTGAGTGCGTTGTTGTTGATATTTGATTCTTTAGCTTTTAGATTGTGTTAGCCAGTGGGGCATCGATATATTTAAAGTATCAGAATACTCCAATCATAGGCCTTTGACTGCAGTAGCCTATGCCATTTTCCAGGTATGTAGTGTGTAGTAGTTTGTTGTTATTGAAATGTGACACCTTTTTGTGAAGTTTTAATGGACATCTAACGAGGTCATCAGCACTTGGGGTCCTTGGACTTGATTTCTCACTAGAGCTTTGTTAAACATTTAAAATAACGTCAATCACATTCACAATTTTTTTTTCTCTTATTGTTTTTTCTTTTCGTCTTTTTTGTAGGAAAGAGATTTATTGAAATCTTTCAAGATTCCCAACAAAACTCTAGTCAATTTCATGATGACATTGGAGGATCATTATATCAAAGACGTGCCGTATCACAATAGCACCCACGCAGCAGATGTTGCCCAATCGATTCATGTCTTGCTGCTGTCACCTGCTTTAGATGTGAGTATATATATATATTTATTTATTTATTTATTCATAGTAGAGGCGTTGAACCTTGGCCCAACAAATCATTTTACATATAGTACCTCAAAAATCCCGCCTCGGTAGTGCAGTGGGTAGTAGCGTGCTCGGTAACTGCGTCAGTGGTCCTAGGTTCGATACTGGATCGAGGTGGGTTGGCTTCTTTCGAGCAAGAGAGACAGACAGAGAGTGCGCCTTCCTTCAGATAACAAATAAAACCGAGGTCCGGTGTGGTTTAGGATGGCATTGACATGTAAAAGAACCCCATTTACTATGCTGTGGGTATTGTGCTCGGTAACTACATTATTGGTTCTAGGCTCGATACTATACCGAGCGTTGGACATACCAGTTATCGTCTGATCGCTGAAGTTAAGCAACGCAACCCAAGCTAGTACTAACATGGATGGCCGTTTGGGAAAACTGGGTAGCGGTAATACCCAAAAATCGTGGTATTAGCCTAGTGTCTGTAGAGTTTCTGCATTTGAACTACGCAGTGCACGGGACTCTAATGATCTTTTAGTTGAAGGGCCCTAAAAAAAATCAACAAAACAATCGAGGTGGGATGGCTTCTTTCGGGCAAGAGAGAGAGAGAATCCCACGAGTGTGCCATCCTTCGGATGAAAAGTGAAACCGAGGTCCCGTGTAGTGTACGATGGCATTGACACGTCAAAGAACCCTCCATACTATGCAACGGGTAGATGAGGCCAAATTTCCAGGTGTAAGAGCTCGCCCCCAACCCCGTTCTGGCGTCTGGTGGAGTGCCACATCGATCAGTAGATGATCAATAAACATAGGGGTTGCAGCTTTAGTCGTCAACCGGCTGCAGAACAACAATGTCCAGTAGATCGCCCTCGTTTCCGACCATTCAGTGGGACAGGATGGGTAGTCGGCCCTGCCATAAGTGGGAAACGGTTTAGGAGTTGCTTAGTTGCTTTTACCTTAAAAACAAGAAAAAAAAATATTGCATTCGTAGTTTAGTTTTTAAATTAAAGTCTCAGTTTTTCGAAATTTTTGCCTTTACAGAGCGTGTTTACAGATTTGGAAATTCTGTCTGCAATCTTTGCGGCTGCCATTCATGACGTTGATCATCCCGGTTTGACCAATCAATTTCTTATCAATTCAAGTGAGTTTTTTTGGTCGTTGTTGTTGAGTTTTAGATTGGTGATTTCCCTGAATTGAATTTGACTTAACATGTGTTTATTTCAACTTAAAAATGTTAGGTTCAGAACTGGCTTTGATGTACAATGATGAATCAGTCCTGGAGAATCACCACTTGGCAGTTGCTTTTAAGTTATTGCAAAATGAAGATTGTGATATTTTTGCCAATCTTTCCAAGAAGCAAAGACAGACGTTAAGGAAAATGGTAATCGATATGGTAAGTAATATGAACACTTCAACTCTTTTACTGTTGTTGTTGTTGTTGTTGTTATTTAGGGGAGTGGCAAACACTCAGCACAGTGGTCCTGCACAAAGTTTTTGTTTAATGAGGGTTTTTATGGCGCATATTATCTTGGTTCAGCAATGATAAATATTGTGGATGTTGTTTGGAGCGTGAATATCACCTACCTGGATATTGTAGTACAGAAAGATAAAAATGTGATGAAGAGAATTAAATGTGTTAGAGAGAAGGAGAGAGAGACGGGGTAGGGGAGAGAGAGAAAGAAAGACAGTCTGGTAGTTCTCACGGTCCTAAATACCAACCATTTTTATTACTTAAGGTGATAGGAACCTATTCTAGAATTGAATTTGCTCGACTAAACTAATCTCGTTAATTTGTGGGAAACTAGGTCAGGTCGCGAGGTGCATCTCGACCTCGTCCAATGATGCTTTGCTCACTCGGGCCAAAATAGTACATCTTTTTTTTTTATATGTGTGACGTCAAGATAATAATGATCATCATCAACGACAACTGCCTCCCGCTATATTTCACTAGCTGTTTACTTTGTTTATTATCTAGCTGCTGTATAACATGTAGCTCCCAAGGAAACTGCGGGGAGCGGCAAGTTGCGCGGACTGGGTAGCGCTAATACCCAAAAATCGTCGCATTAGTGTAGTGTCTGTGGTGCAGTCTCTGCACTAGAACTATGCAGTGGACGGGATCTCTAATGACCTTGTAGTTGTAGGGCCCTAAAACACCAACGAACCAAGAAGAAAGGAAATTGCGGTGGCCCATGTGTTAAGAGGTTCTAGACTATGGGAAAACTAAGTATAGTAGTAGTAGGTCATGGTGTTGGCCCCCTTTTTGGAGCAATTTCTTTCCTTCGTGTTCTGTTAATATTGTAGGGAATCGAACCTGTAGACAACAACAACTGGAATTGAAGGGGGAATAAATCAGGATTCATTTGGGATTATTGAAATTTTAGATTGACACAGGTTGAATGCTCTGTGGAACCCAAGGAAGTGAGGGGGAGGGGGACATCTTCTGTTGTTGCTTATTGTGAATTGAAGTTATTTTGGCTAAATTCATCTTAGGATGTTAACCTGCATTTCCCCCTCTCCCCCCTAAGAGTTTTTCTTTGCCCCACGTTTGTCGTTTATAGTTCAAACTATATTTTTAGGTTTTATTAAGTTTTGAATTTGTCTGCTGATGCTGTAAAGCGTTGAGGGAATATTTTTCAATTTAATTTCCTCGCCCTAGGAACTATTTTTCATGTCGAGCACAAAACCAGATTAGGATTTGACTTCCAGCTGCTCTTATGTTGAGATACGCATACACCCACGCCACATTTTTTTTTTGGTATCTTATTTGACCCTTCACGTATTAAAAAAAATTCATTGAGTTGAACGACTGACGGCATATTAATAATTTTTCAGTGTTATCGTTTCCCCTGTGTCGTTCCGTGACCCCCTTTCTACTTGGATTTCTTATCCTTTCCTTCTCCAAGGGAATTTTCTGGGAGATAACGAAATGTTTGGGAACCACTTATAGCCTAATGTCCTTAATTTCAATATTAAATTTTGTTTTCTCATCTTGATGTCGGCTGCAGCTCAAAAGTCTGTTATTTTTGTGGATATGAACCTGTTTGTTCCGACAAACTGATATGTTATCTAGCCATTGGATGCCATTTTGTCCTACTCTTGATAGGTCATGGGACCTCGTCGATCAGCCATCTTGCGATATGAATGCAGTGACAGCAAAATAAAAAACTGAATGACTTATGTGAGTCGAGCCTGCCTAACCCTTTGCATCTCTGTGACAGGCTGTTCCTCTCCTCTTCTCTTTATTTCGTTAGTGTTTTAGGCCCTTTCAACTATAACGGTCATTAGAGCCTCGTCTGCGTAGTTCTAATGCAGAGTCTGCACAGACACTACTACGCTGTTACGACGCCTTTTGGGTATTAGCGGTACCCATTTTTCCCAAGCGGTCACCCATGCTAGCACTAGCTGGGGTTGCGTTGTTTTAACTTCAGTGATCAGACGAGAACTGGTGCGTCCAACGCAATACAACTGCTCCCCCCTCCCTCCCCTCTTCTCATGACATGTCCATGCCCCCCTCAGTCTTCAAACGTTCTTGGGCCAGAATCCTAGGAACGACTAGACTTAATGGTCCCAAACGAGTAATTGTTCCTTTTGATTAAATTTATTCAGTGCAGGATTTAGATATTGAGAGGATATTTCAATTTTGAGGCCCTTTTCTTAAGTTTTGCAGCCCGCTAAATGTTGAGGCCCTAGGCTTCAGCCTAATTAGCCTAATGGTAAATCCGGCACTGACTTTATTATAGTTCTCTTTGTTTGGGACGAACCTAAATCTTACTAAATGTGATTGCTACATGTACGTATAGCGTGAAGTCAAAAGTCGCTCCCAATCGAAGGTCATGTTTTTGATTTCTGAGAAATTCGTTTAGGTTTCATCAAAAGAGCAACTGTCAAATTTTCTGCTATTTAATTAATTGCGTCACAAAATGCTGAACTAGAAATTCGGCGTAAGATCCTTTCGTCACTAATACGCGACTTTTGATTCATCGTGTACATAGGACTTATAGGAGTAATAAATCGCAATGCACACATAGTAGTTTGGAATTATGATGAATGGGTGGAGAGTAAACTGGGGAATAAAGTGAGAAATCCTAGACCATGCTCCTCTCTCTCTCTCTCCCCCCCCCCGTCTCATTCTCCTATTAAGGTTTATAGGGCAGTGATATTTGTGCTAGTGTCCCATTGTTCGTCAGCTGATGCCGTAAGCGACTGTTTAATGGCAAAGACAACTAATAAATGCCATTTCATTTTTACTGACGTCGTTGTTACCTCCAGGGAGAGTGCGGAGTTTGTGGATTTGCCTGGTCCTACATATTTAGCACTACATTACTGTCCATTACCTGATTCAAATAAGGCTGGCGTGAACGAGGTGAATTAAACCTGTTCAGGCGCGTGTTAAATCATAAATTAGGGGCGGGGTGCAAATTAGACACTGCAGCAATTGCTAAAGAAGGCCAAGGTCAACCCGGATCTTGTCCTTCGCCATCTTTATTCTCTTTGCCCTGTTAAGTAGTTCATTTGTTCACTGAAAAGCGGACGTTCCCCCGTCCTCTTCGTAGGATGGTAGTCACCATTTATCGTGTGGGACAGACAGACGTAGAAAGAAGGTAATCAAACTAATCAAGAATTTCGACATTATTTATTGCAATGGATCATTGAACGGGCCATTGGGAATATTTTCAGTTAATGGCCCGCGAATGGTTATGCTCTGCCCTTCATGTTCTTTTTTTTTCGTCTTTTATGGCCAATTATTCCACCCACACTGCAGTGACTCTCTCTCTCCCTCCCCAACCTATCATCAACCTCTGTGTTATTTTTAATAAAGATAGCAGTTTGACTGAAACATGTTATTTTGTAAAATAATAAACACGTATGTCCTGACACATGCCTTCTTTAGGGGTATTGTTCCTTGTTATGGTAGGAAAGGGGGGGAGCGACTGCGTTGCGTTGGACACACTAGTTCTCTTCTGATCACTGAAGTTAAGCAACGCAACCCCAGTTAATACTGGCATGGATGGCAGCTTGGGAACACTGGGGGAGCGGCTTATTGCGTTGGACACACCAGTTCTCGTCTGATCACTGAAGTTAAGCAACGCAACCCCAGTTAGTACTGACATGGGTGACTGCTTGGGAAAACTGGTTGCTGCTAATACCCAAAAATCGTCGCATTAGTGTAGTATCTGTGCAGTCTCTGCATTGGAACTACGAAGTGGACGGGGCTCTAATGACCTTGTAGTTGAATGGCTCTAAAACACCAAACACTTGGGAACACTGGGTACTGATGACACCCAAATCGTCGTAACAGCGTAGTGTCTGGGCAGACTGCGTTAGAACTACGCAGTGCACGGTGCTCTAATGACCGTTGTAGTTGAAGGGCCCTAATCAATCAATTAGGGAAGGATTGAAAGAGAAATTGTATTGTCGGAATTTTGTCGCGGATCTATTTCTATCTTTTCAAATTGTCTTATGACTTTTCATTTTCTTGTGTTTTTAATAGGTTTTGGCCACTGACATGTCCAAGCACATGTCTTTGTTAGCTGACTTAAAGACCATGGTAGAAACTAAGAAAGTGGCCGGTTCTGGTGTCTTATTATTGGACAATTACACAGATAGGATTCAAGTAAGTGGCGGCATTTGTGGTCTTCTTGTGTATGTGATAATTAGGTTGCTTTGGGTTGGATTAGGCAACTTAGGATTTGTTGGGGAGATGTTAAATGTCTACAGTTGGTCATCGCTGGGATTAGTAACCTTGGTATTTTTACTTTTTGTTATTTAGGTTCTTCAAAATATGGTTCACTGCGCGGATCTCAGTAATCCGACCAAACCATTGGATTTGTACAGGCGATGGGTATCTCAAATAATGGAAGAATTCTTCTTACAAGGAGACAAAGAGAAGGAGCAAGGCATGGACATAAGTCCAATGTGTGACCGTCACAATGCCACAATTGAGAAATCGCAGGTGCGTTGTCTGTGGATCTGTGATCCATTTTTGATCCCCTAGCTGCAATTATGGTTATCCTAAGTCAGAAAGATTCTTGAACAAAGTGGATTCTTGAAGTACAATGGTCATACTTCTTGACGATTTCTTGGGAATTCTACTATTCAGAAATCATTGTTGCTCGGGACACACGTCTCTGTCAGCAGCTCAGATTTCGTATTTTAATATCCACCTTGTGTAATGGCCCTAGAAAATATTCTAACGGTATTTTTTTTAAATGAATGTTAATAATAGGTTGGTTTCATCGATTACATTGTGCATCCTCTATGGGAGACGTGGGCTGATTTGGTTCACCCCGACGCCCAAGACATCCTGGATGCCTTGGAATACAATCGAGACTGGTACCAAAGTATGATTCCGCTAAGTCCGTCCACAAGCTCTAACGATCTCAAGGAAGAAGAAGGGGATGGCGAAAAGACGCCGTCTGACGACGGACCAAATCCCTTAAACAGTGCGGCGGAGAAGATCCAGTTCCAGATCACGTTGGAGGAACCAGATGACGATGATGAAGAGGAGGGCAGCGCCATGGACGCTGATACATTCACGAACATCTGAATGGGACACGGAAACACTCGTGGTGGGCAGCCTTTGTTGACTGTCGAGCCCATTCCTTCATCCCTCTTCAACGTCCGCAGCCCCTTGAGGAAATGGTGAAGTGTGGTGACATGCCAAAAAAGAAGGGTACATGGAATGTACGAATTCGAAAGAATATCCAGGACAGGACCCAGGACGGGCGCTTCTGAGAAGCGTCACACCAAACTCTACACTAAGAAGAAGATATTACTCTACTACACATGTGCTGGACGATGCCGATGATCTGATGGCGACGGTCTTTGGAGTTTTTACATTTTTACTAATGATTACAGTAGTGTCTAAATTGTTATGTTGATGCAGTCTCGCATCAAATTTGAATTTTTGATTGTTTCTTTTCTTCTCCTTCACCTCTCTTTCTCTTTAATTTCTTGTCTTTTTCTCTCACCTTGTAAACTCTCTCCTCTTCATAAGCACCAAATCTGTCGATACAAAAAAAAAGAGTTAATGTTGCAGTTGACCAATCTCAGTTTCAGGATTCTCTGACATGCCCAGTGTTGTTTATGCGGGTCAAAATGAGTCAGGTGTTGTATACCTCAAAGGCGTCACACTTTTTGACTTGTTGAGGTATTATTAGCAGCCAAGGTCTTTGCATTTTTCAAATTGTAACAATCGAATGACCCTCTCTTGTGTACTTAATGATGCTACTGTCAATATTACAGCCCAGGCCACAGTGTGTCATTTACTCCCTTGGTAATCTCACTCTCTCTGTCTCTCTCCTCTCTCCACTGTCGTTTTTTTTTGAAATTTTTTTATTTCTTGCTTTGATTCTTCTTACACACACACATCCCTACTCCCTCATTCCTACCTCTTCGAAGTATCCCAGGGTTCAAAGAGTTATTGTCACTATTTTACTAGTCACAAAAGGTGTGCTGTGCTGCCTTTGGCATTTAGGCAAAATTTGCCTGTTGAGGCTGGAACTCCCAACAGATATCTTTGCACAACAGTGGACGAAAAGCTGTCGCACTCGTTTATTATTTTTGAATTTTTTTCTCTCTCTCCCCTCCCTCTCTCTCTCCCTCGCTCTCCCTCTCTCTCTCTCCCTGACAAGTTTTTAATAGTCTATTCTTCATGTACATAGATATGCGCACATGTAATGAGATGCGCCCTCTAGGAGAGAGAAAAATGAACTACTAACATGGAATTTTCATTTTGTGTAATACATGTATATCTCCTATGTTTCTCCTCCTCCGCCTCCATATTTTAATAATGCAGATTGGGCCACTTGTGGTATGTATCTTCTTACTGTCCGGTATGTGACCAGTAGGCTTAATTTTTCTCCTCTACTTCTCACTCTCTCTCTCTCTCTATCTCTCCCCTTTCCTAACTCTCACTCTTTCTCCTGTTTGCTCACTTTAACCTGGGTCAAAGTATATTAAACCAGTTGTCCCGCCACCCTTTCCTCAGTCCCAAACAATTGAATGTTTTGAAACATTAGAATAATAGTCTATGTTTTGAAACATATGACCTTTTGACTCCGACTTTTTCATCATTCATGTGATGTTAGTAAAATAGTGCTTTCGATTGGATTACTGCTGTTTTTCGACAGCGAGTTGTCACTTCTGTCAAAGCTGATGTCGTTCCGTTTGCTGACTGAACGGAAATTTTATGTTGGGGGTGTCACAAGTATACATCCCATTCGCCTCCTCCCCCGTCACCTCGTTCAGACTCTTAATATACCTCTTTCGCCCTGTCGTAGTTTGGTGGTGCAGCACAGCATTCATATGAAGCGTAATTTTTCCTGGTAGAGAGAGCTCTTAACCGGAATAATAACGCCAGTTAATGAAATACAATAATTTTTTTTTCTCTCCTTGTGAATAATTGTTTTATGCCAACTGCTTTTTTAAAAAAAATTTAAGGCCTGTGTACTACTAGACTTATTTCTGTCCTGTGTGTCGTATGTGTAAGTGTCCCTTTCTCGTCCTCTTCTCCCCCCTCCGTCTCTCTCTCTCTCTCTCTCTCATAGACACACACAAAAGATACCTCCTTACATTTCTAGGTTATCTTTGCCCCAAACACACGCTTCAATCCTCCATTTTGTCCCTCTCTTCATTTTCGTTGAAATTCTAGTCGAATAATTGTGCAATTTTTAAGCTGAGGTGCCATGTCTGTTATTACAGTTATTTTTTTTACCTGACTTATTGATTTTATCCAGGTTTAATTTTATGTTTGCTTCATACGACCGTTGTTGATTAGCGAGTCTGTGCCCATGTTAATCCTATCTCTCTCTCTCATCTGCCTCCGTTTTTTTTTCTCAATTTTCTCTCTCTCCTCTTTCTCTCTCTCTCTCTCTCTCTCTCTCTCCCCATAAACACACCCCTGTGCCGTCTTAACAGCATTATGGACCCCTGGGCAAAGCAGTGTGCTGGGGCTCCTACGACAACCACTCACAGGAGAATGACAAGTAGATGGTCAGTTGATATCCATAGATCCCCGGGGAAACGCCCAGCGGGTTCGTGCGTTAAGACGGACGGCACTGATGTCATCATCACCACCACAAAATGTAAAGCTATTGGTATCACCTACCTAGTTTTCTGTAGATCTGCACATGTCGTTTGTAACAGTGCTTAGTAATTCTGCTTGAGTTTTAAATGCATAGAGACTAGCCACTGAATTTTAGTCGAAATCATTTTTGTATTCTTTACAAATACAGTGGAAGCTTTGATACGGTTTGAATGTTAAAGGGTTTTTTTTTTTTTTTTTTTTGGGATTGTTGTTGTTTTTTTTTTGTCGCCGTAATGTTAGTGTTGCCCATTGTTGGAGCGTCGTCACGTGACACAGTTTTCGAAATTCATTCAAAATTTGACTGTGGCTGTGTTCGATTAGAATTCCGAAACGTTCCATTTTAGTGTTGCCTGCATGAAAATGGCGGCGATGTTCTAAACCGTGTATACCTTTGATAAATATTTTGAGAATGAATAGGTTTGTGAAAAGTTTCCTTTGAATTTAAAAGATTCTACTGTAATTGTATAATGGCTTCTTTCAAAAGACAATGTTAGTTCTCGACGCGTGTACTATTAGGTACGTATGCTAAGGCTCGTTTGCAATACTAGTCTCTCTCCTCAATCTCTCACCAATTTGCTCGCTCTCCTGTCTCACTTTATGCGTGTTTGTGAATGAAAACTATTATTAATTACTGAACAAAGATGTCGAAGGGTATAGCCTTGCTGGTTTAGGCTACCCTATAGTGATTCTTATTGTCATTCGAAGTTCTTCTTCTTATTACCATCGCTAATAATACGGTTGCCATGTTGGACACTTTCTATTTTGTTGTTGTTGTGTCGAGTTCGCTCTTTAGGAATTCATTCTTAGCTTCTACTGTAATTGCCAGTCATATTGTGGTCAACAAACGCACACACATACTCACTGGCAGGATGATATTTAATTCATCTTTGTGTTACAAAAGCATATTTTATTTTTTGTTTCTTACATTTTGTTGTGTGTGTTTTTTTTACTTAACGATTGACATGCATGTGGTGTGGTTTTTGAATTTTAAGGCGGAACTATGTTGGGAGATTGTTTTTATTAAGTAATCAAGTACAATGTTTATAATATATTATATCTAAGGTGAATACCGTTTCACCGTTTAAAAAAGCATCATTATGTAGCTCTGGACCATTGGCTGTTGTTAACCAAAAGTCGCAGGCTCGACTTTTGTAAGGTTCAACTGAAATGAAAAGGTCCTTTAATTAAATTAAAAAAAAAAGTTGCATTGGAGGAGCTTTTGTATCCCCTTTGCTCTGTTTTGCTTCACAGTGGCGATGTCCGAGTGAAAATTAAACAATTTAAGAGTAATAGTAATTAGTGATTAAATTACTTTTCATTCCTCGTCTTACCTTGCGCCTATTTCTTTCGTCGTCGCTTCACTTATTGGTCTCCCCGATTTTGAGTTTAAAATTTTGATTTGAAATATTTTTTAATTCTTCTTTCTAATTCTTTCCTCATCTTTTTTTTTCTTGGCTCTCACTGTCTGTCTTTACTGGCTGTCACTAATCATCATGTGCAATGAAACGCTGACCATTACCCAGCTTTCCTCTCAACCCTTTCTGCCCTTGTCTTCTTCCTCCCTCGAGTTTTGACGAAACATCCACATTTAAAAAATAACAAAAAAAAAGATGTATACAAGCTGCAGCTGTAGCAAGGAGATGATCGGCGTCGTTTCTTCCTCTGACATTTGTAAATTTTGTAATATTGTATAGAATAATTTATAAACGGTTGTGTCTACTTTACTTTTTTTTGTGTGTTTGTATATGTATGTATATATATGAGACCTTTTTTTTGGACTGATTGGCAGGGATTTTTGACATCCCCAGCCCTTCCTCTTCTTGCTCTCACTCTTCCTCGCCTCGGACATCTGTCTTCTCTACATCCCTGTGTGTTCCCCTTCCCCTGTAAAAATTTTCATACAGCCACCCAAAAGCAATGATTTCTCCAAGGTGGTTTCTCAAAAATGTCTCTTTTTTTATTATTATTGCATGATTAGCGGGGGTGGACCTCTTGAAGTGTTACGTGACACGTTGTACCGCTCTCTCACTCCTCCTGCGTGACTTTTGACCTCCCCGTTAACAAAACTGATGGACACGTCATAACGTGGATTTTGTTTTTCGTTGCTTTCCCTTCTCTCTCCCCTTCCCATCTCTTTCAAGACTTGTATGTTAGAAATTGCAAGTTTTACAAAAATCTTGTATGTATAACTAATTACGATCACACATACCTAGAGGGTTGATTGTTCATGCAAGATTTTGTTTTTAATTGTGGCTGTCGAGTTTTTAAGTTTAATTTGACTTTTTTTTGGCACTAGTATCGATCGCTCTGCTGCCATCTTTTTTTTTTAATATTGTACAGTCATATTTGAGTCAATATTAAAATCTTTACAATGTTGAAGGTGTGTGTGTGTGTGTATACGTTGTGATGCTTGGGGCATCTACCCTCTTCCCCTCCTTCCACCTTTTCCTCACACCGTCTTTAGGTGATGGTGCTGAGCTCCATTTGAAGGTCACTTTCCTCAATTATGCATTTGCATTTCCTGGATTCCTGCCTTCTGTCCTCTGCCCCTCCCCTCACTGTTTTCGTCCTAACGGCAAGGGGGCTATCAATGGTCTAGTTGTAGTTTTCTTTCCGTTATCCCGCGATTGTTCCAGGAGGGACGAGTGTTGAAAGGGTTATTGGTGGTTAAAAGGTGATACGTGTCAACATCGGTTTTTTTTTGTCTTCTCGCTTGGTGCAATTTATAAACAGGTGAAAATAGCGCCGTTTTTGCATCATGTGTGCTCACAAAGGTGTTGTTTTTATGTAGTAATCAAGCGGTTATTAACCTCCACACATTGATTCCGATTCAAGATCAACTGAAATTCATTCTTCTGAAGTGGGCTCTTTAATGGTCCACCACCATCCGGGGTTGGGGAGGGAAAGAAATGTGGTTCCTCTTCCCTCCTCGGTTTTTTTTTGTCAAACGGTTGTTGCTCCGTCAAAAAAATGATGGTTAAATGAATTGCTCCATCTGTCTGGTCAATATTTTTGGTTCACGCATTTACTTGCAGCACGACGACTTGACCATTACTCGTAACACTGTTGTTCGTTGACCCGCCATGACCCATATCTTTCAGAGTGGGCACGTTATTGCGTCAGAATGAAATTGACGTTGATAGGAGTACGTCAGCCACGTTAGCTTCATGGACCAAACTGACCAACTTGCACAATCAAATACAGTAACACGTAGGCCTACTACAATTTGTTTTTTGGTGGTCATCGCCATTTTTTTTCCTTTTATTTCTTCTGAACTTGTATGATCCTCGTTTTTTTTAGTTCGCGCTATTTTGATGGGGAAGGAAAGAGAGGGGGGTTTCTTGAACCGTAGTTTGTCATTGGCTACTTGGCCGCTGTTGGCCTAAAATTGGTTTGGAGGAGTCGATTTGCACACCTGAGGAGAAAAATGTCAGGTAGGAAAGCAAGGAAAAAGAAACGAAGAGATTAGTAGTAGTTGTTACTAAAACGTGATGTCATTGATGTAAATTTGGTTGTAGAGACCGATTTTAGATATTGCCATAATCTGGACTTTTTAAAGAAGAAGAAGAGGAGGAAGAATCTTTCTTACCTTAAATTGTGATCGTCACATTAAATGACTGGCTGATTTCTAACTTTGACGTGGACATCGTAGTTTTTCTTCACCATCTGGTCAAGCTCGATCATCTTCGTAAAAGCATCTTCACAATTGTTAGTAAGTGCATTGCAATTTCTTTTTTTTTAATGATGGGATATTGCACTGACCGCCCCAACTTCTCCCCTGTCACCCATCCACCATTATTTTATTTAGAAATATTTTTTTTTATCTTTTTAATGGGCAAAAGTTTGTTGTTGTTTGGGTCAAGTATAGGAATAGATGTATCGAGTTCAACCTCGTATTTTACGACCTAAATATGAGATTTGGTTATAAAATGGACAGATGGTGAACGTGATTTGTCAATTGCTCAGAAATTTTAAGACGTAAGTAAGACGACCAACGTCTTATTTGAAAAAAAGTAGGTTTCGTTGACGTTGTTTGGTGTTGATTATTAATCGTGCATGGTACATTGACCACTGTCAGATGTGGGACTATGCATCACGCTAAATAATTTATTTCTGACTAGCCCTTGTATCAGATTAATTCTAATGTTGAAAAATATTTTATTATTGTTATTTTGTTGTAGACTATTGACTGGACATTTAGCATGATTGCAGAGGGGGGATTTATTTTTCAAAAATTTTAGTTAATTGTTAAAATGATTTGCCCGGAAGTTCATTCGTGCTTTGCTTGTAACGTAATCATTTTCGAGTTGGTTTAATATACTGGTCATTTCAGTTCCTGACATTGCTTTCCTCATGTTTAGGTAAATGACCCCCGTGAACTTTATTGGCAATTTTAAACTTTTTTTTTATTAACATTTAATTGCGATTTTAGTGCTGCATTCTTTTCTCTCTTCTTCCCGTGTCTCCCCTTCCCCTAAAATAATTAATAATTGAAATTTTAATTGAAATTTTTTGAAATTTTAGTAAGCAAATAGTTGGGGCAAGCAGAAGGAAATTGAACACATTTTCGGTGACGTGCAAAACTCTCAACCTTAAGGCGGGGACTGTCTGTCTGCTTTTACAGTTGACCACCTGTGAGAAAATTGTTACCAGACGGGACAGGAATTGTCATTTGATTATTTGACTTCCGGAAAATTGGTGAAGGTTTAGTTTAGAATAATAGTAGAGTTTCACACCTTTTTTTTTTGCCCTTTTTTTTCAAAGTAATTGTTGCGTAGCTGTTGGTACTGTAGTACGATTTCCAGGTGTCTACTTGCTTCTGTCTTTGTTTTCTTAAACTCAGAGGAGAGAAAATGAAAGGGTAGGAGGGGGTATCTAAGGAGGAAGATGTAATGTTTCTTTGCCCAGCTAAATTGAAAGGCCTAAATTTGAAAGCCAGGTCACAAACTAACTGGTTTTATTATTATTTTTTTTTTTTTTTGACAACCTCATTTTACAAACTAAATGTGTCTTGAAATTTTAAGTGAACTATATATTTTTTTATTGAATTTTTACGATGCATATTCCAATACCTTACTCCGCAAAGTATATTTTAGAAATTGAAGAGGTGGTAGTCCTCCTTTTCTAGTTCTTTCCCCACTGGTCATTAGCTGAGAAAATCTTTTAATAGTAGTTGCTGTAAACGATTTTCTCTCTCCCGTTTTCTACTTTTTTAAACCTAAAATTACATTTTTAATCGACGAGCGAGAAAGAGTTGAAGGATCCTACCCGCAATTCAAATGTATTTACCCATTATGGAAGAATACTGGTTGGCAACCTAAATTATGCACCAAATAATCACCTCTCTCTATCATTTTTTGTTGCTCTCTATCGTTATTGTTGAATGGATAAATAAGGAAATGGATGAATTGTAGGACGTTTACCGTAATGAGTTGTCACCTTTTTTTAATTTCGTTCTCTTGAATTTTTAGATTTCTAATAGACATGGCAGCGTCAGCGGCACTGTCCATCAAGATTTGGGTTTTGCTGATAGTGGTAGGACTGCTACACGTTGAAAAGTGTCATGCGAAGAGAGGAGGTGTTGATCCGTCCGAAGACAATGTTCAACCGATATCATCCTTGCAAAAATTGATGAGAGCCCAATTGTCGTTTTCCTTGGACCTATACAAGTCAGTGTCGTCGATGGAAGAGGGACTGAATGTCACCCAGGACAACTTAGTGATGTCACCTTACAGCACATCTAGTCTGTTGAGTATGTTGTATCTCGGTTCATCAGGCGTGACGTCCGACCAGCTGCGCCACGTCCTGCATTTCGACAATCTTTCGTACGTTGAAGTTCACCGTTCGTACAAGAAGATTGTGGAGGGTATTAAATCAGGCAAGGGGCAGGCCAATCTAACATTGGCCAATAAGATTTTCTTGCAGAAGAGTGTTAATGTGTCCAAAGTTTATGTAGAAAAGTTGCTGGAATATTACGACGCGTCCTTGGAATTGGTGGATTTTGCTGCCAATTCTAGTTTTGCCAAAGACTTAGTCAATACCTGGGTTAAAGTGCACACTCGAGGTCTAATTCAAGCGCTGTTAGATGCTCCGCCGAATCCTGACACTAAGGCACTGTTGGCCAACGCCATTTATTTCAAAGGTTCGTGGTTGTATCGATTTGACCGTCAAAAGACTTATGAGCATAGCACCTTCAGGGTGTCCGGTGACGAATCTGTGATCGTCGCCATGATGGTGGCTCGCCTCAAAGTCGCTCACGGTCGAAGTGACGTCTTGGCGTGTAGTGCCCTTGAATTACCATATACTGACAGGCGTCTCAGTATGTTTATACTGTTGCCAGACCAAGTGGAAGGGTTAGGGCAACTTGAAGCTCAGTTGACGTCTGAAAGATTGGGTCAGTTTCTGGCTTCGTTGAAAGACGAGACTGTTAACGTTCGGATACCCAGATTTCGTTTGCAGAGCAAATTGTGGCTTCGAGATGCCTTGGTGAAGTTGGGACTGACAGACTTGTTCATCAGTGGGCGAGCTGATCTGTCTGGTCTCACGGCGGACATCAGCGACATCTTTGTCACAGAGGTGACTCATAGGTAAAGTTTGATGGTACTCCGTGATGGTATGGTCAATAACGAGTTTTGTGCTTAATCCACGTTTGTTTTCATTCAGGGCGTCCATCAGTGTCACTGAAGAAGGTAGCGAAGCTGCAGCTGCTTCTGCCGTGGACGTGGAAAGGATTGGAGTATTTGGAGAATCGTACTTTGACGCTGACCACCCGTTCCTGTTCTTCATTTGGGATCATCAGATCAACGCAATGTTATTCGTAGGCAGAGTAGTTCGACCTACCGAAGACTGACCTCCAGCTGACTACTTTTTAGGCACTTAGTCATATTGGATTGTCCAGTGCATCAACAACACCCTCGCAGACAAGGTTGAAACGTTGGATTGCATTTGGGGGAAGGGGAAAAGTGCCGGATTAAGACTATTATGGACCCTAGGCCGAAAGGAAATAAAGGACTCCAAACGCCGAAATCGTAACTTGTATAAAGTAGAACACGTTAAGATGAGTGATCATCCAATTATAGATATGCAAATATAGAAATTTAATAATATACTGGTCAAATCAAGCCGGACCTACTTGACCTTTACGCAAATCCGGCAATGGGAATAAAGGGTCGGGCAGGCAGACAAAGAGACAGGTCGGAGGACAATCTGATTTTACCATTTCAATTTTTCTTGTGTTGCTGGTGTTTTAGGGCCCTTCAACTACAGTGGTCATTAGAGCCCCGTCCATTGCGTTGTTCTAATGCAGAGTCTGCACAGACACTACGCTGTTAGGGCGATTTTTGGGTATTAGAAGTACCCAGTGTTTCCAAACGGTCACCCATGCCAGTATTAGCTGGGGTTCCGTTGTTTAACTTCAGTTATAAGACGAGAAACTGGTGTGTCCAACGCACTACTATTTCAGGCATCCGGTAATGGCCTTATACTGTCCGCAGAAGAGGGCACTCCACTGCTGGAATTTAAAAGCCCTATTTAGTGATAGGTTGTCCTTCACCCCATACCCTCCCTTGCCCTAGAAGTTATTTACTGGATACAATAGAAGTGGAGTGAACTAGTCCAGAGCTGCAGCAGGTCTGTCCTCGTTCTCTGTCCATTGTTTCTCTGCTTGGGTGATGTGTGATGATTTTTTTTTAGGTCAGTTAAGGTATAAAATAAAGCGGTCAATCAAATGGGCCGACAGGGAACAGAGGAGAGAACTGAGGGAGAAAAGAAAGAGGGACATGAGGCCTAGTCCACAGTGATCGTCCACATCTCAATCATGTCAGTTGCCCAAATCTATTTTCATTATGAATTCCAGTCTCGGTGTCCTGCACTTAATATATATTTTATATCTCCTTGTAAATATTATTTATTTCATGTTTTCAACCCCCTTCTCTTAATTGTTAGTACCTATCTTATGTTTATCGTTTCCGCCCCCCTTTCAACTTTTGATGGTCACTTTTTGTTGGCCGGAATATATATTTTATGAGGAATGAAATGATTTTTTTTGTTCACGCAATTTTGTTTAAACTCTGCAATCGACATTATTAAATTTTCGACTATTGGTTTTTTAATGAGTTTTTTTTTTCGTGAAAGTAATGCGGTCATCTGATGTTGACCGCGTTGTCAAATGTTTTCTAGCTTGGACATCTGTTTAATGTCTTTTTGATGGTCATTCCACGTTCAATTGCTGTCGCAATACCTGATAAAAACTTTTGATTTTTATTTTATCAGTCGTAGAGTGAATAATTTCTTTAGGAGTCAAGTGTCCACCAAATCACCTTCCTGCCTCCGCTCGATAGAGGGGTGAAAGAATTTACCCCTCTGTATCCGGCGCAAGACGTCATCGTTTCAATAACCACTCCTAGCCTTTCCCCCCCCCCCCCCCCCCGCCTATAGCAGGGTTGGGTACCCATGTTGTCCCTCTGACTGGATACTCGGGTGATATATTGGACGGTATTTTTCTGCAGCCGGCTGCCGACCAAAGCTGCAACCCATATACTGATCTATCGTCGGCATACTTTTGGTTGGGACACTCCACCGACCTCCTACACTTGGGAATTTCGCCTTCTCTACCCGTTGCATAGTAGAGAGGGTTCCTTGACGTGCAAATACCATTGTACACCACACGGAACCTCGATTTTACTTCTCGTCCGAAGGGAAGGCGCACTCGGGACTTCTCGCTTGTCCGAAAGAAGCCAACCCACCTCTATCCAGTGTGAAACCTGGAACCACTGACGGTAAACCGAGCACTGTACCTCCTACGCCATCCAGGCGGATGTCATCTATCTCAATGAGTGCAATATATGTTTTAATAAATTTGTAACAGTAACAGTTTTATGCCCCCTACCCCCTAATGAAGTTGAGATGAACTCTTACTACACCCCTCACCGTAAAGTGTTGTGTTCCTTGAAAGTGTTCCTCCTTAGTACCCATTGTGCACTCTTTTTGCCCACCTGTTAGGCTTGCTTGATTTAGAGTTGATTAATGCAGGCTCAATCCTGGCTGAGGCAGGTACCTTCTTTTTTCGGTAGGAGGGAGTGGCAAAACCAGTGATCTATCACCTCTATCCAAATTGTTCATTTTGTAGGGCCTACTTAGGCCTCATCATCATACCCTTATCAGCCAGCCTGTGGCAGGGTTGGGCCTACGGGTGCTAGCCCTCCACTCACTCCTATTTTTCAATAGGTCCCTGTCCACCCCACGCACTACCATCTTATTTTATACGTAGGCCTGGGTGGGATAATTTTTGGAACCCAGTAGAGACTGAAAAAGTGGCGTTCCTTGTTTGTTGGTTGGTGTTTTAGGGCCCTTCAACTACAAGGTCATTGGAGCCCCATCCATAGTGTAGTTCTTATGCAGAGACTGGACAGACACTACACTAATGCGACGATTCTTGGGTATTAGCAGTACCCAGTTTTCCCAAGCGGCCACCCATGTCAGTACTAGCTGGGGTTGCGCTGCTTAACTTCAGTGATCCAACGCAATTCGCCGCTCCCTGGAGTTCCTTGTCCTATTTTCCTCTACGCAGTGGCCTGCTCCATTGCCCTATTGAAATTCATTGAAAAAAAATGAACAGCAGTTCAAAAATAAAATTATTAAGAATTTCTAGACGTCGTCGCTGCAGAGCAGTGAATCAAGTTTGGGACACAGCGAACACCCTAGTTCATACGCCCATGAAGTCGGCCTTGGAAATAGCAGATGTTGATGCACTGCATTTTAAAAGCTTCATTTGGATTTTGGGGTAGAGTTCAAGCCTACTTTTAACCCCATATGTCGTAATAGGCAACTAAAAGGTTTGTGACTCTCGGACCGGCGCAATAACCACGTAATATCATCGTCCAGCAGTTAATTCATCCGCCCTCATGTGATCCTGATGTCCTTCTCCCTCTCTTCATCTTTATATCAGGGGTTAATGTATGCGCCCTCCTCCCTATCCCCTGGAGAGAAGGCATTCGACGAAATTTTCTCCACTTTCAGTTGTCTTCTTGTGATATGAAATTCAAAGAAATCTCTGAAACAACAAGTTTTTTTTTTTCCTTAAAAGTATTTGTTTACTTCTTAAGACGATCCCAATTATAACCACAGTCATTTGGTGGTCTTTCCAATAGAGGCCCACCATGCTCACTTTCCGTCTCTCAGAGGTTATTTTGGGCAGAATAACACGCGAGCGTTCCTTCTCTAATAAAACCATTTTTCACTCATTGCAGGGTTGGTGATGGATACCGATGAACTCGGCAGAGCATCCTGGTGAAAAGAAGTGGGATTCCGTTTCGTTGGTGTTTTAGGGCCCTTCCACTACAAGGTCATTAGAGCCCCGTCCACAGTGTAGTTCTTATGAAGAAACTGCACAGACACTACACTAATGCGACGATTTTTGGATACTAGCGGTACCCAGTTTTCCCAAGCGGCCACCCATGTCAGTACTAGCTGGGGTTGCGCTGCTTAACTTCAGTGATCAGACGAGAACTGGTGTGTCCAACGCAATACAGTCGCTGAAAAGAAGTGTGAAAGGAGAAGACAACTCTATGGAACCAAATGCCACAAGCCCCTTCGTCTTGCCTCTCACACAGCCGGACCGAGGGGACTGCGAGTGCGCAATGCCCTGGACCCCCTGACTGACATTGCAATAAGAAAATACCCGTAGTTTAATTTTTCTTCTATAACCCAACCCATCCAGAGATAATGACTGCGCCGGGCCGCAGTGTACGTTGGTGTCTTAAGTACGCCTCTGCCGGGCCCCGCAAGTCAACTTTGCACCGGACCCCGCTCTTGTTCGGGCCGGCGCTGTCTCACACAACACCCCTAGAAACAGCGGACCGACCTGGTGTTCATCGTCAGAACCCAAACGAATATAAAATTTTCGGTTAGAAAATCTACCCACGTTTAAGAGCCCGTCTATCCGTTATGCCCCGGTTCAGTAATACCGTGTTTGATTTAGGGCCCATAGATTGAAGTTCGAGCCTCGCCGAAGTTTGGGGATTTTCTCTTTTCGGGTGAAAGGGGACAGAGGGAAGCCTTCCAAGTGAGCTTGCTTTTCATCCCGGGTAGTAAGATTAAAGCCGGTGTTCAACCATGTAGGAGTGGACCTTTCACTGCAGCACGCAAGAGAACCAACCCTCTCTTCTGAGCTGAAAAGGTGGACAAGATTCCCAGGATCATGGGTCACGCAACGGCCCTTGGGAATGGCAAATAGACTTTGGAGAAGTTGACGTTCAATAACCAACTATTACAATGATGCAATCGGTGCTGCCCAGTACCTGGTTCTGGAGGAGTTGGCTTATCGACCCGGTCAAGATTTAAAAATGGACCTGATGAGAATGTCACGGATGCGTATCACGCACAGGATGGGACTGAATACAAAAAATTACGGCAAGGGAAGGCTACAAAAGTCATCCCCCCCTTCTTTATAACGGGACATTAGCTCTCGGACTTCAGCCCACTGGGGAAAGCCCGGTAACCCGCTGGGTCAGTCCAATTCTGGTCACACACCAATTAGTGTGAGTGATGTTAAAGGACGGCGACAATATTTAGCTCCGGCTAGTTTCGACTCGGCCACTGTGGTTCAGTGTCGAGATGGTAGCTGTAGACCTCTATGGTAGGTTGCTTTCATCAACCGCATCCCAGTAACCATTTCGGTCACAGGTCAAAGTTTTGTCAAATTTGTAGAGGTCAAGTTACGTAAGTTGGCGCTCATGAATAATTGCGCTGTGTTTACTCGATGGTTACTCGGCGCATTAGCTAGTGAGCTCCGGCGGATTAATGACTAACATTTCTTTTGCAGGAAAAAAAATGGTAACCGTCCTCGAGACATGTTGGCATGACGCCACTAATCTCCATGGGTGCACGACCATCCCACTCATAATTTCGGCTGTGGAAATGTGAATTGCGCTTTAGCGCCTCTCGAAGGCAGTGGCTTGTGTAAGAACTACCTGCTGCTGAGTGGTGCACAATCGCTGGTGCGCCACAAGAAGAGTGGTGAAAATTGTCTCCTTTATTCGGCCGCTTCTGCTTCGTCCTCTACCCATGGTTTTTTTTTATTCACCCCTTGTGCCTGTCTGTCCCCTTCCGCCCACGGATGGTGGTGGAGGTAGTTGTTATGATGTTGATGATGATGGCGATGATCGTTATTCGTGGGAACAAGTTTTTCTAGTTGTGTGCCTTTGAGTTTTCTTACTTGGACTGGTTGGTGCGCCACAGAGCACCAAGACAAGTAACTTTGTGTCCCGAAAATGAAACTGTAACTGAATCAAGTTTCTGAAATCGGCCGCGTGTAAATTTTTTAACTGTGGTGTGTGTATGTGCGTGTTTTTTAAACTTTTTTCCCCCTATACATGATAATTATTATTAATGTCCAGTTCGTGTCACCCTGATGCCGAGCCCATTGACCCATCCTCCTCCTCCTCACCTGTCCTCTTCTCGCGGGACAGTGTTTTAAGGATTTTTCAATTGTGATCTTATAAATGAAATACGAAGATTCCTAATGAAGTTTAAAAAGTTTCGACAACAGGTCAGTGCCGTAATTTCTTTAATTCTTTTTAACCCTATCTCACCTGTGATTTATCTTTTTCACCTGTCATGTAAGGAATGTGTATACGAGCGGGGGGGCAGAGCAATCATTTTAGTGGACACTCTTCTTTCTACACAAGGCCCAAAAAAAAAAATTGCAGTCATTAATTTTTTTTCCTTCACAGTAATTTAATACGGTGATGAAACGAAAAATGACGTTATTTTTAACTTTGACCTTTCGGACATCAGCCTGGACAAAACCAAAGGTATGGAGGCAATTTTTTTTTGATAAATTTTATTACTAATATAATTAGGATAAAATTAGAGGATGGCAGTTGTGATTGCTGAAATTATTGATCATCAACTTCGTGATGTCCACCAAATTGACTCTGAAAAAAATTTCAGAAAGAGGTTGACGGACGATAGTCAGTAAATTGAGTAAACTACAGGTGTTTTGACGTCATTATTCGGACGTGTAGGGGTTGACCTTTGGGCTCTGTCGATTGACCACCACATATTATTACCAAATTGTCGATTGGTCATAATGGTGATGACATCTGAACTGGAGGTTGGGAGGGTGTGCATATCCGTATAGTGGGATAATGTGACTTTGACTAATGCGTTGTTGGTTTTTTGTTTGGAATGGGACAGGGGTTCTTAATTTGGGATACTACTTCATCTTACCTTTCCTTGGCCCAAAATGGATGGTTTGAGAACAATGTGCTATTAACGTCATCGCTGTAATATGAGACGTTAATCAATAATGTTGCTATGGTTACCCGAATGCGGTCTAGGACACGGCCTCCAAGGAGACGCAGGGAGGCTGCCCCGTTAACAAATGCACTGGGCACTCCTTGTTTCTAGTGTGGTCCTGCGCATTTACTGTCTGTGGTGGCGTTAGTGGCCCGTAGATAACCTGACGATCGAGGATAGGTTGGTTTCAATTTGCGGGGATGGTGTTGGACAACAAAAATGTTGCTTGTTCACCGGGGAGGGGACTGAGGTGTGGTCAACTATAAGTGAAATCGGAACGATGGCAGAGTCAACTATAAGTGAAATCGGAACGATGGCAGAGTCAACTATTTGCAGCCAAAAACAAATTTTGGCCCGGGAAAACTTTTCATACAGGCGACGACGACGACAGGAATGAAGATACCTCCTCTTCCTCCTTAAAAACGCCAAGTTTTCGCTAACTTGTTTTTTTCTTCTCTCTCTCTCTCTCTCTCTCTCTTGGTGCTGATCGTTGAACCGTAACAAAAAACTGACCTCTTCCTTCAGGCCGTATCAGAGGTTCGGTAGATTTTCGGAGCTTTTGCTACCTTCTCCCATCCCACTCGGAGGAAAACATTCGCTTATCATTGCATATTTGGGACCACGAAATAATAGTTAAAATTGTAATTAAAATAGAAATAAATGCCAAAGAGTTGGGAAGGGTGTCGAGGATTGTTTAAACAAGCGAAGGAACACTGATGGGGTCAATCCTTTTTTTTTTAAATTTTAGTAAACAACTTTTCACTTTCACTGTCATCAGTAAAAAAGGTCAAGGGCCACCACGTTTTTTACTTATGCCTCTAACAGTGACCGGCTGGCTGGTTCACGAGCGAGTATACATTTGACATCTGTCCACTTTGTGGCATACATTAACCGTTGCGGGAGGCATTCCAAATAGGGCCTTTAGCATACCATGTGGACAGAGGTCAAGGAATACAGTGACTCTCTATGATGCCCTGTGATTATGAGCCCATGTGCTCATATTGTCATACTTGCCTCGGTGGTGTAGGATGCAGCGTTCTCGATTACTACTTCACTGGTCCTAGGTTCAATACTGGATTGAGGTGGGAGAGAGGGAGAGAGAGGGCCCTGAGTGCGCCTTCGGTCAAATAAGAAGTAAAGCCTTGGTCCCGTGTGGTGTACGATGTCATTTGCACGTAAAAAGAACCCCTTCTAGTATGCAACGGGTCAGAAGGCAACAACCAACAGTAGACCGATGATGTATAAGCTTTGGGGTTGCAGTTTTGGTCGGCAGCCGGCTGCGGAAAAACACCAATAGACTTCCCATGTATCCATTCACAGGGGTAAAATGGGTACCCGACTCTGCCATCGGCGGGAAAAGGGTTAGGCATTGCTTGCGCTTATATTGTGGTCGTCATTACCTGCTGTCGGGTCCCATTGCAGCGTTGACAAACCAATGGGGATAGGGTTTCGAGGGTGTATGGCAACCAAGCCACCCACATCATACAGTTAGTGTTTGACCAGGTGTTATAATAGGGAACAACTGGACCATGACGAGTCTTTGTGCGACAAAAATAAAGTTCGGTTTTAACATTGACACCTGAGAGGGGTAGGGGAGTGGGAAAGGCAATTCACGTGGGACTATGTCTGCATGGATGTGACTTGCAAGAATTCTTTCCCAAATGTGAAGCTATTAATTGAACACCCTTGTGGGGTCCGGACAGCCTGTTTGTCATCTTTCAAAGGCTGTCCTGCCGTTTCATTCTTCCAATAGTCTTTATTTTTAGAAACCACAGAAGACATAAACAATTTACTGTATTAACACTGTATGATCATTAACGTCCCCATTTTCATACCCTCATTAGGCTTCTACGTCCTGCAGGACACCTACAGTATACGAGAGAAGGGCTCAAACTAACATCTCTGTACTAATTGACCTACCCTGGTAAAGTCCCAAATACCACGCAACCAAAACATAAGTACGCCTCGGTGGCTCTACAGCATTGGTCTTCAAACTTTGTCGACTCACGGAACCCTTAGAACTATAAAATGTTTTGGGGGAACCCTATCCCATCTTTAAAAAGTTATATCTTGCCGCTGCCAACGAATTTTCATTTTGACTCGCGGAACCCCCGGAGATGTATTGCGGAACCCTGGGGTTCCGCGGAACAGTTTGAAGACCGCTGCTCTACAATAACGTGATAATATCATGATGCCATCGTATATCAAACGGCATCGAGGTTTTACTTCTCATACGAAGGAAGGCCCACTCGGGGCCTCACTCTCGCCTAAAAGAAGCCAACCCACCTCGATCCAGTATCGAGGTTGGAACCACTGACGCAGTAATCGATTTGATTTCGTTGGTATTTTAGGCCAATTCAACTACAGTGGTCATTAGAGCCCCGTCCACTGCGTAGTTCTAACGCAGAGCCTGTACAGACCCTATGTTGTTGCGACGATTTTGGGTATTAGCAGTACCCAGTGTTCCCAAGCGGTCACCCACCCCAGTACTAGCTGGGGTTGCGTTGCTTAACTTCAGTCATCAGACAATGCAACCGATATAACCCAACTAAGATAAATACATAAAACGCCAGTAACAACAACTACTTTTTGCCTATGGCAGGGTCGGGTACCCATTTTTGTTCCTTTGGGACACATTGACGATTTGTTGGAGAGCGGCTTATTGCGTTGGACACGTAAGTTCTCATTTGATTACTGAAGTGAAGCAACGCAATCACAGTTAATACTAACATGGATGGCCGCTTGGGAGAACTGGGTACTGCTAATACCCCAAAATCGTCGCATTAACGTAATGTCTGCGCAGTCTCTGCAGTGGACAGGGCTCTAATGACCCTGTAGTTGAAGGGCCCTAAAACACCAACGAACGAACAAAAAAGGCGATCTATTAGGCGATATTTTTATGCAACCGGCTGCCAACCTAATGGGGCTGCCAACTTCATTGGGGCACTTTTCTTCCAGCGGCGCTAGGGGGCGATCTCCTACACCGCGGAATAAAAATATACCGTGTGTTACTGGGCTAACACCTCACAAGGTTAATTGGTAAGGCGCTCTTCGTTAGGTGAGGTTCGCCGCTAATCGAGGTCGATAATATTTGTTTTTCTCTAATAAGAAGACGGTGACCCCAAAAAAGTGCCTCTTCCGCTATGTAGGAGGAAGTAAACGTCATGGTTTTGTGTGTGGGTGAGTAATGTCTTTCCGTGCACGACCCCTCGACACCCGGTTTTGACCTGACTACTGTTGGTGGTTGTCTGAGTGACGGAAATGAAATGAGTCGGAGGAACAGCATCAGCCTGTCAACGCACAAATGAAGACTGCAAAGGCAGTAGACGTATGACGTCAGGCGATAAAGGAGATGTTAATTAAAGCAAGGGGTCAAAAACGTTGACTGACCGAAGACAGGTGGTTGATGCTATGTCTACATAGTAACATACCCACCCACAAAATTAACGGTTTGTAGTTTGACTGCCCTGTCAACAAATTGAATCCAGGTCAACAGAAAAGTCGTGGGATGGTGCTCTTCCATATTTGTCCCATTGGTGATGAAGTCATTCCAAGATGAGGGGGCGATTTTCAAAATGCAAGTAGCTGTAGCATTAAGATAAAGTAAAAGTGCAATTTTAATGTTACTTATGGGTAGTCGGGAGGGCGACACTGCCCCGGTAGCGTTGCCTGTTTTTATTAAATATAACCTACAGTATCTATAGGACACTAATCCAGGTACTAACGCCCACATGATTGGGGTGTCTGAGATTGATGGTCCTTGGATATATCAACCATGAAATTTGCCTGGTTTAGTCATCTTCTGTCTATGGTGACATCGACGACCTCTTATTGCCAAAATTTGTTTATCAATGTGAGGGGAAGGAATTTCTGTCGAATTTGATTTCGGGCTCCACCGACTTTACTACCCATCCCACGATTCCATCCTTGTCCGCTTCTGTCGGCCGTGATCAAGCCGTCTGGGTGGCTGAGTAGTAGTTTATTTGACGAGCCCGTGATGCAGGTGCCTTTTTCCAAAATCGAGAGCAACGGATGTCCCAAGTGCGCCTTCTTTCCGTCGTGGATGGATGTAAAGCCGGCGTTCTACCTAGTGATGTGCACGCTGTCACCAGTGCAAATAAAGGACCCTTCCAACACGGAGGTAAATATACGTGTAGATCGGCAGAACATTTTAGGGCCTTCAACTACAGTAGGCCCATCAGCAATACCCAGTGTTCCCAAGCGATCACTCATCCTAGAACTATTTGCACTTGCGTTGCTTAACTTCGGTGATCGGACGAAAACCGGTGTGTCTAACGCATTGTGACCGCTATCGGGATGTAGGAGCAGGAGCTCTACCTCCTCCCTCTAGTGTCGGTAAATTTCCTTCAGCAATAGACAGGCCAATATCCCACCTCGATGGCACAGTGGACAGTGTGCTCGGTAACTGCGGCAGTGGTTCTAGGTTTGATACTGAACAGAAGTGGGTTGGCTTCTTGCGAGTGAGAGATGCCCCGAGTGTGTCATCCGTCGGATGAGAAGTAAAACCGAGGTCCTGTGTGGTGTACGACGGCATTTGCATGTTAAGGAGCCCTCTCTACTATGCAGCGGGTAGATGCGGCAAAATTTCCTGGTGCAGGAGCTCGCTCAACCCCCCCTCTGGCGTTGGCGAGCTGCTGTATTACGTTGGACACACCAATTGTCGTTTGATTACTGAAGGTAAGCGACCCAACCTCAGCTAATACTAACATGGGTGGCCGCTTGGGAAAACTGGGTACCGCTAATACCCAAAAATCGTCGCATTAGCGTAGTGTCTGTGCAGTGCCTGAATTAGAACTACGCAGTGGACGGGGCCCTAATGACCTTGTAATTGAAGGGCCCTAAAACGCCAACGAAACAAAAAAACCCTGGCGTCGGTGAAGTGCCCCACGGCCAGTAGACTGACGATAAATAAGTGTAGGTGTTGCAGCTTTGGTCGGCAACTGGATGCAGAAAACACTGTCCAATAGATCACACTTGGATCCATTCAGAGGGACAATATGGGTACCCCAACCTGCCATAGGCGGGAGTTGCTTTGCAAGAGACGGGGTTACAAGAGTGAGGCTTACAAGAGTCAGCATTAAAACTAGCAGTTGAAGCGGGTGTATCCTATACAGGGCCGGCCTTAGGGCAAGGCGACCGAGGCGACCGCCTTGGGCCCTGCGCTGGTGAATTAAAAAAAAAACTTGGTACTGGGGCCCCGCTCTCGTCTTCGGCCTTGGGCCCTCTATCGCCTGCTGCCTTGGGCCCCGCAAAATCTAGGGCCGGCCCTGATCCTACAGGTGTGATTAGAATTTCTCAGTGGTTCATAAGAAGTTACTTTACCAAAGTCGAACCAGGGTTTTTGGAACTGTGAGAAAGTAGCCAAGGTTATGGGTACCGAACCACTTTACGAAGTCAAATTTTATCTCGTTTTTTGCGCTTGTACGTGTCTTGTTTACTACGTCGTCGTTAGGTTGAGATTCGCTTTGGCTTGACGATGTTGAGTTTTGGGATTTCCGCAGGAACTTAGAGGAATTGATATCTAACGAATATAGCAACCTTAAACTCAAAAAAAAAAATAATAAAATGAGGTGTGGGGGAGGACTGGGTAACTCGATATTGCAATGGGGGTGGGTGGGTCCCTTGCTTAGAATTATATACTGTAACATTGGTACAAGAACATTTCTTAGGCAACATTACCACGAAATACACCGACTAAAGTTCGCTTCCGTTTGTGACGTCCAACTAAGTTTATGAGCAAACTTCTTTTTCTGTGTTCCTTATTTACAGTAACCGAGGAACCCAAACTGAATCCTGCTGTCCCAGACCGTCGGATCTTTTGTTTGTTAAAGTCTATGGCAGGCATCTCAAATACGCGGCCCACGATGGTCTTTCGTGCGGCCCACAGTGAATTTTGAGAATTATAGGCACATTGGAAAAATGACAGTAAACGTATAGATTAACGTTTTGTTCAATTAAATTCTATATAAAACGTTACTGTGAGGGCCGGCTCTAGGAAGGGTGTAACCCAGGCATTAGTCCGGGGCGTCATTTTGGCTGTGTGAGGAAAAACTGCTGCTTGAATTTGTATTATATTCTTAAGGGGCGGCAATTTGTCTTTTTGTCCAGAGCGACGTAAGCGCTTGAGCGGACCCTGACTGTATGTATTTCATACGTTTTAAAAATGCACACAGCACTTATTATATATACTGTAGGTAGTTTACACATAACTTAGGTCATAGTGCATGCGGCCCGCAGAAAGTTTCACTGTTGTAAATGTGGCCCTCCAATAAAGTGAGTTTGAGACCACTGGTCTATGGTAACAACCCTTTCTGTTGAGTCAACCTCGAGAATCTAAAGATGACACTACTTTCAAACTTCGTTCTATCTGCAACACTATTCAATCTCCGGGTTCAAATCCAGGCGGCGCTGTTATTTTACCGAGAGCTAGATAGTAAGGGGTCAGACGAACTGTCACGTGATGTCATCACAACTGCTTAATTTAATAACGTCCCAGTCAAGAGCAGAGTGAATTGGCCCACCTCACTGGCCAAGTTGCGTTGGACACACCAATTCTCGTGAGATCACTGAAGTTAAGCGACGCAAGCCCACGTGAGCACCAACATGGGTGGTTGGTTGAGAACGTCGGGTGATGCAAATTTCCTCTACACCTACGTCCTCATCTCCCGCGAGCAGCCTCCTAAGGGTTCGGCCTGTTATGGCTGCTTGGCTTACTCCCCAACCCGTTAGTGTAGCATAACATAACAGTGATGTTCTATCACTGGCGCAGGAGTTAGTGTGCGCGATTATTGCGTCAGTGGTTCTAGGTTCGAGGTGGGTTGGCTTCTTTCTGGCGAGAGAGCGAGAGAGAGAGAGAGGCAGGCCCTGAGTGCACCTTCGGTCGGATGAGAAATAAAAGAGCATGGATACTGATTCGATTCTCAGCCAGGGTGGTTGTGAGGAATTAGGGGTAGTTGGTCTCTTTGTTGGTCCCCTCCCTGTATGACCAAAATCCTGTTAGTGGTCCCAGGTCAGTTTTAACCGGTATTTCGTTTTGGCAACGACAGTTTTTTTTCCTATGCTTGACGTTAACGGCGTTAGGGCAGACTAAAATAGGCGATGGTGGCTCACCTCCAGCCTGTTTTCAACCTTTGACCTTGATGAGGAGGATTCTAGACGTAGTCTTGGAGGAAATGGGGCCGATGGTGCCACATTTGAAGGCGCTGAATAATACCTCAATTTACAAGGTAGTGTAAATACTGTATGTCTAAAATAATGTTGAGGGAAAATGTTTAATTACATTATCCCACTTCTTGTCACATAGATGCCAAAATTTTTCAATAATTGACAAGATTGAGGTGCGAAGGGTGTAGAGGTTTGAAGAAGATCCTAGATGACGACATATTCCATTTCCGGTCACTGGTTTGTGTCTCAATGTCTGACCGTTCATCACACCCCACGCCAAATGGAACATTTTGTATTGTAACTGACCACCTTGTGGCACTTTCTTCTCAGAATTTTAACTTACGGAGGGGAAGAGGGGAGGTTACATTATATCATTTGCAGGACTAGTAGTGCTCTGAACCGTTGGTCATTGGAGGAGAAGAAATTTGGGAAATGTTTGCTGATGGCATGCGTGTGTCCATCAGCCTCTCTCTCGAATTCAGTTAGAGCGAAATTGCCAAGTTAAATTACTTTTACTTGCCCACCCACCCTCCTTAGTACGGTAGTTAAATTTTATTGACGTTTGCTAAGGGGCCCCATTAGACTCTTCATCCCCAGATGGGACATAACCCTTTTGTCTCAGTCGCTGTCCCATGAACGAGTTTTTCTTGGAAAATGGTCAAAATAGTTTGAATTGTTTTACCTGATCCACTTGTAGTCTAATGACAGGTCTCGAAAATCACCACCTGTCATCTGAATTGGAGTACCTGTACTGACCGTCTGAAATGGGACGACCAATATCAGTTGTCCCAATGACATTGTTCCTAATTCGGGATGGATTCTAACTATATATGCAGTACTTAACTTGGATTTGCGCTTATTACCCTCTTGTTTGATTTTGGGATGAAATTAGGAGTAATCATAATGCTAACGAAACATGAGATGGGTTCAAATATTCCATTCCCTATACCTCCTCTATCCCCAAAATACGAAGGTGGTCCTTTTTTTGTCACACTTTTTTTTGACAAAATGAAAGAGCAGTAGATATAGCTTTATTATTTTCCCCAATTTCTGATGAAATTTGATTATTTCTTACCTCTGACAACAACTGTCAAATTTGTCGAATTCAGGAAGGTACATTGCGGTAATTTCGAGTGAAAATTGCCCCTCCCCCTCTCCAACTTCCCCATTGGTATGTCCGATTCCAGAAATAACGGTCATAAACATGTTTTTGAGGTTGACATTTACTTTCAAATAATGCGCAAGGTTATTAGGAATTTTGACGAAAAATTGTCGTTTACACTACAAATATGAATTTTTTGGCAGTTATTATAAAGTTTAAAGTCAATTTCTTGAAATTATTTATTTTTAGGACCTACCCCCTCCCCTCTTCACCATTCTTCTTAAAAGAATTAAGTAAAATGTTATTTGTTTTACAGACATTTTTTACCTTCTTCCTAACCAGTTTTCTTCAAGCCGTTTTAAATAAGATCTTAACCTTTAACCTTCCGATGAAATATAATATTAATAAATTGAAAAACTCGACCTTCACATTTATACAGAATTACTTATTTGGTAGATTAGTGATGAGCAGCACCCTTCGTCTCCCACATACCCCCTCCTCTGCCCACCGCGGCTCCCACGTTTGAGGACACGACCAGTGACGGTCAGAGAACAGTGGGCGGTACAGTACTTGAAAATGCTTTTGTTAAATTTCTTGTTTTTAAATGACCCTCAACGTTTCCAAAGCGGACAGTATTCTTTCCCTTAGGTTACTGTCGTTCCTGGACCAGTCCCACTAGATCTGATGGTGCTCATCTTCGTGTGTGGGTTCTAGGGCAGAATACTCCGGCCCTTTGATCCTCTGCAGGTCATACGAGGATACAAGATGTCGAGACCCAGTGAGGTGCAAAATTCGATAACCTTCTTCATCGCTTGAACTCCGTCTTAGTCGCTCAAGCGGGATATACTAAAGGTCGAGTTCATAAGTTGTCGGTTCGATCCTAGCCGAGGCGAGTGGCAGGGAAACAAACAAACAAAAAAAAAAAAACAGGGAAGCCCCAAGTGCACTTTTCGTCCCGGATGGGAAGTAATGTCCTTATTTTGATCACTAACAATTTGGTCTTCATAAAGATACTGTTGTTTTTTGTGGCTGGACATCCGGTTCCTGAATCTGTCATCTGTAATTATTGCGCTTGATGACGTCATAAGCTTGATAATGTCCCTCCAGTAGTGATCAGTGGTTTTCACTTTTGTTTATCTGACCTTGGGTGCCTAAATTGTGGGTAGACCATTGTAAGGATTTTGACAGACTACTGTATTGTCCTAGGGTTGTTTATATTAAATCGTGACTTGAATAAGGGGTGATGACGTTTGGTGAGTGAGAAGTACAAAAAAGCACAACCCCTTTTTTTTTGAAAAAAAAATACAGTATTGGGTAAGTTTTTTTGAATGGGACTTTTTTTTCACTGTGCCCCACTCTTGACTGACATTGACTTTCACATTTTTACTGCATGCCCAGGTCACTTTTACTCTTTTTTTCCTCGTCATGGACGTCGTCATTGTTGTTTTGTTTGCGTGACCATTTCAGTTTTTTTTGGGCTATATCTCCCCTTCCTTCTCTACAACATGATTTGTTACCACAATTTTAATTTTTTATATACTGGTCATTGGCACTACTAGTAAACCTCGTCGACGACGGACCGTCCCCGAATTTTATAACTCGTCCAAGAACACCGGCAACCAAAGACAGGCGTCGTCCCATTAAGAGGTCGTTTTGGTTCCCACACTCGAGGAACGTCCACTAATTTTATAACATTCCCTTTCAGTTTGTGCTCGAGGCATTTGACTAATTGATAAACTCAATAGTATCTTAAGAAGAGGTTCTCTTCCTTACCCCCACCACACGCACTGCTTTTCTTCTTTAACCCCTCCACCCTCCCCTTAACCCTTCCGTCAGTTTTATTTCAGATGCAATAGCAACTCAGCAATTCCGAATACATCCCGCCTGTCTTAGGATTGGTTACCTATCTTGTCCCTCTGAATGGACGCAAGGAGGATATATTGAAGGAGCGGCGACTTGCGTTGGACACACCGGGTCTCATCTCATCACTGAAGTGAAGCAACGCAACCCCAGCTAGTACTGACATTGGCGGCCGCTTGGGAAAACTGGGTACCGCTAATATCCAAAAATTGTCGCATTATTGTAGTGTCTGTGCAGTCTCTGCATTTGAACTGTACGGTGGACGGGGCTCGAATGACCTTGTAGTTGAAGGGCCCTAAAACACCAATGAACGAACAAACGTGATGTATTGAACGGTGTTTGTCCACAGCTGGCTGCCGACCGACGTGGCGAACTCTATACTTATTTATCGTCGGTCTACTGTTGGTTGGGGCCCCAGTAGAGGGTTTTTTGACGTGCAAATGCCATCGTACGCCACAAGGGACCTCGGTTTTACTTCTCATCCGAAGGAAGTCGCACTCGGGGCCTCTCTTTCGTTCGCCCGAGAGAAGCCAATCCACGTCGATCCAGTATCGAACCTAGAACCACTGACGCAGTGAACCTAGTACGCTATCTATTGCGGTGTGTATGATGGGATATGAAAGTGTGTCAGGTAGATGGGGAGGTGGTGGGAGATAGGCACGAGTTACGGGCCAGATGCCACAGTGGCGACTCTGCCACAGGCAGGATAAAGGCTTTATTTCTTCGTTTGGGGCACATTCCTTCACCTCACTCCTTAAAAAAGCCAGGATCGATCCTGTTACTATGAACTCAAGTCCACAAAGCCATCAGGATCGAGTTATTATTTTTATATTGTATTCTATTATATTGGCTTCTTTCGGGCGAGAAAGAGGTCCCGAGTGCCCCATCCGTCGGATGGGAAATAAAGCCGAGGCCCTGTGTGGTGTACGATGTCATTTGCATGTAAAGGAACCCTCTCTACTATGCAACGGGTAGATGAGGCAACATTCCCAGGGGTAGGAGCTCGGTGGAGGGCCCCAACGAACAGTAGACCGACGATAAATAAGAGTAGAGGTTGCAGCGTTGGTCGGCAGCAGGCTGCGTCAAAATGCTGTGCAATAGGTAGTTTATGTGTTCATCCAGAGGGACAACCCTGCCATAGGCGGGAAAAGGATTAAGAGTTGAAATTGAAGAAGAACAACAGAATTGTTATGCGCGGATGCCCAGAGTATCACTAGTGTAGCGTCTTCTTGGAAGTCCACTTTTTTGTGGTGGGTCGGCTAAGTTGAATCAGCCTTGATGTTTGTTTTGCTGACCTTTGAATGGACTTTGTAATGATATCAAATGTTATTTTGTCGACGTTTATCGCCACGGGCCGCTGGTTAGTCACTGGGTGCCACTGGTCACGGCTACTTTCAGTCCGCAATATGTAACACAAGTTATTTTTAAACCTGCTTGCCACTTCATAAAAGAAGCTAATAAAAGGGTCGTGAAAACAGGCTGGCAGCCAACTTCTTTGAAACCGCCTTCCAACTTTTCACCTGTCAGTACCCAGTGCCCTTCCCCGTTCCTTCCTCTCACACACCTCTGATGTCTTTCCCTAATTTCTCTTCAGCTCTTTTTTCGAATATGATCGCATTGTTCAATGGGGTGTAGACGTCGTCACCTGCACTCCAAAAGAACCCTTTCGACACTATAAGGGAGCGGTGAGTTGCGTTGGACACACCAGTTGTCGTCTGATCACTGAAGTTAAGCAACGCAAGCCCAGTTAGTACTGACATGGGTGGTCGCTCGGGAAAGCTGGGTACTGCTAATACCCAATAATCGTCGCATTAGTGTAGTGTCTGTGCAGTATATGCATTAGAACTATACAGTGGACGGGTCTCTAATGACCTCGTAGTTGACGGGACCTTAAACTCCAACAAACAAACAAACAATCGACACTATAAAGTGTATGCGTGCAGGGTGGCAGAATTCCTCAGGTGTAGGTGTTCTCTGGCGTCAGTATACCGGATTTAAGTATAGATCAAGTAGATTCCGAACCTAAGACACCAAAGAATATCTAATCGAGCGGGAGGGGGGGGTTACCATCTAACCACCTTAGGCTCCTCTTCTATGTAGAACTTAACGATGTCATCATTTGGAGGCCTGTTGCCTAAGGTCCAAGAATCTTAATCCGGCACGGGTTTGGACAGGATTCTAATAAAAAGCAAATCCAGCCGCTGAACCTTTTCTTGCCAGTGGCAGGGTCAGATACTTCTTTCTTGCCGGCTTACTTTTCTTCATAGGGATACTTTTTTCTCTACCGTAGCGCCAGGGGGTAGAGGCAAGTTTCTACACCTGCAAATTTTGCAAGCCGTGGGCTTGACGGAAGGTACATTTTTGTTTTATTGCTGTTTTAGGGCCTTTCAACTTCAATGGTCATTAGAGCCTCTTCCTCCGCGTAGTTGTAATGCAGAGTTTCTACAGGCACTACGCTGGTACGACTATTTTTGGATATTACCAGTACCCGGTGTTCCCAATGCCAGTATTAGCTGGGATTGCGTCGCTTACTTTAATGTTCAGACGAGAACTGGTTTGTCTAACTCACATCAGCCACTCCCCTGACGGAAGGTGAACTCGAGACCTTTCTCTCCCATCTTAATCCAGGGTCGAACCTGGAACCATTGGTGCAGTAGTCGAGCAATCTACCGAGGCGGATCTGTCTCCCCTTTCTAATGCTTTCCGTAATTTTTTTTTCTTGACTTCATGAGTGTATCTTTGTCTGCCAAAGGCGGAAAACAGGTTTTTTTAAAAGTCTTAAATTTCAAATGTCCGGTAACTTGCTTGCCTCTTGTGCTGAACGTTGCAGGCTTGCCCTTGATTAATGCCTCCTTTTCTCTAGCAGGAAACTACCACTTTCAGTCGGATAAAAGGTCAAAATGGTAGTTCTGTGTGCGGGTTTGTGATGCGACCGGCTAATTTAAGATCCCTGATCACCGGAATTTCGCATAATCAGGATCTGATGATGACGTTAGTGGCGTAAAGTAAAAAAAAAAAGCATTGAGTAATAGTGAATGTCCGTTCTAGAGAAGGGGCTACTCTTAGATTAGGGACGTGGAATATCGTAGTGTGTGTGTGGGGGGGTGGGCGGGGACCTGATGGTACATAGACGGCAGTGGAGGGCTAGAACCCACAGACCCGACCCTGCCACAGGAGGGATAAGGGTATGATGATGATGATGCAGCTTTGGTCGGCAGCTGGTTGTAGAAAAACCCTGTCCAATAGATCACCCTTGTGTCCATTCAGAGGGACAAGATGGGTACTCGACCCTGCCATAGGGTTAGGAGTTGCTATTGAAAAGGTCGAAAAATGCCGTTGGAAATCTTCAAGCCGCCATTCGTCTCGTTAGCATGGTTGTATTCTTGGTTGCCTTGGCTACGACGTTCTAGTATATATGTCGGCTAGTCCGAGCGCCCTTAATAACAGCGCGGTACTTAGACGCATGCGTAGATTCTAGCTTGCGTTAGACAAACAAGAACTTTTCGTTTGTAAGGTGGTGGAAAACTGGCCAAAATTTGATAATTGCAAGTCATTTGTAATTGTTACGTGAAATACAAGTTAATTTTTTTTCCTTGCTGTTATAATATTGGTTACGAAGAGGCTATTTAACGCCATGCGCCGGTGTAAAACACAAGGTGTGTGTTATTGTTGATGTTACAAGTGTTTCTCTCACTCTGTCTTCCTCCATTTTCGTCATCATTTGTTCGTTGTTGTCCGCCATTCACCCCAGAATTCGTTAAAATGAAAGTCCCTGACCACATTAAAACTTGTGTAAAATGTAAGATGTCAAGGTGAAGCAATAAAAAAATTGTTTTACCATCGACGTGTTAAGTTCCCTTACGTGTTTTATACACGGAACTTGTGTAGAGCGATGTTTATTTATTGTAATTAATAAGTACAGTGGATATCCTCGAATCACAATGTGTTGATACAAGAGTTTCGACTAGTTACTTGTGATGAACATCACGTTTTTTGATATCTAAAATCTCTGAAATGAAGCATTTCTTCAAAAGCAGGTTCTACCAAATCTGGTTTTTTATCGGCCTCTGCTCGTTTTCAATGCTTTAATATTACTAGTTGATCAGCATAGAAAATGCAAATTAAACATCTCTCTACATACAGTACATTGCATGTGCGCGCGGGTTGACAGAGATTTCTTTACTTCACTTTTTAGCATTATTGTCAGACGCAAAAGTATTTTTCTATTAAATGATCCCGTCGGGATAGGGCAACCCTAGATAGTACTAACGTGGGTGGCCGCTTTTGAAAACTGGGTACCGCTAATACCCAAAAATCGTCGCACCAGCGTAGTGTCACTGCAGTCTCTGCATTAGAGCTACGCAGTGGACGGGGCTGTAATAACTGTGGTAGTTGAAAGGCCCTAAGACACCAACGATAGGGCACTAGTGCCACCTTCATTACCTTTGTCCAATGTGTCCACTTTATGCCTGCAGTGGAGTTGCTTCCGTCTACTTGCTTAATTGGACCATAGTTACTTTTTAAGACCTGTTCGAGGATTGGGTTTTGCTTTTCTTTCGGTTTATTTCTTTGGTTAACATCCGTCTACTTACTCTCTGAAAGTTTAGTTTTACCAATTTGGGAAGGGGGTGAGTTTCTACACCTTTGAAGGATCTACACCAAACAAGATGATTTCTACATGGAAAATGTAGATCAGCAAAATTTCCAATTGTAGGAGGGAACGGCTGTATTACGTTGGACACACCAGTCTCGTCTCATCACTGAAGTTCATCATCATCATATCCTTATCCCGCCTGCAGAGGCGTGCCAGCATTATGTACAATGCATGCAGGCGCCCTGGCCCTCTACTTGCTTTTTAGATCCGGCCCCTTGATCTGCCATAGCCTGCGATAGGACCGATGCCACTATTCATTAGACTATCAAGTCACTATGTGTACCCATATACCAGTTTATTGTTGAGACCTTTTTTTTCATTCGGAGGGGAAGATAGGGGCGCCAACCAAGTTCTTGCACTCAAGCGCCAAACACTACTAGCACACTAATACCCGCCTGCGGCAGGGTCGGGCCTGCAGATCCACTGAACATGCTCTGACTGGAGTCTTCACCAACAGCCAGGCGTCTGGAACCCGTAAAAATATTGGCTTTGTTGTCTGTGGGGGGTGGGGGGCAGGTGCATGATGTCTGACCTATTGCACAATAGCAGTAAACAACAGGCATATTCCAGACTGACCAGTCTCATCACTACAATTAAGCAACGAAATCCCACCTAGTACTACCTATAAATGGCCGCTTGGGAACACTGGGTACCGCTAATACCGAAAAATCGTCGTAACAGTGTAGTGTCTGTGCAGACTCTGCATTACAGCTAGGCAGTGGACGGGGCTGTAATGACCATTATAGTTGAACGGCCCTAAAACACCAACAAATCCAGGTGTAAAAGCTTGACCCTGGCGGGGGTAGAAGAAAAGTATGCCAATGAGCCAAAAATAGGCTGACGATAAATAATCATAGGGATTGAAGCATTAGGTCGGAAGCCTGCTACATAAAATACCGTCCAAAAGATCGCCCATGTGTCCCAATGTGACATAAATAGGTAATCGACCCTACCGTAGGCGGAAAACGTATTTGTAGGCGTTTTGTTTGCAAATTGAAGTTATTGACGGGCATCAGACACAATGTCCCTTGTGACGTGATTGATCAAGAGGGGTTTCGAAGTATTTTATGCCTCCTTTCCCTGGCCCAAGAATATATCTTTTTCTTAAAAACAAGTGAAATTTCCTACCTGCCTTATGCGAAAAAGTCGCCGCTATAATGTAGTAGAAAAGCAATTTCTGGGAAATAAATATATTGCACTTTTTAAAGCGGAATTCTCGCTTTCCTTGTAAAAAGTGAGACTTTCGCAAGATACGTTACACGACATTTTGTTTCACGAAGAAATCAGTTGTCCTTGGAATAATAGATTGCCCCCTTTTTAAGATATGAAATGTCCCACCACATCAAGCAACAATTCTTGTCGGCTTTTCTCCTGATACGTTGATCGAGGGTTCACCTCCTAGTCGCGATTCAAAGTTTCTGTAGGGTGAATGGTTCGTTGGTGTTTTAGGGGTTCACACCAGTTCTCGTCTGATCACTGAAGTTAAGCAACTTCAGCTAGTACTAACATGGATGGCCGCTTGGGAAAACTGGGTACCGCTAATACCGAAAAATCGTCGCATTAGCGTAGTGTCGGTGCAGTCTCTGCATTAGAAGTAGGCAATGGACGGGGCTATAGTGACCTTGTAGTTGAAGGGCCTTAAAACACCAACAAAACGAAAGCCAGAAAGAAGCCAATCCACCTCGGTCCAGTATTGACCCTAGAACAGTGGTGGCGAATCTTTTTTTGAAGACGGGTCACAATAACACGAAAAAAGAACCAAAAAGTTGTCCATGGGTCAGGCGCGCAAGCACTATTTAATTTTATGAATAAAAAAAATTATTATTAATAATGAATAAATTAGTTTATTAAAGTAGCAAATAGAGAAATTCATCATAATACCCTTATCCCGCCTGTGGCAGGGTGGGGTCTGCGGGATCTAGCCCTCCAGGTCCCCGTCCACTCCACACACACTATGAGACGTTAAACTAGATATGATTCACGTTTGGGTCACTTAAATTTGCACGGTGGGTCACAGGTTCGCCACCACTGACGGAGTTACCGAACATGTTACCATTGCGCCGCCGAGGCAGGTTGTAGGGGGCGAGGCAAAAGTGTAACAGTATTTTGCAGTATGAAATTGAATGCAGTCCCTTGACGGCAGTAATTAAAGTCTTTACGTTATGTTGTATAAAAGGAAACGCACTACTAACCTTGACCTCTTAGGGGCGTTTCTGACCAACTTTTGTCTCTAATTGGCCCTTGATTCGTCTGACAATATTTCCGACTGTCGTAATTGCGTCTGCTTTCTCGTAGACAAAAGGGCTGACTCTTCATTTTGTCTTGTTCTGAAAGGGTTAATCATTCAGGTTTGGTCGGTCACTCTGAGTGGCGCCATAATTAACTTCTCACTAACCTGCGATACACCTTTTCATACCTTTGTGATGAAAAGAAGCGCTTCATTCCTCCCCAAATGTCGATTTTTATGGTAGGTGTCGTTTGCATTTGTGTGGGAGCTTCAGGATGTCTAGGGGCCATTCTGCCCTTTCGATAGCCCTAGTTGCCGGGATACCGAAAAAGGTCCCCTTCGTCTCTTTTGGATAAAGCATATTGAGTTTTATTATACAATCAACAAAAGTAGTATTTGCACACCTTTAAAAATGTTCAACTGTGGCCACACCTAGCACTAACATGGGTGACCGCTTAGGAACACTGGCTACTGTTAATACCCAAATATGCAGATCTCAATTCCAAAATTTCAACAGCTTATTTCTGTATTTCAAAGCAAACTTCAAGCAATCAACTAACCCTTTTCCCGCCTATAGCAGGGTCCGATACCCATCTTGTCCCTCTGAAGGACAGTGGGTAATACATTGAACGGTAGTTTTTCGCAGCCTGCTGCATATCAAAGCTGCAATCCCAATGCTGATTTATCGTCGCGTCTGATATTGGTTGGGGCACTCAACTGACGTCAGGGGGCCATCTCCTATACCTGAAAATTTTGCCTCATCTATCCGTTGCATAGTAGAGGGGGAGTCAAATGCCATTGTACGCCACACGGGCCACGGTTTTACTTCTGATACAAAGGAAGGCGCACTATGGGCCATTTTAGGACCCTTCAACTGTCAAGTACACCCTTTTCCCGCCTATGGCAGTGCCTGGTACCCATCTTGTCCCTCTGAATGGACCCAAGGGCGATGTATTGGAAAGAGTTTTTCCGCAACCGATTGCCGACCAAAGCTGCCACCCCCTATGCTTATTTATCGTTGGTCTACTGTTCATTGGGGAATTCCACCAACGCCAGGGGTCGAGTTCCTACACTTAGAAATGTTGCCTCATCTACCCGTTGGATAGTAGAGAAGGCCATCGTACACCACAAGGAACCTCGGTTTTACTTCTCATCCGAAGGAAGGCGCACTCAGGGATTTCTCTCGCCTGAAAAAAGGCGACCCACCTCGGTCCTGTATCGAACCTAGAACTACTGACAGTTACCTAGCGTGCTATCCAGGGGGGGGGTTGCAACCCCCCTAAATTTTGGGTCGACATTGACACTGACAAATGAAAATTTTGTTTCCAACCGCTGCCAATAGCTCAACCCTCCGTGACGAAAATCCTGGATCCGACCCTGGTGCTACCCACAACACCACCGAGGTGGGTCTTCTTCAAAAGATCAATTTTTGTTTTCCCGACTGAATATGGTATTGATTGGATAATCTCATAAATGATGAAATTTTCCTAATAATGTGCTAATTTTAACTTGGTTGCCATGGGCAACAGACATAATCGTAGCCTTAACCTACCTGTGGCAGGGTCGGATATACAAGTTGTAGCCCTCTACTGCCGCCTATCTCCAATTAGGTCTTTATCCATCCCACTCACTACCATATCCTTTTGTATGACCTGTTGCCACGTCTATTTGGGCCTTCCCTAAGTGTTTCCAATAACCTGCATCCCCATAATGGACCTAACCAGCTCTTCCTTCCTTCTTCCTATTAGGTGCCCTTACCACATCTAATCTTTGTCATTTTCTTCTGCTTTGGCGCCCCACCCCAAGACTCTCATTCCTAAGTTGTCACTGACAACATGTCATTATGAAGGTTTCTATAATATACTTCTGTTACATTTTCTGAGATTATAAGATGTCAGTCGTTATCTTTTGAAAGTTTTCTTCTGGTGATCTTCAAACCTTTTCAAAGTTGCTTTGTAACTGCTGGGGTCTGTAGTGGGGATTGTTAGAATCAAAATTGAATAGCATCTCAGCATCTCATATTTTCCTGCGGGCTCATTTGCTTAAATTAGTTACTAATTTAAATTCTAGTGTACTATAGACGTCCGTCATCATTGGATTTCTCAAGATCTTTGTAAGTTTTCCATTTCATCGTTATCAAATTCGACCCTGGACTGGGAATCGAGTTCTGGCCCTCTATTTTCCTTTCAACTCCCCTTGGAAGGCGGGAGGAAACGGCTGTAATGCGTTGGACACCACACCAGTTCTCGTGTGATCACTGAAGTTAAGCCCCGCAACCCCAGCTAGTACTAACATGGATGGTCGCTCGGGAAAGCTGGGTACTGCTAATACCCCAATAATCGTCGCATTAGTGTAGTGTCTGTGCAGTATATGCATTAGAACTATGCAGTGGACGGGTCTCTAATGACCTTGTAGTTGACGGGACCTTAAACGCCAACAAACAAACAAACTACCACTACCATGGGTGACCGCTTGGGAACACTGGGTACCGCTAGGTTAGGTTCGGTTGGAGATTCATGAAATGTGCCGCCCCTTCGAATACCCAAACAGAAGTGACGTCAGGCAAGTAGTTCAATCGGTTCTGCCTTCCTAGGAGGGACAAGCTGAACCAATGGGCAGTAATATTACAGTTCTCACTACTGGATGGGAGCGGCGAATTGCGTTGGATACACCAGTTCTCGTCTGATCACTGAAGTTCAGCAGCGCAACCCCAGCTAGTACTGACATGGGTGGCTGCTTAGGAAAACTGGGTACCGCTAGTATTCATCGTCTGTCTACTGTTGGTTGGGGAATTCCACCTCCACCAGACGCCGGTGGAGCGGCGAATTGTGTTGGACACACCAGTTCTCGTCTGATCACTGAAGTTAAGCAACGCAACCCCATGTAGTACTGACATGGGTGGCCGCTTGGGAAAACTGGGTACTGCTAATACCCAAAAATCGTCGCATTAGTGTAGTGTCTGTGCAGTTTCTGCATCAGAACTACACAGTAGACGGGGCTCTAATGACCTTGTAGTTGAAGGGCCCTAAAACACTAACAAACAAACAACTCACTACTGGCTAACAAAGCTATGTAGTAGGTTAGTCTACTAGGCTAGGTTACAAGTACAGTAACTTCTAATCCTCTTCCTGCCTATGGCGGGGTCGGGTTCCCATCTTGTGCCTCAGAGTGGACACAAGGGCGATATATTGGACAGTGTTTTCCCACAGCCGGTTGCCGACCAAAGCTGCAACCCCTATGCCAGTGGTGGCGAACCGTTTTTTGTAGACGGGCCACAATAACACGAAAAAAGAGCAAAAAAGTTGTCCGAGGGTCAGTTGCAATCACTATTTAATTTTATGAATAAAAATTATTATTATTAATGAATATATTAGTTTATTAAAGTAGCAAATTGAGAACATCATCATAATGCCCTTATCCCGCCTGTGGCAGGGTCGGATCTATGAGTTCTGTCCTCCAGGCCCCCTTCAACCCACACACTATGATACGATAAACTAGATATGATTCACGTTCGGGTGGGTCACAGGTTCGCCACCACTGCCCTATGCTATTTATCGTCTTTCTACTGTTCGTTGGGACATTCCACCGAAGCCGGGGGGGGGGGGGGGGGGCTCCTACACCTAGAAATTTTGCTTCCTCTACCCGTTCCATAATAGAGAGGGTTGTTTGACGTGCAGATTTCATCGTACACCACACGGGACCTCGGTTTTACTTCTCATCCGAAAGAAGGTGCACTCAGGGCTTCTTTCTCGCCTAAAAAAAAAGGCAACCACCCAACTTATATATTTTCTTTAGCGTTTGTGTGCCCTGAAATGTGTCGTCATGAGTGTGCCGCCAAATTTTTAAATTGTATTAAAAATGTACCGGGACGGAAAAAAGATTGAGAATCGCTAGCGTAGTGTCTGAGCAGTCTCTACACGGGGCTCCCTTGGCGTTTTAGTTGAAGGGCCCTAATACATCAACGAATCTGAAAACCTGCATCCTTTTGATGGACCTAATCAACTCGTCACCTGTTGTCACACATCCTTCTAAGTTTATTTTCACTCATGAATTTTTTTACTGAAATGTGTCCATCTCCTAAACGTGTATTTGCATGAGTTTTCTTTAAACGCAAAATACTAGGTATTATTTTTTCTAAAGACAAAAAAAAATGATGTGCAGGTTTGTCTTATATTTGCAACAATAATTTGTCTTCTCTATCCTTTCCTCAACTCATTAATTGGTATTTCAACATTATTCTTTATGATTAATTGCTAGAAATTGAAGAAAATTAATTACGTGACTGTGGAAAGTGAAATCCATCCATCCATCTTGTGCTACCTGGTTGAGCATAAGATGGGAGGCATTGTGACCTTAAATCATGTTGGAAGTTGTATGCATATGCAAATGAGTTGATATTCCTCATTTTTGTCAAAGAGAAACTAATAAGCGCAGAAAATATGTGTTTTGAAGATGTAGAAACGGCTCAGTAATTCTTACTGGAGGGTTGATTTCATGGCCCGACGGCAATTCTTGAAAGGTCTCCCTCCATTTGTCGTGTATAGAATGTAATGGCGGAGACGAAGAGAGTTTTACATTCTTTTTGTTTTTGTGGGTTACCGTAGAATATATACTGTGGGATGTCACTATCGATATATTTATGAGCATCAGTGTTGAAAATATTCTTAGAAAGTTGAATTCCTAGAGGGGATTATTTTGTAAAAGTGTCTCGCCAAATATAAATTCACTTTACCTCTCCTCCAACTTGGGAGTTCATCCTTGTGTCCACCGCCGTGCGTCCGTTAAGTGACCGGTGTGGCGCTTAACTTTAACCGTTCGTTGTGTGGAATGGTGGGAGCGCGAGCCAAGTTGTTGTTCTATTGACGGTCCGCGTGCAGCCAATGAGAGGCGTGTGTTCCGCAGATTCTAACTGGAGCACGTGCTGCGATGACGATTCAACTTCACTTTTCCCGTCGGCACTGCGAATCGTTCGATTCGAATGAGAGTTTTCGAAGCATTGCTGTGAAAAGCATTTCTAATGTAGAATACGCTTGACCTAGAATTCAACGTTGATTTGCTTTTTTAACTAAAAAACAAAACGATATACTGTTGTCGCTCGTTGTTTATTTTCACCTCCAAACAAGGAAAGTTTAACCAGTGAACTCTTTATTATTTCAAGTTGGAATTGATTAATAATCATGCAATCATCGTCCAGTTACTACTGCTTAGTTGTTGTTTGTGAAATAGTCGAGCCGTCGTGATGATGATGATAATAATGGTGTTCTATTTTCCTTGTGTCGTTTCACGAAAGTTGGTTTTGGTAAGTAGTTTGTGCTTTGAATGACCTCGGTTTTAATTTCTCTCATTTGTATATGACACGTGAATGCTGTATGCGTGTGGATGTAGTACTTTTGAGTTGAACTTCCATAGCGTATTCAGTTCAGCATTATGATTATAGCGCATTGGGTAACGTGCTCGGTAAACGCGTTAGTGGTTCTCGGATCGATGCTAGACCGAGGTGGGTTGGATTCTTTCGGGCGAGAGAGATGCTGCGAGGGCACCTTCCTTCGGATGGCAAGGAAATCCGAGGTCCCGTGTGGTGTACGATGGCATTTGCACGTGGAAAAAAAACCCCTCTATACTATGCAACGGGTAGATGAGGCATAATTTGCGGGTGTAGGAAATCGGTGGTGCCCCAACCAGTAGTAGACAGACGATAAATAATCATAGGGATTGCAGGTTGGGTCGGCAACCGGCTACAGAAAACCATTCCGAGGAACAAGATGGGTGCGACCAGTGGCGGATCCAGGATTTTCGTCAGGGTGGGGTTGACCTAAACCTCACATATTATGCGAATATAAGTTTATATGTGCATAGGGGAGGTTGCAACCCCAAAAAACCCATCCTAGATCCGCGCGTGGGTGTCACGGCGTTGTTTGGGAACCCCCGAGATTTAAGATGGGTAAATGAAGGGGAGGGTGGAGTGCCCCATATCTCGCTGATTGAATGGGACGATCATGTCATGTAAAGTTCAATTTGTGTGGAGTCCTAGAAAGTTTTCAATGGGCCTTTTACAGAATAAATCAGTTATTTCTATACTGGATTAGTTTCGTGGTTTGGGGAGTAAGCCAGGCAGCCGTAACAGAATGAACCCTTAAGAGGCTGCCCGCGGGAGATGAGGAGGTAGGTGAATGGACTAAGGAGAGGGTTAATTTGCAGCACCCGACGTTCTTTACCAACCACCCTTGTTGGTATTGACGTCGACTTGCGCTGCTTAACTTCAGTGATCTCACGGGAACTGGTGTGTCCAACGCAACATGGCCTATAGAGCTGTATTATTTATTAAACAAAATGCCGTCTAGTTTTAATTTACATGACCAGTAGTGCTTTTGTTTTTTTGCACTACTGCAGGCAGATATCTTCTTTCACTCCCTTACCCAGCCCCCCCCCCTCGCCCTTAGCTTATATGATTGTTTTCTCACACAACGCGATCACCCTTCCCTAGGGTTCCCTTTAGGGTGATTGGCGCTTCCACAACCTCGATAACTGAAAGCAAACCATTTACGAGAACTACCTTGTGGCGTGGCTCAGTGTGTTGGGCACCAGTTCAAGGAGTGCTTTTAACAGCCTATTGGGGCCCCTGACGCACATTGTTGAAACCGAAATGATAGATCATGCAATGATAATTGAAATAAAAGTTGATTCAAACCGGAATATGTGACCCTGAATACTAATTATATTTAACTTGTATAAAACATCGCCGAAGGTTCCCATGAATTGGAGATTAATATGCACTTCTTTTTTGTTTTTAATTTCGGCGTTTTTCTGCGCTAGGGTTTTCAACCTTGTTTGCGTGGTAGCCACGTTGATCGACGACAACGTAAAAACATCAGGGAGCGAGTATATCTACTACTTACTATCATTGCTGGGTTTTTGCCACTCGAAACGGCCTTGTAAGAGGCTCGTTTCTTGCCCCTAAACTCTTGAAGGATTCGAGGAAAGATTGGTAGGACTTTTAAGGAAATGATACACCAAGAACTCCGAATTATTTATCCATGATTTTGAACCTGTCGAGCCACTATTTTTCAAAGGACATAAAGAGTTGTTGAAGGGTTGGTTGCCTTGTGTGTACATAAAATAAAATGGCTTGTTTGTTTGCATCCCTCTGCAGTACTTGAAGGATGTTGTGACCTTTGTGAGACGGTCAGGAAGATATTTCAATTTTCTTAAATCAAAAATGAACTGCTTGGTGAACTGACTGACAAGGGCACTCTGATTATTTGTCTTTGATTTTCAAGATGGATGGATGGATGTCGTTGTTGTTGTTGTTGACGCATTTCATCTAGTCGTGAGTGTTATTTCGTTTTGTTTTGAAACAGTAGTTTAAAAATGTTGTTGGGATCGTTGGAATTAAGAAATAATTCAAAATCATTGCTGTTGAATATTTATTAGATGTATCTTATTACCATGACGACTGTGCGTAAGGTGAGTCGTCCCATCTGCAATCTGATGAAGTTTGGCATCAAAGTCAAGGCTATGAATATCCATTTTGAGATTATTGTTTTATTAGACATTATTCTTTGTCCCATGTGAAGTAGTGAAAGGCGTTTGAGGTTTGCGGATATGTCTCATACCGTCTCCACTATTCATTTGAAACGCCTTTGTATGACGCCATCTCCTATAAATATGGATTATAAAAATCCGCAGTTCGTCGTCTCATGGGTTTATTTGTTAATTTAATTCGATCTTGCAACTTTCCTACCCGGTCAGGATGTCGCCGTACTGAGTTCAGTGCGAGAGCTATGTGTTAAAAAGAAATGGATTGAAAGGTAGCCTCTTGTTTCCTGTCGCTCTCCGCCCTCCTCTATCATCCCCCACTACAGGAAAATTGAGAACAGAGTTTGACTTGTTAAAATTTCAAGGTGAGAAAGGCAGTGACTAGTCACTGTTTTCGGATAACTTCAATAAGCTTCAGGGGAGATCCTTTTGTCATTTTTGGCATTGGAACTATTATGATGGTTCATTGTTTTCTGTGAACCTAGTGCTGTAATTGTGGCGAACCTGGGATGATGACCACATCAAGATGTGTCATTTTCCTCTCCTAACGATTTTCATCATTATCATAATTCCTAGCCTTTTCCCCACAACTGGTAGGGCTGTCTGCACAAGAGGTAGGGCTGTCTGCACAAGAGGTAG
>JAAFCE010009126.1:1734459-1749228 GCA_013389805.1 Trigoniulus corallinus
CACAAGAGGTAGGGCTGTCTGCACAAGAGGTAGGGCTGTCTGCACAAATGGTAGGGCTGTCTGCACAAATGGTAGGGCTGTCTGCACAAATGGTAGGGCTGTCTGCTCAAATGGTAGGGCTGTCTGCTCAAATGGTAGGGCTGTTGGAGTACGCATTTGTTCAGAGAACACAGAGGGACGAATATTGGACGATAATGTGACGAATTTCGGTGATGACCGGATGACACCACCCCTGCTATAGCGGCTGTATTGCGCTGGACACACTAGTTCTCGTCTGATCACTGCAGTTAAGCAACGCAACCCCATATAGTAGTGGCATGGGTGACCGCTCGGGAACACTGGGCACTGATGATACCCAAAATCGTCGTAACAGCGTAGTGTCTGTACAGATTCTGCGGTAGAACCACACAGTAGACATGGTTCTAATGATCTTTGTATTTGAAAGGCCCTAAAACAGCAACAAAACAAAACCACCCCTGATGGTTTAACGCTTGCCTAACTACTTTCTGGAAACATTGTGGTTTATCGAAGGCCGGGATAAGGAGAGCGTGGTTCCCCTCCTAAATTTGATGTTTCTCTTCCGCGCTGTGGTGACATCTTACGCACGACTTTCCATCCAAGAGAAGGCAGGCTTTTTAAGGCTTCCCCTTTGACTTCCAAGAGGTCATCATCTACCTAGATCAGGTTCGAACTTCCAATCCTGGTCCCAAGAATCAAACAATTAATCCATTGTGCCACCGAAAGCAACCCGGAAACTAGAAATTGGTGGCTTTTTTGGATACTCTGAAGCACGTAAAATATTTTAAAGTGTTTTTCAATTGGTTGTTATTTTAACTGATATTCATATTCTCGTTTTCGTGAGCGATTTCCTTGCGTGGGACCTTATCTTTCGCTAGCAAACTATTGGGCTTCCTGCTTTAGTTTCCCGTTTGCCTTGGTGAGACATTCCGAAATTGGTTTCCAGTTTTCTGCAACTTTAGGAGTTGATTGGAAAAATGTTTTCTAATTGTGTTTTGCATGTTTCTTTTCGCGTGACATTAATTCTTTCTTATTAGGTACTTAAAATTATTATATGCAGCTATTTATTTATTAGGGTAGCTGCATCAGTGATTCTTTCGTGGGTTGATTTCTTTCGGGCGAGAGATGGCACAAGTGCGTCTTCCTTCGGATGAGAAGTAAAACCGAGGTCCCGTGTGGTGTACGATGACATTGACACATAAAAGAACTGCTTGCTACTATGCAACAGGTAGATGAGAGAAAATTCCCTGGAATAGGAGCTCGGTGGAGTGCCCCAACGAACATTAGGCCGACTATCAATAAGCATAGCAGTTGCGGCTTTGGTCGGCGGCAACCGGCTGTGGAAAAATCACTGTCCAATATATCACCCTTGTGTCCATTCAGAGGGAAAAGATGGGTACCCGACTCTTCCATAGGCGAGAAAAGGGTTGGGAGTTGCTTTATAGTCAAGGTTAATGTGATAACTTTCATTATTACCATTGCCGTCATGTTTTGTGGTACAGTATACCAGTTTCGTTGAGTTAGTGTTTGCCAGGCAGACTCCTTCCCCTTCTTCTTCTTCCCCGACCCACTTGAGGGTGCAGAGGTCTGTTCTTTTGGAGCGAGAAAGTTTGAGAATGGAGGTGTATAATGCGCGTTGTGACGTCCCTTGTTTTCTCGAGATAAAAGCAACAGGTCAACTCCTAACCGTCGTCCCGCCAATGGCAGGGTCGGGTATCCATTTATGTCCCTCTGAATGGACACAAGGGCTATATGTTGGACATTGTTTTCCGCAGCCGGTTGCCGACCAAAGCTGCAACTCCTATGCTTATTTATCGTCGGTCTGCTGTTCGTTGGGGCATTCCTCCGACGCCAGGGGGCGAGCTTCTACATCTGGAAATTTTGCCTCATCTGTCCGTTGCATAGAGAGTTCTTTGACGTGCCTCTCTGTCGCCCGAAAGAAGCCGATCCAGTATCGAACCTGGAACTACTGACGCAATTACCGAGCGTGCTAGCCATTACGACACCGAGCTGGGCCTCCCTTGTTTTCTCGAGATCTAAATATAAATTTCTGTTATAGTTACTTTCCTGCATTGTAAACAATAATTTTAAATCAAAATGTGTAAACAATAATATAAACTTTTGCAGAAGGTAAGCATCATGAAGTGAACAGGATATTGTTAGCATCCTCCTTTTTTTGAAAAAAAAAATATATATATATTTGGTAACTTGTAAACAATTTGTGTAGCTTGTAGGTTGTTGTAGATTGCAGGAAACGGGGCAACGCCCCTGAGGAAATTGCGATGTGTGTTAATTGTGTATTCAGAGGGTCAGTAAGAATTGACCATTCTTCGTTGCGTTTGTGCCACTTGTAAGGAACGTAACACTACTGACCCACATTTTGTGGTGCTGCTGCTGGTCGGTCATATGGTCGAATTTTTCCAGTGCTTTTTCGGTCTTCGCTCTCGCCTGCCCCCGTCCCTGCAATTCGTTGAATGAAAGACGGATCATTCTGTGGCCTGTAATTGTCGTTCCTGTCCTCTGCTTCTCCACCTCTTTCCCCAAGTATATTATTATTATTAATTTGTTCGCTGGCTTCTGGTTCTGGTCCCGCGTAGGGTGTGTTGGGGGTCTTCACTTGATAGAAAGGACTCGGTTTACCTGGATCAGGTTTGGAACTCGCCTTCTCCGCCCATCCGTCGTTAGAAAGACGATAGGCCAATGTCATTTTTTGTTGTAGGGGGTTATGCCTCCATTTAAACTCGGATGTGACCAATAGAATTAATGGGGAATGGTTGAAGTGTAGACAGGCCAGTGGATTTTGTTGTTTGTTGGTGTTTAAGGTCCCGTCAACTACAAGGTCATTAGAGACCCGTCCACTGCGTAGTTCTAATGCATATGCTGCACAGACACTACACCAATGTGACGATTATTGGGTATTAACAGTACCCAGCTTTCCCGAGCGACCACCCATTTCAGTACTAACTGGGCTTGCGTTGCTTAACTTCAGTGATCAGACGAGAACTGGTGTGTCCAACGCAACTCGCCGCTCCCCAGGCCAGTGGAGTCCTGTGTGATAGAAGGGTCCTAATCAGTGGCGTCGCTAGGGTTGGCGTCCCCCCCTCTCCCGAAAAAAAAAGCCGATTCTTCTGCTTTGGTGTCACCCCGTTTGTGATGGTGCGAGTGGTGTCACCCGGTTCGGCCCGCACCCCCTATTGACGCTACTGGTCCCAATCAAGATGAAAGGGAAGTTTTACTGGACAGTGGTTAGGTACGCTATTCTATATGGAGCAGAGTGTTGGTGACAGTGAGGAAGGACAACGTCAATAGAATGAAAGTAGCCGAGATGCGAATGCTGCGTACTGCGGTACATGAGTGGAGTGACGAGAGCTGATAGAATTAGGAATGAGCATATAAGGGGGGTAGCTTGTGTGGGGACATCGCCGAAAAAGAAATGAGGAAGAGCTCGTTAGGTCATTACAGGAATGCAGGTGGTTGGAAGCAGACGGGGCAGGGGAAGACCAAAGCAGACGTTGAAGCAGGTTGTTCGTAAGGATGTAGGTAGTGTGCGGGGGGGGGGGGGGGGACGGGGACCTGCTGGGAGATAGGTGGGAGTGGAAGGCTAAACCGGCAGTCGCGAACCTGCCACAGACGGAATAAGGGTATGATGATTATGTTGGCAGCCGCCCATCAGCATCTTCATTACTAACGGGACAAATAGGGTCAGTGTGATCCTGTGAGGGTTTGATAGTGAGAAAAAAACTCAGCATCTGCGTGGGAACGAGAGAGAGAGAGAGAAGGCCTGTTTCCTGGAATGTATCCATCCATTTTTGTAAGGACTGCAATTAGTTTTGTTTATGGTTTCGTTGTAAAGAGATTTTGTATGGATTGTTTGTTGCATGACATCAGAAGGTGATTCAGACTTGGAAACCGGGTTTCTTGGCAACCGGTGGATTATTAAGTGGGATAAATATTGATGGGACTTAGTAATGATATCCATCAATAGGATGTCACGGTAGTAGGATGATCTGTTGTTATTGCCGTTGCCGTCGTCATTGTTGATTTAATATCAACTTACATTCATGATTGAATAATATCAGTTGAAAAAGTGGAAACGTTGCCAGAGGTACAAATGGAGGAAGATAATACCAATTGAGGGCCCTGGAATTGGAGAATGCTCACTCTGTTTCCGCCTTGGTGTATCTCCCTTGTTTTAACACTGGTTGCTAGTTTATCGTGGTCATGAGCCGTTTCTGATATCCGTCCAATGTCTGCATTGCTCTATGCTTTCGGCAAATTCGTGATTGGCTTTTAAAATGTAACCCATCTCCCCTCTTTCCTGATATCTTCAATAAGAATAGCTGCCCCATTTTTTTTTTCAAATTTGGGAATGGATTCATTATCCATGTATCTTATGTTTCATTAGTGAAGAAGACGTATAAATGTGTTTATATGGTTGAAGACGTAAAGAGAGTTGAGGGAAGGTCGGCCTTGAAAATGTACTGATGCGTTAAAGCCTGAATTCTGCTCTCGTACTAAGTCTCCCATTGCTGGTGTGCCCCGTACAAAGGCGCCTGATCAAAGGGGACGCAATTTCAAGATTTAAAAGAGCCAATTAAGAATTGTAGTTGGGTAGTTGTGATTGGAGGAACTAGATTAATTTTGAACAAAAGCACCTCTCACCCACCGGATGGAACTGTCCCCCTGTTTCCATGCTCTGGAAAGTTCCGTTAATTTATTCTGGAATATGTACTGTAGGCAGACGGCGACGGCGCACTTCAATATGTATCTCTTCCACAAATCAAGCGAGCGTAATGGGACCCTTGGTTCCCAGAGCACACGCACATACCTGTTGCCACTATTTCCGCTCTGCTCATGTCAATTATTCAGAGCTATATTAAGGGCAGGCCGAATGGGCGTGTGTCTGGGGTACCTGTTGTTTTAAATTAAACGGATGACGTCATGTCGTGGTACCGCTTGGGAGCACGAATTGTTTATCAACTGCTATACCGGTTAGCAGCCTGATTTCCGAGTAGTTGGCTGTAAGCATTAAAATAACTTAGTCCGGCCCTGTCATATTTCCCATCGGGCTCCACTCATGAATAAACAGTGCCAAGGTGTATCAAAATTAATGAATTAGGTTCTGGACGGCAGCAGCAGAGCATTAAGCCAAGGTCAGGACTCTGTGAGACTGGTCGAGTCCCAAGCCCATGTCCACGTAGAGTGATTTGAATTAATTTGTTTCCCAGGTTTGTCGCTTTCTGTTGATAGATGGTATCTAATTGGTCGCGGTTGGTCCCACCATCAGGTGGGAGCGCTCATCCCCAACCGGGTTTTTTTTCCGGATTATTGATCGGCTCCAGGTTAGACTTGGCCAATTGCATCCTTGCGTGATGAGAGCAAGCAATGACTGACTCGACTAGGCGCAGGTTTGTTTCGACTCGTCAAGATGGCAGTACCGGATTTAGATATTGAGAGGCCCTAGGTTATTTCAATTTTGAGGCCCTTTTCAAGCCCTTTTGAACCCCTTTTCTTAAGTTTTGAAGCCCGCTAAATGTTGAGGCCCTAGGCTTCAGCCTAATTAGCCTATTGGTAAATCCGGCACTGCAAGATGGCAACCAGTACCCGAAAGCAATGGAGGCGTTTGTTATCTTACGGAATATCCGAGCTTAACAAGGGGAGGGGTTCGAACCCTTCTGCAAGCAACAAGTCGGTTACTAGTTAAGAATGCAACAAATGTCCTCTTGTCCATGTGGGTAGCAGATGGCAACTGGTGTTGAAGCCATTCAAGCGATATGTTTGTACGCATGTTAAATTTTTTCTAGCACATCTTGGGGCGGGGAAAGCATCAACTTCGTAGTGAGTGAGGAGGGAGATGGGTCGAAACTAGGTCATATTTGTCCTGAATTCTTAAAAGCATTTAATGAAAAACGCGGAACTTTGTGTGTCCTTCTTTTCGTTTAATAAAATGAATTATTAACGTATCCTAATCCTCTCTGAGCAGAAAACATTTTCGGTATCGCGGTGGCGATGTGGGTGGCGTAGGTGGCGTGCTACTGCAGTGACGATGTTGGTAGCACGCTCAGCAACTGCGTCGGTTGTTCTAGGTTCGATACGGGACCGCGGTGGGTTGGCTTCTTTCGGGCTAGAGAGAGAGAGGTCCCGAGTGCGCCTTCTTTCGGATGAGAAGTAAAACCGAGGTCCCGTGTGGTGTACTATGACATTTGCATGTCAAAGAACCCTCTCTACTATGCAACGGGTAAATGAGGCAAAATTTCCAGGTGTAGGAGCTCGCACCCTGGCGCCGGTGGAATTCCCCAACGAAAAGTAGACCGACGATAAATAAGCATAGGAGTTGGAGTTTTGGTCGGCAACCGGCTGCGGAAAGCCACTGTCCAATAGATCATCCTGGTGTTCATTGTGAAGGACAAGATGTATATATACCCGATCCTGCCATAGTCGGGAAAAGGGTTAGGGTTATGGTTCAGTCGCTATCCCGAACACTTGTATCTTAGGCTGTTTTGTCGTATCATAACCCATGTCACCCAATTGTTTCTGGCTTGTTATTGGATGCCTGTGATGGTGTAGTAGTAATCATGTTGTTGGTGGTGGTCATTGTTGCTGGTCTGTTGTCATTGTATAGTCACCAAGCACAAGTCGTCGGAATGAAGGATAGGATGACAGGTCGCAGATTTCGTGCTGACCTCATGACATGTATCTTGTGATGAATGCCATCTGTAATTGACCAATGGGTTTTTTATCGAATTGGTTCTAGTCTTTGATAAAACAAATGCAGATGTTTTGTAATGTGATGCTGTCAACTGATGATGGTAATGATGACGTATTTTATTTTCGTAATAATGTTTTTGAGTAGTGTAGTTTATTGAATAGGATTTAAATGGAGTTGTAATATACTGTTAACCATTCACACGCAAGGATGGGTCAAATCTGACCCTATGTGATATTGTTTGCCTTCTTTTTTTTTTTCTTCAAGTTATTGCTTTAAATTCATATAAACGTCTAAATTTCGGGTCAAAGCGTTGGACGGGAATATGAAAGAGTTATGAAAAGTAGCAGAATAGTGTATGATCTAAGCCTAAGGTATATTTGGTTTGTTTGTTTCGTCTGTGTTTTAGGACCCTTTAACTACAACAGTCATTACATTCCCGTCCACTGTTTTATTCTAATGCAGAGACTGACAGACACTACACTGATGCGACGAATTTAGGGTATTAGCGATACCCAGTTTTCCCAAGCGGACACCCATGTCAGTATTAGCTTGGGTTGCGTCGCTTCACTTCAGTGATCAGACGAGAACTGGTGTGTCCAACACATTGTATATTTGGTGAGCTGATAGGGTTCGGGGCAGGTAGTTAGAGATGACTGTATGACAGTTTAGGATGCTCATAGCATGTTATGAGAAGTGGGGAGGAGGAAACTTCGGTTAAGGGGGGCCATCATGAAAATGGAGGTTTTGGTGGCAGTGGAGGGAATAAATTGTTACCGTTGGTCGCATTGGTGGATCAATCACTTGGAGGGCCCCTAACCCAACCTGGTTCCCTTACTTCGAATATGAAGTATTGTTATCACACGAATTTAAACAACTTAATAAACAATTGTAATCAATCAACCGTTTCCTTCAAAATAAATCTCTATTTTTTAGCCTTTTGCGGAGTCGGATGTGAAGCTGCAGACTGTCGGAGGTCCCAAGTGAGCATTTGTTTTGCTGTTGTTGTTTGTTGGTGTTTTAGGGCCCTTCAACTACAAGGTCATTAGAGCCCCGTCCACAGCATGGTTCTTATGCAGAGACTGCACAGACACTACACTAATGGGACGATTTTTGAGTATTAGCAGCACTGAGTTTTCCCAAGTGGCCACCCATGTCAGTACTAGCTGGAGTTGCCCTGTGTAACTTCAGTGATCAGAGAAAACTGGTGCGTCCATTGCATTGATCCTTTGGTGGTGGTGGTAGTAGTTTTCTACAAAATGATAATTTTGACCCACCGGAATTGCCATGTTATTTTGCCCAATGGAGTTGTATGTTAACCACCGTCAATTGTGACTTGGTGTCACCAACATTTGGCAGTGTGGTTTTGAAAGTACTGCCGGGGCCATTTCCTAAAATAACAGCGAAAGGATGTGCTGTTGGGTGTATACTTCCGCTGGAGAATTTCTTGGTGGCCTACATACATATAGGTGTGTGTATGATGTGTGATTGGCAATCTTTTCCCGAAGTTCGATTTCTTAGGAACAGTATTATTTCGTTTTATTTTTCAGATTTCTTTTTATCGTTTTTCTTCTTAATCGAGATCTTATTTCCTCACATTATTTGATATATGGGGAGGAGAGAGAGGGCTATTCAAATGTGTTGGTGTGTATATGTGTGTTTGTCACTCACTAGTAATTTACATTGATTGGCGTTGGCGTCATATTCAAAGCTCTTGGGAAGAAATCTGAATTGTGATGTCATCAAAAAAGTGAATGAATGGGACCACCTTGTTTTGGAAGAATAGTTAAGAGTAGGATGCACGTTTTAAATCCATGTGCACCCAGGTGCACGTTTTAAATCACATGTTTGTTTTTTCTTCTTCTCATTTTTAGTTTCGAGACTAGAATTTGTCACTGTGGGGGATGGAGGATTGCTTGTCACAAGGCAGTGTCTTATATCTTGACATTCAAGGATTGAAGACCAGATGAATTTGCAGATTCTGCTTGCACATAGGATGATGATGAACACGGTGTTGAAGATCCTGTGGTGGTGGTGGTTTCTGTTTGGTTCTTGTTGCGCTGTCAGCATACTGAATAATCCCCGATGTGGAGAGCATTTTACGTCTATAGGCTGTTAGTGCTTTATTTCTTTCTACCATTTTTATTATTAAAAATTCCTCGTCTCATCCATTGTTTGTTTGTTTTTTATTCAGGGACTTCACCAAAGGGTGATATCACGCTTATTGAAGGCAATGATTTAGTCATCAATTGTAGCCTTTATGACGTTCGTGGGTCTAGGAACTCGTCCAACATTGTATGGCGTTTCCCTAATAATAAGATATACCGTGGAATTCCGTTGAACGACCGAACTGCCCAGTTAAAAATCTCAAACGTGACTGTCGGAAACAATGGACCTTATAAGTGCGTTTTGGAATCCGATAACACCACCATCTGTTTAAATTATGTTTGTATAGGAAGTGAGTATTACTTACTACGTTTGATTTTAAATCCAAAAGGGGAAAGATTTCGGGCGATGGAAATATTAATCAATTTTCTCTTGCCTTTAGTTGCTCCTCCTATCATTGGAGGGAATGAATTTGACTGTATATCGAACAAGTGGAAATCATTAAAGTGCACTTGGCCTGAGATTCGGCAATGTACGAATACGGCAATTAACTGGACTCTCTCCTACATGGGATACGATTCTAAGCAGTAAATATGAAAACGATAATGTGAAATTATTTTCTTGCTTCGTCATGTTCGGATGATATTGATAATTTATTTTGCTACTTCTTGTTAGAGCTCATAGAAGCGGGTACTTCAATTGTAGCCCAACGTTAACTATTAATAAACGTCATATGTGCGAAATAGACAGTGATGACGACCCACCATATCCGGTGTCAGCGCCCAAATTAATTTTTAAATTAGTAGGAAGGAACACATTCAACATCTCTACTTCTTTCTTTAAAGTTGATCATTTTTCTATAGGTACATATGTGTTTAGGGGTTTTATACTGTATACATGTTTGAGTAAAAATCTCGACAAAAATATCAAGTGTATTAATTTTTCTTTTTTTGTTTTTTTTAGTAATTCCAGATAAGGTGCCGTCCTTCACAGTACGTCCTCGGGGAAACCGGACTTTGAAGCTTGAATGGAGCATGAAAGGTGGGGAATTTGAATATTTCCCAATAGGACTCTTTTATCGTTTGGAGTATCGCTCAGAATATACGGTTAATTTTAAGGTGAGTTACCAACATTTGAAAGTGAATAGACTATTGATTTGTTCTGACTATTGATTTGTTAAAATTTTATAGAACGTCACTCTTGGACATTTCAAAAGCAACCAAACTGTCAGTTATGATTTTAAAGACACAATACCAAATACTTTTTACACGTTTCGTTTGCGCTGTCGTTCAGAGCACGCAGTTGACACGTCCAAGATGTGGAGTGAGCCGGTTCTTATTAACTTTACAACAGAATCAAGTGGTAAAAAACATAATTTGTTAAATTTGTATCGATTTTTTTTGTGTAGTTGACTGAGAATGAATTAGGGACTTGTTTGTGTAACTTTTTGCGTTGCTTTCCAGCACCAGACAGTTCAGTACAAACTATAAATAGTTCATTTATTGAGAAAAACGCCATAGGTGATAAGCGTGATATCGAAATATATTGGAAGGTAATTATTATATTCATAAATCGGTGGAGAACATAAAACATGAAATAGGAAGTTTACGAGTTTCGATATTACAGAATTTCTTGCCATACCAGTACAACGGCCAGGATTTTCATTATCTGATAGAAGTTCAAAGCCAGAATGCTTCCGTGATCATTAAAAAAGAGACCGACAGGTCTGAATTTAGTGAGTTGTTTGCTGAACTGTGGAGGAATCAATCGTACGCATTCCAGATTTGGGCCAAAAACCGAAATGGCCGATCACCATTGAGTGGCAACGTATTTGTTCCTGCGGATGATAATGGTGAGTGAAAATAAAGTTTTGAAATGTCATTCGGTTAAATGTCAGTAATAATTATATACCGGAGTAAGCCACTATTTACATTATGTATATGACATTTTCTGTGCAGAATTGGACTGTCCCAAAGATATATATGTTGTGAACTATTTGAACGGTATCTATAACGTATCTTGGAAGCATCCCTCAGACCCGTTTGATCATCAAGCGATCGCAAATTATACTATTTTTTGGTGCAAGAAAAAAACGTCGGGAAGATGTTCTTCGGCTTTTAATTGGATGACTGTTCAGTCAAACGTCACTACTGTTAACATAACTACTGAACTGATGAATGAGGAATACGAAATCTATATTTCAGCAGACGGTTGGAATGGCGTAAACAGCGGGCTCTGTCGTTCTCCATGTCAAGTGAAGGCCAGTGATATAGGTAAGGATGTCGTCATCGTTTTGCAGCCCGCTGGCGGATGCCTTAGCCTACTTAGTCCACCATTGTGTACATACTATATATTTAAATGTGTTGTTATCTCTTGACAACAGTGCCTAAAAGAATGACAAGGCTGAAAGTGACAAAAAAGACATCGTCTAGTATTGCTGTGGAGTGGGATTTGGAATGTGGTCATCGGTTGATCAGCATTATGGGATTTGTCATTCGTTATTGCCAAATGAATTGGAGTTGTCAAAGTACGTTATCAGTGTAGTGATTCTAGCATGACTGTAATAGTATCTTTTTTTCATCATGACGTTTTATTTGAAATTTAAATATTTAGTTGGTGATTTTAAAAAGATTTATATTAACGATTCCTTGGCGACCCGTCACATTTTGAAAAACCTGGATTATTTCACCACTTATAATGTCAGTATTGCCGCATTTGCTGCCGAAACTGGTGACTTTAGCGAATACGTAACCGTGACCACTGATGAAGACGGTAAAATGCTGAAGAAATTTTGCACATTTACTTTTTCTTTTTCTAATTACAACTAACCGCAACGTTTCATTTGCTCTCTTAGAACCTGGTGTTCCAGAAAGTTTAACAAAGAAATCTTCAACCAACAGCACTGTTACTATTTGTTGGGATCATCCGGTGAAGCCAAACGGCATAATTACAGGCTATAAAATAGCCTACAATTTCAATAAGATCTCGATTCCATTCGGAAAAAATGACCCTCTGTGTACTGTCATAAACTCTTTAGAAAGTAACCATGATTATTTAATTTCTGTGGTGGCTTGCAACAATAAAATGTGCTCCACTAATGCTGCGAACATTTCGGTGACCACGAACGTTGGAGGTAACTAACTTGTACAGTTAATGTAACGTCCCAACAAAATACATTTGGAAATTTAATATTTCTTTGGCTCTTTTCGATTTCAGTTCCAGAAAAACCTAGATCTCTGAAAGTGCATTGGAAAAATGATACTCATGTTTTGGTAACGTGGGCATTACCACACAGAATCAATGGCCCTCTTCATTCCTGGACATTGTCAGTAATGACAACTAATGAAGGAGAGAAGGGAGAAGAACAAGAACTTCCTGCTGAAGCCAACAATTACACCATTAAGTTGCAATGCTTTGGAAGTGATTGGAACTCCTCTCATGTGGTAAGGGTGCGTGCCAACGTTCAAACAAGAGATGATGATGGTAACGTCGTATTGCATGGTGTATGGGATAACGTAGTGGTCCCACCATGTTATGTGAAAGGTATGATCTTTTTTTTTTGTTTTATATTATTTTTGTTTAATATTGGACCAATTATTATTGCTCTTTTCTTTTAGATTCAATCATTTCTCAAAGGAATATTTATTTTATTGTCCTGGGACTGGGTGTTCTGTTGTTGGTTGTGATTTTAGTAGTGACGATTTATGTTACCAAATGGTTAGTAGTAGTTGGTTACTCTGTTCCTATAAAATCAGATTTGGTACGATTAGCTTGATGCTTCAACACTTGTCTACTTTATTTCATTACTGTAGCACCAAATATAAAGGATGTAAGATGTGCAATGTCGCCAAAGTCATTTTACCAGAGGGCCTCGGAAAGGTTGGAGGACAATTTCTAAGCTTTGTTTTTAATCCTTTGCTGATAGTACATGTTATTAACTCTTTGGCTGTTATCCTAATAATAGGACGAACTAGAAAATTACCACAATAAACTCAAATCCCAAGGGAGCTACGTTAGTGAGCAGAAATGTGAAGACATCATCAAAACTTGCAGGCAATCAGGGTCTAGTTTATTATTCGAGAAGTCCATACCTGAGGTAGATATACTTTTTTTTTCTTTTATTACTATCTTATCCCCCAACTTTTCCGTTGAGACTTTAAACCTCGTCATTTTGGAGGATGTGTCATAATGTTCTCTGGTTATTATTATTATTATTTATAGGTTTTCCCTTCAAGGTATCACCGGAAACACAACGATAGTAGTGACAGTTATAGCAGTACCAGGACTGGCAAGACAAGTATTTCGTCGTCACATACGACTTATTCCCACATGTCAGATTCTGGTAATGAGGCTGATTTGCCAACACCAGACACGCCGGATCAGGTATTTTCTTTCAAAGATTGGGTTGATTCTCTTCCGAAAGAGTCCTGCAGTGAGGTTAGCTCACAAGTGCAACAAACGAATGACCAAGCGGAAGAAGAAGAAGAAGCCTATACAAAAGTAGCTTCTGAAGAGTCGTTGTCACAGTTGAGCACAGTTCCTCAATATTGCAAAGCTTACAAAATCATTCCAGAAAATGTTTGTGCTGAATCGTTACTAACCAATCCAAGAACATGCAACAAGAGTGATGAGAAGTTGGAGGAAAATATTGAACCACCTTCAATATACAGTTGCGTTGGACTATCATGTTCCGTGGGGAGAACAACAGGACCCTGGATGCCCGCTATGAAATCAGGCGCAGAAATTACAAAACCTGCAGTACATCAGCAATCAGGAGGGTCTATTTTAACTGTGAACCCAAAGTCCGGTGTTCTTCCGGCATATGTGACTTATAATCCGACTGATGATTTTAGTAATATTGGAAAGCAAGTGGGATACGGCTATTCCAGAGTAGGACATTCCAAAGACATTAAAGCCGAATTATCATCGGCTGACCAATCCACCTTGGAATTGGGATCCAACTTGCCCTATTCGAATGTGGAGACCACAGTTTCATGCTCAGCATCGGCTTGCCAGGGGCAAGACTCAAATATCGTTCAGTGTTGTGGTGAAGGTTACGTGTTGACCGTCGCTATCGCCGAGGATAAAGAAGACGTGGAGGATTTAACATGTAAAGAATCCATGGCATTGACAGACCCTTTAAACTCGAGGGAGAGCCACGGTGACACTGCTGATAATAGCTCAGGCTATCAGACTGTCAGCGAAGACTATCAGTCGGTGAATCAGTCGACTATTCATAATGAAGATACTAGTAGTGACAAAGGAAATAGTTATCTCTACCTTGGCAATTTGATGCCTGTTAAGAATTATGTTCCACTAGTCTCTCGTACCCTGTCACCGACTGTGGTTCAAGATGAGTCAGAAAGTTCATCGAAACCTTACCTCCAAGTGACGTGCTGAGATTTCCCTTCCCCCATCCCTAAACGGAACATATAATCATTAGTTGATTCTTCCTCTTATTTGGTGATATGGTTGAATGAAATTGCATCGATGGTTCCTCAATGGTTTGAAGAAAAAGTAAAACAACAAGAAAAAAGGGGGAAATACTACTGCAGACGCGCGCCTGGTGAGTCCAATAACATCAGGACGGATGGGGAGGATCCTGACAACCACTTCTCTCAAAGGGACTCCTCATTCGCCTCGTATAAATCTCTTCCTTAGTGATTTGCTTTTCCTGGAGGTTTTTACGCATGAAGCCAAAGAAATGTTGTCGTCTGACTGAGCGAATTACTCTGTCTGTGTATTCGTCCGTTTGGCCAAGGACGGAGCTCGAGGACAGTACAGTAGAATCTCGTTATATCGAACCTCAGGGGACCGTGAAAAATAGTTCGATATATCCGAGATTCGATATATCCAAATCCGGAATTATATGTAAAGCTAAAATTTACATCCGGTGGGACCGGCGCTCAAGCTTCGATATAAGCGGGAATAAGCAGTAT
>JAAFCE010009126.1:1749328-1820504 GCA_013389805.1 Trigoniulus corallinus
CTCGTTATATCGAACCTCAGGGGACCGTGAAAAATAGTTCGATATATCCGAGATTCGATATATCCAAATCCGGAATTATATGTAAAGCTAAAATTTACATCGGGCGGGACCGGCGCTCAAGCTTCGATATAAGCGGGAATAAGCAGGATTTCGATATAAGCGAGTTCGATATACCGAAGTTCTACTGTACTTTCAAAACCTGTTCCATCTTTTCTTCAAGACAATGTTTTTATCAAGTTATCTGCGAGACACATTAAGGAACTGTAAAAGAAGTTCTATATGCTATATTTTTTTCTGGAATGTGGCTGGTGCCTGATGCAGGTTTTCTTATTGCCCTTGTCATCATTTTATTATCGCGAGCGGCTTATTGCGTTGGACACACCAGTTCTCGTCTGATCACTGAAGTTAAGCAATGCTACTCCCCAGCTAGTACCAACATGGGTGGCCGTTTGGGAAAACTGGGTACTGCTAATACCCAATAATCGTTACATTAGGGTAGTGTCTGTGCAGTCTCTGCACTAGTACTATGCAGTGGATGGGGCTCTAATGACCGTCGTAGATGAAGGAGGATCCTAAAACACCAACGAAGCAAAAAAAAAAATTCATTTGATTATCATTGAAACCTGGAAGTTTTCTTAGAGCTCGGATTGGCATTGCCGGCATTTTGGTTCCTGGGCATTAAGCATTTTATTCACTGGCTGACAAGCCTTTACTAATATTCAGTCAATGAATGAGCATTATTGAGACTAATTGTAGGGAAAGGGCTGGAGGAGAGTGTCACTCACATCCTCTACTCCTTGTTGAAATGTGTTCCTTGTAGGCCTACGTTGCATAAATCCAGTGCTCACTTCTGTCCCCCCACCACAGTCTTAGTCGCTAGTTGTCATCAGGGTTGAACTGGATAGAAAATTAGCCTGGATGCAAATAAACCTACAGCCTAAGCCCTACCATGATGACCCGGCTAGTCCGTCCAACCCTGGTGGTTTTGTGCTGTGTGAGGACAGCCCGCTTCCGTGGTGTAGAGGTAGAGTCATTACCTCGTGCGTCCAGGGTCACCGGGTTATGTGTGTGACGTCATCATTGCATGCAAAAGAGCCCTTTCTACGCGGAATGGAATGTCCGTGTATGTCGGCAAAATTGTCAGGCCCTCCGCTTTCCCTGGTGTCGGTGAATTGTCTACCCCAGTAGAGAGGCCGACGTTAAATAAATAAACATGTGTGTGCGTGTGGAAGGACTAATGTTGTATTAACATGGGTAGTTTTCGGTGACGCCTCAGGGTCAGAAATAGTTGAACCCAAATATAATCCCAGCCTGATTTCGAAACTATGCTTTGTCATTTGTTTTATCCAGGCCGGCCCAGTCCTGGATCACGTTTTGAGTTTCGAAATTGGAGAATGAGGTTCAGGTTTAAGACAGAAGAGATTTATGATGTTCCTGTAATGGGTAGATGTGTATTAAGTGTTGGCCTTAGCCCGTTCAAGGTCTGAAGTTTATGATACAGAGGTGTAGTGATAGGCCCCCCTCCTCACAAATCCTCAAGACTGGAGTTGTTGCCAACTTCAGAATTTCCTCATGTTTTATACTCCTTTGTTATTGTTGTTATTTGTAAGGTTATGTCGTATTAACGGGTGATTATTTTGATACGTAATATTATTGGCTCAGGGGCAGGTAGGTTTATTACTAAAGGGGCTCTAAGCACATAGTATTTAGGGTCAGGGTTGTGAGATGTCCCAATTTCACTAGGATTTCCAAGGTACATAAGCTATGGGATGTGAAAGAAGGAGAGAGAAAGATATTGTGCTGCCCAAAACACGCAGGTATCTGGCAGGATTTAGGATCTGATCTGATGAATGGATTTTATGGGCCCTAGGCCAAAAATGTAGAATAAGTACCAAAAGATGTGGTCCCAAACAGTGGCGTACCAATTCTCGTTTGATTACAGAAGTTAAGTACCGCACCCCCAGCTAGTACTTGCATGGGTGACCGCTTGGGAACACTGGGTACTCCTGATGCCCAATGTATCTGTGCAGACTCTGCATTAGAATTACGCAGTGGGGGGGGGGGCTCTTATGACCATTGTAGTTGAAGGGCCCTAAAACACCAACGAAACAAACGAAAGAAAGGCGTACCTAGGATGTTTGGTCCCCGGGTACACGCTGTAAAACTGGCGCTCCCTGGTTGTTGACTTGCTTAGGGAACCTTTCTTTTTTAGCAGGTATGCTTGAGTGTTGGCGCAGTGATAATGTCGCCCCCTTGCATCTGCGCCCGGGAGACAATTACGCCACTGGTCCCAAAAACCAAATTCGTAACACCCAATTATGGATATTTAAGCTGACGTTTCGGGCACCAAAATTAAGGTTGTAGTAAAACTTAATAACACCGGATCCGTTCGGGCCCCTAGGCTCGAGTGACTCCGGTATGCACTTTTCTGTAAATGGTCGTAATGACTACCATCCATCAGTTTCCGAATGAGTCTCGGTGTGCTTGTCTGCACTTCCGCCATTCTTTCTCTCTTGTCTTGTCCATCCATTCACTGTTCCGTTTCGTCTTCGAAATTTCGGGGGAGTGGCTGTATTGCGTAGGACACACCAGTTCTCGTCTGATCACTGAAGTTAAGCAACGCAAGCCCAGTTAGTACTAACATGGGTGGCCGCTTGGGACACTGGATACCACTAATACCCAAAAATCGTCGTAACATCGTAGTTTCTGCGCAGACTCTGCATTAGAACTAGACAGTGGACGGGGCTCTCTAATGACCGTTGTACAGTAGTAGAAGCAGCGCCTGCTCTAGCACTTATGCCGCCCGGACAAAAAGACAAATTCCTGAGTAGAAGGGCCCTAAGACACCAGTCAATCAATCGAAATTTCGGACTATTATGATAAAATTGATCCTGGCATAGGCCAACTAATAGAGTTAACATTTCAACGCAGTCAACTTGAGCCATGGTGAACTTTAGTCGGTATGGACTTTTCTGGGCTTCCAATTTTGGCCATTATCGGTAGAGATGCGTAGTTTGTAAGATAGCCATTGATCATCTTTAAAATGCTCAGTAGTGGATATTTGTACATTAAATATTTTTCTGATATATCTCCTCCATCATGTGGAAGGATGAAATCATCCCAATCCTCGGGGAACAGTGCCTTTCCCCGTACTTTGTTGTTAGGTACTAGCGGTCCTTTGATATGTGAGGTTGCCATGTTTATCTACCAGCCATCAAATTCTCTACCGGATATTGTGTGACCGCATCCTATTGCCATCCATCTGGAGGACACGTTCTACCTGTCTACCAGGAATTGGAGAGGAAGAACTCTTGTTTTTTTTTTAGCAATAAGTGAAAGAAATTAATGTTGGAAGTCTTTTGAGAAACTACCTGTGTCCTGCAATTTCATTTTGTAGAACTGCAGTTAGAATTTGCCATTTTGGGTGGCTTTAGCGTCGCGTCAGGTCGGTGTGCTTTCGTGGACAACAATGATTTTAATTTCGCTGTCATAAATAGTACCTTATCTAAATCTCATTTCTGCTATTTTTTCACCTCCATGGGCTGATATATATATATTTATATACAGTATATGAAAACAAAAAAAAAAATGTTAGGAAATACGCAGTTTGCAGGCAGGAACAGGACCCACATATCATAAAGGCAGTATCGTTGAATCTACAGTACGTACCGGTATGTAGAAAAGAATAGGACTTGTAATTGTTGGTATTTTCTTATATTCCTGCTTTTATTATGGTCTGTGGATTTTTATCTGTGCCAAACAGTAGTATATAGTACAAATGATTTCTTGTTGTTTTTTTTCTCCTCCCGCCATGTTGTCTTCTTGAAAATGAAGCGAAGAAAAAAAGAACAACTAAAGTGTCCGGGCGTATTTTGTGGCCTGCCCTTGATTTCAATTATTCGGTTTGCTCAAATGTGTATTTTGTATTTTTTATTATTATCCTTCTGTATAGAAATGTTGTTACAGTTTATTATGTGAATATTATTCAACATTTTTGATTATACACTCCTAAATAATATTGTTATTGTTACCGTAATGAAATTTGTTTATTTCTTTAAGAATTTATGTCACGTGATCGCGCGGGGATTACGAGTGTGTGACGTCATGTGTTTTTCAGTTTCGAATTTGTTAATGAAAATGGCGGACTGTTTGAATGTGGTGCGTAATTTATGAATTTTTATCACGGTTAAAAGTACGAGTTTGATGGTGTTTTAAACAACATTATGGTATAAAGTGTGAATTTGTCCTCGTGGGAATGAAGTTGATTGTCATGAAGGGTAAGGTTTTTTTAAAAGAAATATTCATTGGGACCAGATGACATTCTTTTTTGTCTCTCTCGATTCTCTCACATTGTTAAATGTTGCATATGTTTATGAATAGCGAGGTTGTCAAATTATTGTCATTATTATACCTGTTGCTCGTTATTGGTGTGAATGAATTTCAGGGGTTATAATCTAATGTAAGAGTGAACTTTATTTTCATGCAAGAAAAAATGAGATGATAGCAATTTTGATGCCGCATATCTAATGTATATAGTAGCATGACCATGATTGGAATGGTGGAAGCATCTAATTGGGGCATTAACCTTCCGTCCACAAGGTGGGGTCTCGGCAAACCCCAGACCTACAAAATTGTGTCTACACATGTACCACTTTCTCCAATCTTAACCAACCTTTGAGTACCTGTTCTCCCATGTTTTCTTTACCTATCTAGGGAAGTTGGCAGGTCTCCTAAGTAATTAGCATATTTTATTTCTGGTTAAGCAATGCAACCCAAGTTAGTACCAACATGGTTGGCTGGTCAGAAACACTGGTTACTAAGGCAGAAAAGGGAGCAGGATGTCCATAAGGATATGGTAGTGTCCGGGGTGGATGGGGACCTGGTGGCAGATAGGTAAGAGTGGAGGACTAGACCCTGCAGATCCGACCCTGTCATAGGTGGGATAATGGTGTGATGATTATGATGATGTCTTGCCTTCGTGGGTAATATAGAATTTTTACAGCATGTTTCCAAATTATTTTCATTGCTAAAGCTTTATATGGATGGTATTTAATTCAATATCCATAATAATGCCCTTAAGCTGAATATTTAAGCCTTGAAAATCAAAAAGTTTTTGGGGTAATGACAGACCCCCACCTTGTAGTGTGTGCCAGAAATCGTCACCTTGTGGACGGAAGGTTATGTCCCATTTTACCATGTTGATTCATTCCAGTCTTTCTCAACGTTCATGACATTTCACGAGTTTAATCTTGTACTTTATATAATATATATATATTGTAAAGTATATTTTACCGAAAAATGACGACGTGAAAATACATCAAGTATACACGTCATGACTTTCAAAGAAATGCTTTTTATTTGACTCGAAACTTTGTGAATGTTTTGAGAGAAACACGACTTCAATATTACAACAACATTAAAAGTCACTCTATGAAAACTGGAAGTTAACAAGAGAGAAAAAATATATGCTGAATTTGTTGCAGGAAATTGCAACTCAGCCATGGTATCAGACAGCAGGTAACTTCCATGGAACCTCATCCTCCTCTTAACCAAATGCAACTTGTGAAACGTTTTACAGAAATGGCGTTGAATATGAAATATTAGACCAAGATATCATTTACCATCCCTGGCATGGTCGGACCGACGAGTTCTGCCTCTACCCTCTGAAGCTGCGGCCATGGTGGAGTGGAGAGAGGTCAGGATAGCAGTGAGGACTACTATCAAAACAGCAGGTTCACTATGTGGCCATAGTGAAGAGGGGAGGAAAGAAGATAGGAAAGAGGTGAACAAAAGCGGAGAGATGGAAACAAAAAAGTTTGTTTTCATAGCGCGGTGACCATTGCTCAATACCCCTTTTGTAGTTGCACCTCTTTCCACTAGGTGGCGCCAGCAAAAGAAAATGGCTTCCTCACCGCTCCACCATGGACATTCATTTCTCTGCTTTCATCGTTCCATATCGCTCCTCTTTCATCTTCTCCCTCCACTCCGCTTCATTACGGCCTCTCATTACGCTTCATTCTCACCTTATACCTGCCCCCCGTACCTCTATACCATCTATTACCTACGATTTGAACGCTTGTGAGGGACCTAACCAGCTCCCTCTTCTCATAACTTGTCTATACCTACCCAATCTACTCTCCGTCGCTCTATCTCTCTCACCTTTTCCTCCAATGCCCCCCACACATAAATTATTCCTATTATGACCATCTCTATATTTCCGACATTTTATGACTACTGAACTGACACAGGTGATGGTTTTACGTTATTTTGACAACATGACGACTATGACAATTCCGGGGCAAGAAGTTACTGATACTTTAAAATGAATGTTGCATTTCAGTCGGCGTGTTTCGGTGTCTCGGTAGAGGCACACGTGAACTCTGAAGTCCGATGGTTGCAGGTCTGACCCTGTTTGAGGCAGGTGGCTTCTTTCGTGGTTCCTTGTAGTTTTAAAATGTCACCTGCAAAATTCCTAGGTGTAGAAGTTCTCTCCATTGGAATTGTAAACTATCAATAATGACAGTGGTAGACGTTAAATATCCCAAACATTCTGACGTTAGGACGACTGTCATCATCATACCCTTATCCCGCCTGTTGGAGGGCCCACGCACTGCCATGTCCTTACGGACAACCTGCTCCCAAGTCTGCTTCGGGGAACCACCCGCATCCCTGAAATGGTCCTAATGAGCTCCTCCTCCCCTCTTTCACTGCGAATCCATATCACTTGTCGGCCATGTAAAAATACCATTCACTAGTCACCCATGAGTTCTCAACTACTAACAGGACAAATGAATACCTCCCCGACCCCTCTAAGGTGGAGAAATGCTTAAAAGTATGATTGTCAAAAGTCATTTAGTCAGTGCGCAGTTTTGTCACGAACGTTAGGGGCCATTCTGGGTTAGGCACGAGAATTACAATTTACAATGAGCGGTAATATCGACCAAGTAAATACTAGGTCCACTTTGCGGAGATGAAAGAAACCCGCCTCGGTGGTGCAGCCGGTAGCGTGCTCGATTACTACTGCGTCAGTGGTTCCTGGATCGAGGTGGATTGGCTTCTTTCGGACGAGAGAGAGAGAGAGAGATCCCGAGTGCCCCTTCCTTCGAATGAGAATAAAACTGAAGTCCAGTGTAGTGTACCATTTGCACATAAAAGATCTCTCTGTTACTATGCAACGGGTAGATGAAGCAAAATTTCCAGGATAGGAGCTCGCCCCCCCCCCCTGGCGTCGGTGGAATTCCCCAGGGAACAGCCGAGTGACGATGAATAAGCATAAGGGTGGCAACCAGATGAGGAAAAACACTGTCCGATATATCACCCTTGTGTCCATTCAGAGGGACAAGTTGGGTGCCCCACCCTGCCATAGGCGGTAAAATGGTTAGGAGTTGCCCTTTTTTTTTCTTTTTTTTGCAGAGATGAAACAATAAATAAAGGTTGAAAGGGAATGAAAATCCTAGGTGTCAGAAGGGATAAATAGAGGCCCTTGGCAAACTTCGGCGCAAGTATTAAGGTAGGCCATGGCAGTTGAGTAGGAGTGAACCCGAACGAGGTAGAAGGGAATTGAAAGTAAAAACTCGAATCTACGACACCATAATTAGGAAGGGGTATTCAATAATGTTCGTAATTTGGATGCATCTCTCCGATGGACCCCCAAAGGTACATTATAATTCTAGACCAGGCCAGGCAAACGTGACTGCACTCGTTAGTAACATGTGGCTTGGCTCTCGTGGATATGACGAATTGATGGGAAAATTAGTTATGTGGTTAAAGATTTTCTATTCGTTAACTAGTGGGTCGCCATTGCACTCTGGGGAGATGACTGTGGTAGTTGACAGCCGATTGAGGTTAGTTATCCGGGTGAAGGTTGGATTCACCTCTTGTTTGGTCTGGGGAGCAGCTGTATTGTGTTGGACACGCCAGTTCTCGTTTGAACACTGAAGTTAAGCAACGCAACCCCAGCTTTGTACTAGCATGGATGACCACTTGAGAACACTGGGTACTGCACTGATACCCAAACATCGTCGTAGCAGTGTAGTATCTGTGCAGACTCTGCATTAGAAAATACGCAGTGGACGGGGCTCTGATGACCTTTGTAGTTGAAGGTCCATAAAACACCAACGAAAGAAAACAAATACAGGTCGATCGATGTTAGTTATCCGGGAGGAGGTTGGACCCACCTCCCCTTTGGCATGGGGAGCGGCTGTATTGTGTTGGACGCACCAGTTGTTGTCTGATCATCGAAAAGTTAAGCAACGATACCTCAGTTAGTACTAATATGGGTGTCCCTTTGGGAACACTGGGTACCGCTGGTACGCAACAATCGTTGTAACAGCATAATGTGTGTGTGTGTGTGTGTGTGCAGAATCAGCATTGGAACTATGGAGTGAGTGTACGGGGCTCTAATTACTATTGTAGTTGAAGGGCCCTAAAACACCAACAAATCACTGAATTCTTTTGCTACCTGCATGTCCAGATCAACATATCAGGGGACGTTGGAACTTGGCAGCTTTCAAGGGACACGTTTTTATTAAAATTTTCAAACAATGTGCGCTTACAGTATGAGAATTATCACTCCCATAAGTCACTGGCTTTGCCATAATTCATGCCGATGGGTTCCTGTCAAAGGAATGCACGAACTTAATTAAATACGTAAAATAAAGCTAAATAAAAAATAATAATGAACCAAGCCTGCTTGGATCGCAGTGTTAGGTTAAATGTTGAGACTCGACGATTTTCCGCATTTTTGGATACAAAGGATCAAGGCTAGGTTCAGGAGAGCTGAATGTAGAGGGGAAGGAAGTAAAAGCATTTGAATGATTAGTTAACATACATCGAATGGTAAGAAGCGTGTAATACATTCTGTTAACCGCAACACAAGAAATGACTATCATCATTGTTCAGAATCGTTCAATACGTATTAGAACGTATCCTCCGCAGCACTTCCGGTTTTGGATATCCGCCGTTCCAAGGCTAACTGGTTAAGCCAAAGACGAGATATGGCGGCGTGTGGGATACTTTTAACGCGTGTCGATCAATGTCCCGCCACCCTTGAATAAAAAGTCAGCATCGTGACAAGAAATAACCATTGTTTTGTGAACCATTCCCGTTTGATGGTGTCGTCCCTCTGACGGAGGTGGTTTTGATGTCGTTTCGGACGTCGTACCTCTCGTTAACTTCTCCCATGAGATGGACCAATTCCATTGGATTGGACACTTCGTCCTCCATCATCTGCATACTGCTGTTACTAATGCTATCACTTTTAGGAAGGGTGACCGGATAGCGCTCCGTATTAAGAACTGGTCGGCCGTTGATGGGGCTCGTGGTCGTGACCACTGTCGTACCATTGGGTCCACGAGGTTTCCGATCACCGCCACTGGTGAGACTACATCTTAGCGACCGGCTTCCTACTACCGTTGGGGAAGTCGTCGCCTTTCGTCTGCTACCATTATGATAAGGCGGTGATATTCTCTTACTTGAGGTGGGGTCTGTGCCGCACCTGTCATCGGCGTCTTCCTCGCGCATGTCCAGAGTGACTTCTGTGTTGTCCGCCAGCATTCTGGAGCGCATTGTGCTGTTAAAACTGTAGAAAGAACTGGACTGCCTAGTCCTGATGGTCGTCCGCCGCCGACAACACGATCCTAAGGTCTCCTTGAAAGCTGAGCGGAATTTGAGGGACATGATGTGATAGAGTATTGGGTTGACGGTGGCGCTGACGTAGTACAGCACTCCGGATATGTATGTCAGGACCTCGTACACGGAAATGACAGAAGGCTGTTGGGTGGAAGCGTAGATGGCCATCAGCCTTTGGGCGTGAAACGGAGCCCAGCAAACGAAAAAGGCCACCACGACGGCAACTGTGAAAGAATAAAATAGGTGACATTAGTACTGTTAGGTCTTAACGATCAAAAGCAGGCTCTGGCGAAACAGAGAAAGTCTTCAATGAGATGAATTAGAGACACTTCGGGATCACAGGAGAATGGGCCTGGGCCCACGCTGTTCTTTAGAGGGGCTTTTTCTGACGTCATACATTATTCTGAGCATTGAGTGATTGCCTAACGCCAGGATGGTAATAGACAAAAGATAACCTGGGTAATGGTTTAATTGACTATGGCAATGGTGGACGATGGTCACACATCACTCTCCTTTTTTTATGATTGGGGCAGGCATTTGAGTCCCTCGTTGACGACTATCTTGGTGGCACAGGAGGGAGCGTGCTGATGGTGGTTCCAGGATCGGTTGTTTGTTGGTGTTTTAGGGCCCTTCAACTACAAAGGTCATTAGAGTCCCGTCCCCAGCATAGTTCTTATGCAGAGTCTGCGCAGAAACTACGCTGTTACGACGATTTTAGGATATTAGCAGTACCCAGTTTTCCCAAGCGGCCACCCATGTCAGTACTAGCTGGGGTTGCGCTGCTTAACTTCAGTGATCAGACGAGAACTGGTGTGTCCAACGCAATTAGCCGCTCCCTTCTGGATCGAGGTGAGTTGGTATCTTTCAGGTGAAAGAGGGAGAGGGGCCCCGAATGCGCCTTCCGTCGGATGAGCTGTAAAACCGTGGGTCCCGTGTGGTGTGCGATCGCATTTGCACGTGAAAGAAGCCTCTCTACTATGCAACGAGTAGATGGGCCATAATTTTGAGATGTAGGACTTCGCCTCCGCCCCTGGCGTCGGTGGAGTGTCCCAACGAACAGTAGATGAGGATAAATAAGCATAGGGGTTTCAGGTTTGGTGGGCAGCCGGCTGCGTAACAACACTGTCCGATAGATTGCCCATGTGTCTATTCAGAGGGACAAAGAGGGGTACCCGAACCCGTCATAGGCGGGAAAAGGGTTAGTCTTTTGCTTTTTATGTAGGCTGTCGTAGGGTTCCTTTCCATGCTATATTTATACATAAGCCTGTATCCGGCAAATGGTATGCTCTGATTTTCTGTTGTGCCACAAATAAAAACTGTGTGGGGTGCAAGAATTTCAAGTAGGCCCTATTGCAATAGGATTGCTGTTGTAAGACATGAGGGGCTGGGAGGTGCGAATAAATTTTGATATAAATTTAGTTGGGTAGCGGATGTTATGATGTTTATCGTAAGAAAGTAAAGCGCCTCATTTCTTATTCTGAAAAGAAATCCGGAGAGGATGCGCCTTCGCATCATTTTTTTCCCATCATTTGCGGAAGCCTATTGTAAATGCTCGCCGTGTTAAGGCAGATTACGGATTCCCTGTGTGGCTTTCATTTTTTATGGATTTACTGCGTTACTGTTGCTATTGTTAGTGTTGCATAATAGAGCGTGGAGAACGGCTCCAGGGTTGCTACCTCTCACGTCTCGCTTGCCCTCAGAATAATTTTTATTACAATACCGGTATAAAACGCCCCAAATACAGATATCATACTTTGGAGATGATGGCCTGTTACTCAAGATTCTGAAGTCTTGATTCTTTTGTTTTGTTTGTTGGTGTTTTAGGGCCCTTCAGCTACAAGGTCATTAGGGTCCCGTCCACTGCGTAGTTCTAATGCAGAGACTGCACAGACACTAGACTAATGCGACGATTTTAGGGTATTAGTAGTACCCAGTTTTCCCAAGTGGCCACCCATGGCAGTACTAGCTGGTGTTGCGTTGCTTAACTTCAGTGATCAGACGAGAACTGTTTTGTCCACAGCAATAAACCGTTCTCTCTGAAGTCTTGAGCAGTACGGTCCCATCTCGGTGGTGCACTACCTCTACTGGTCTTTATTCCCCAAGGGCCATTCGACAATGGAACACCCTTGGAGAGAATAAAGTGGAGGGCTTCCTGAAAAGAAAGGCCACCATTGCAACTATTGTAGGGAGCCGCAACAATTATAGCTTAGGGTTTTAGGAGCTTTATGGCATCATGTAGGAATGAGTTAGTGAATCGGAATTAGTAGTGGGCTTGACCCTCTCTGAGCGTCAAGTCCACTGCGTTAGACACACCAGTTCTCGTTCTGATCACTGAAGTTAAGCAACATAACCACCAGATAGTACTGGCATGAGTGACCACTTGGGAACACTGGGTACTGCTAATAGGCCTACTCAAAAATCTTCGTAACAGAGTAGTGTCTGTGCAGACTATGCATTAAAAATATTCAGTGGACGGGGCCCTACAGACCATTGTAGTTGAAGTGCCCTAAAACACTAACGAAACGAAATTGACGCATTGACGAAATTGGTTGCAGGATCGAATCTAGTCAAGGTGGGCGTTGGCTACATTAGTAAGCAAGAGGAAGGGAAGCACACCCAAATTGGTATTCTGTTCCGGATGGAAAATAAAGCCAGTGTCTACCGTATGGTGATGTGTAAAATGTCACTGCTGGGAGGAACTGAACAGAACCCTTTCTTATCACCATCATCATCTTACCCTTATCCCGTCTGCGGCGGGTTCGGGGCTGCGGGTTCTTATCCTCCATTTCCGTCTATTCCCTACCCAGTTCCCTTCCAACCCGCACGTCTCCATGTCCCTTTGCACCACCTGCTCCCACGTCCGTTTTGGTCCTCCCCCCATTCCTGGTGCCCCCAATCATATGCATTCCCATAATGGACCTAATAAGTTCCTCCTCCCCCTCCTCATCACATGCCCATAGCAACTCACCCTATGTTCTCTCATTTTCTCTTTGATGTTTCGCTACCCCTAAGCTACCTCTAATGTAATCGTTACGAATTTTGTCGGCTCGTGACACCCCCACTCATGTAGCGCAGCATTCACATCTCAGCCACTTGCATTCTCCTTTCATGGTCCTTTTTTAACTGTCCAACACTCCGAGCGATACAGCATAGCGGGTCGAAGGACCTTTCTGTAAACTTTATTGGGACCCGGCGGTAGCACAGGAGTCCACTTGCCTGCCTCCACTGCAGCCATCCTACATTAATCCTATGGTGGTTGTTGTTGTTTGTTGGTGTTTTAGGGTCCTACAAAGGTCATTAGAGCCCCGTCCACAGTGTAGTTATGATGCATAGACTGCACCGACACTACACTAATGCGACGATTATTGGGTATTAGCAGTACCCAGCTTTCCCGAGCGACTACCCATGTCAGTACTAACTGGGCTTGCGTTGCTTAACTTCAGTGATCAGACGAGAACTGGTGTGTCCAACGCAACTCGCCGCTCCCTAATCCTATGGTCACGTCGGAATCTATCTCCGTATTGCTCTGGAAAACTGATCCTAAATAATGAAACTCTTACCCCACTGGTATCCCCTGACCCCCTCAACGAATCTCACTCCCCCTTGCCCATGGCCACTAAAATTGAAAGCTAGGCACTGTCTTCTTAATGTTCGCCATAAGGCCCCCTCTTTCCATTGCTGCTTAAACAGAACCCTTAATTTAGTGAAATATTCGTGCGGGCACAAGGTGTAGGACCCCTCCTTCCAGCGTCGCGTCGATAAATTTCTTTCAGCAGTAGAGAGACCGCCTTGATCTTGAGGGGTTTGATGTTTTTTTTTATCTGATTTTTTTTACTTGATTTCTTCCGCCGAGTGAGGGAGGGTGGACATAGGGTGGCTCACACCCATTCAGGTTGTCAGATTGCGCTGAGTTAGGGAACATTCTTGGCTTGTAATAAAGTATACTGTAAAGAGTTTCTGAACGATCGGAAACGGGAATAATCGATATATTTGATTGAAAGTGAATTACTTTGCGTTTTCGGATTTTATTTTAGAATTATAAAATATCCTGATATCGGCCCTCGCAATTCTTTGGAAAATTCCAGGGCATTCGATATTAAATTGGGAATAGAAGAGAGAAAGAGAAAAGATCAGTACCGAAAATAACCCTAATTGTCATTTCAAAGCAATACTTAACATTTGATGTCACAAGGTCACTGAATGTTATTTTTGGTAAAATCCTTGCGGAAACTGAAAGGTCATGGGGAAACTCGAGAACTCCTCTGTTATTTTTTTGTTGTTTTCATCTCGTTTGAAATGTAGATGTAAGCAAGTAAGATTCTCTTCTTCATCCGCTGATACCCTCCTGAATTGAATTATTGATCACTCGGGATCCCCTCGGGGAGAAAAACTGGCTCTGAATTTGGTGAACAACTCCTTTCTGGATTCTCTGCCCACGCCTCCTCCCCAGATGTAGAAAAAAAAGATGTAGGAACATTTTTAGGGACTTCTGGTTACTTGTCCACTCTCATCTTACCCCCCCCCCTCCCCCTCTCTCTCTCCAGTCTTCCGCATCCTGAGGAGAGGATCAGAGGTGGGGCGGGACAGTTTTCACCTTGATCCAGTCCTGTTTTCTCCTTATCAAACTGGTTAAAGCCAGGTAGTTGTATTCAGACCTTTTTTTTTGGTTTGAATAAGTGACTTTGTTGAGTTGTGGCTCAATTGAACCTGTTTATTCCCGAATATTTGATCATCATGCATGTTTAGGGGTTCTTGTTCGACACTGTCCCATTCCTGTCTCTTCCCTATTTTATACCTACGAGGGGGATGGTCCAGTAATGAGATATCAGACATGATCATTACAATTAAAATGAGATCACCAACAATGTCGTCGATGACCCGGTCTGGATGTATTGACGAATTACGAGAGTGAACCAATTCCCCCCCTTTCTTGGAGCGGCGAATTGCGTTGGACACGCCAGTTCTCGTCTGATCACTGAAGTTAAACAGCGCAACCTCAGCTAGTACTGACGTGGGTGGCCGCTTGGGAAAACTGGGTACTGCTAATACCCAAAAATCGTCGCATTAGTGTAGTGTCTGTGCAGTTTCTGGATAAGCACTGTGCTGTGGACGGGGCTCTAATGACCTTTGTAGTTGAAGGGCCCTAAAACGCCAACAAACAACAACAACAACCCCTCCCCCCTTTCTTCTTCTTGTTTTGTTTGTCCTAACCTGTATTTCTTTAAATGGTTAGTAAAGTTTCCGGAATTGCATGAGAACTGGTAACTGTTGTCTTGACATGGTCGTTGCGACGGATGAGCGCTTACAGAATACAACATGGGGGAAGGTTCATGTGCTTCAGTACAAGGACACAGTCTCCTCGAAATGGTGGCCTTTTTTGCATGTTACTTGTTTCACGCCATTTTTGAAAGGCGAATTCGTATAAATCGCATTGTGACTGAATTTTAATGATTTGCACCAAGGTCAGTCTCTGGTTATAGGCTACTTCTGCCCTTCAGTATGGGACGTCCAGTGGCCGGCATTCCATATGCAAGTGATGGATGCTAAACAGTTGTGTGCCTCTATAAGTCACTTAAACGATGTGATCCTTAGAGGACTACAAGGACATTGTACGGACAACGTCAGATAGGGCCTACATCTTCCCCTCTTTCTCATCCTCTTACACTAAAACGTTTTCTGCCTATGGAAGGGGTTGGGTACCCATGATTTTTAGATAATTTAGGTCTTGCCTCGGTTTACAGACAAGTTAAATCCTGGTAGAGGTGGGCGATTTATTTCGGAATGGAAGCCACTAGTGGTCAGTACTGTGTAACCCCTTTCTTCTAAAATGAAAAACACCTCTTTCTATCTAGATGAATGATCAAGAGTTGTAGGTTCTATTCTGACCGAGGCGGATGACTATCTTCCGGTCAAATTGGAAGGGAATCTCAAATGCCTTTTCCATCGGTTTGGGAGAAAAGCCATGGTCCAAATAAATCAGCGGCTTGTTGCGTTGGACACAGCAGTTCTCGTCAAATCACTGAAGTTAGGCAACGCAACCCCGGCTTGTACTAACATGGGTGGCCGCTTGGAAAAATTGGAACCACGCAGTGCACAGGGCTCAAATGACCTTCCCGTTGAAGGGCCCTAAAACATTAATCATCATTATCATCATACCCTTATCCCGCCTATGGCAGGGTCGGGTCTGCGGGTTCTGTCCTTCGCTGCCGCCTATCTCCCACCAGGTCCCCGTCCACCACACGCACTACCATATCCCACGGACAACTTGCACCCACGTCTGTTTCGTTCCACCCTTCCTCGAGTGCTTCCAACTGCCTGTATTCGTGAAATGGACGTAACAAGCTCCTCCTCTCCTATTTTCATTACGTGCCCATACCACGTCATACAGGCCCCAAAACACCAACGAAACAAAAAAAAAATTCAAATAAACCAAAGGTTGCATTGCTCAGAACCTAAGAGAGTGAGTGTATTGTGTTGAACGCACCAGTTCTCGCCTGATCGCTGAAGTTAAGCAACGCAGCCCCAGCTTGTACTCGCGCGGGTGACCGTTTGGGAACAGGGCTGGGCTGTAATGACATTTATAGTTGAAGGGCGCTGTGAATTACACCAACGGAACAAAAATCAGAATTTGAGGGGTACCTGATGATATTCTCTCCGTTTAATCAATTATGTTTGGTGGGTATTACTGCGCTGTGTTAGCCTGGGGTTGACTTCAGGCTCCTGGAGTTTTCTCAGGCTAAGTGACAGCAATAGCGATTGTGAGCTTGATATTATATCACGTGACTATTCTTCCTTCAAATATATTTGAGTAAATGAGCCGTCACCGGTGTATAAATCATGTGTCTGTAAATGACCATCAGATCCTACTGACCCGATGGATCTTTGGATGTTCTGGTCATTGTGGTCAGAAGTTATAAATTGTAGTGTGAAGGAGTAATGAAAGAGAAATTGCAAGCATGCTTCAATAAAATAAGGCTGAATTTTACGGGTCATTAGATTAGGTTGCATTTTATTAGTCTTACTGACCCACACATGCACACCTATTTTCTTTATTACCCTAACCCCCTTTCTCCCAATATTTGAATGATAGAGACGCCATCCGGATTGGAATTTCGTACGGTATCGTGAAAGTAATCAAATGGTGACACTAAGCAATCAATCGATTACTTTTTGATTGGTAAATTTTTTGTTAACCGGGAAAGTATGTTTTAATGGTCTGATTTACTTATTGCTACTAATATAATAATGATATTTTCATTATTAAATCAAACAGGCGATTAGTTTTTTTATGTAATAAGGTGACCTCAACTTCCAGATACAAGGTGACCGCGTTTTTTTTTTTTTTTTTGACAACTGAAACTCTCTCTAAGAAGTGCTTCCGGGCGAAAAATGAATTCCAAACTGCCTAATTAAATATTCGTTTTAAAACTGAAATTCAACAGAAAGGACTTAAGGTTATTGGGACAATGAATGAGATGTGGGGAAGGAGAGTAGGGAGGAGGGCCGGAATGATCCCAATGGCTATTATTTTGGGCAGAATCAGAACTATGATGTACCTTGGGAAAGTTGGCTAATTTTCAGTTCAAAAAATATTCCAGTGAATGCATTTATTGTCAGTCAAAGGACTCCATGTATTCCCTGCCCTATAAATGGGCTATCGGACCTCTGGATTTCACTTCCGGTGGTTTGCTATATATGTGATCGATGTCACCGACCCTATCAAGATCTCCGAGACGACAGTGGTCATTTCCATAATAGAGTACAGTACCGTAGCGTTCCTCAGTTGACTAAGTTTTGATTTCCCGGATGAGAGGGAGGAAAACCCCAGGTAGGCCTTCCATACCGAATAGGAAGTTGTTAAAGGCGTGGTCCCGTTGTTTGTTTGTTTGTTGGAGTTTAAGGTCCCGTCAACTACGAGGCCATTAGAGACTCGTCCACTGTATAGTTCTAATGCATATACTGCACAGACACTACGCTAATGCGACGATTATTGGGTATTAGCAGTACCCAGCTTTCCCAAGCGACCACCCATGTCAGTACTAACTGGGCGTGCATTGCTTAACTTCAGTGATCAGACGAGAACTGGTGTGTCCAACGCAACTCGCCGCTCCCCGTGGTCCCGTGTAAGGTGCGTGCCATGTCCCCGCTGCACGTAAACGTACGTGGTACAATTCCCAGGAATAGGAGCTCGCCTCCCTTCGGGCGTCGGTAAATTACCTTCAGCAGGAGAGACATAGACCGGTGCTAAATAATCAACGCATTATGTAATAGGTAGGGACCAAGGACAAGTGTCTCATGTGTAGTAGTGTCCCGCAATGTTACGTAACCCCGAAAATATCTGATTAGTCCACTGGGCATGGTTTTATGCCAAGTACAAATTGTCTAACATCTTGCAGACTTGAATTGGACAAGTGTTGCCTTGATTGCTTAGTAGATTTGAGTCATTAACAGTTGCTAAGCGAATCTTCCTGGTTTGGATCTCCGGGTTTGTTCTCTGCTGCTAAAGACAAGCCACCACTGGACTCTTCCAATTTAAAGCAAAAGACAACTCCTAACCCTTCTCACGTCTATAGTAGAGTCGGGTCATTGGCGTCACTAAGGGGTGCGGGCCGCACCGGGTGACACCACTCGCGCCATGAGAAATAGGATGACACCAAACTTACTACACCAAAGCAAAAGAAGTGGCTTTTTCGGGAGGGCGTGTCACAGCACCGGGTGACGCAAACCCTACCCACGCCACTGGGTCGGGTACGCAGCCGGCTGCCGACCAAAGCTGGAACCCCAATACTTATTTATCGTCATCCTACTATTAGTTAGGGCACTCTTACCGAATTCCTAAACCTGGGGATTTTGCCTCATCTATCCGTTGCATAGTAGTTAGGGCTCTTTTACGTGCAAATGACATCGTACACGACCCGGTTTCACTTCTCATCCGCAGGAAGGCGCACTCGGGTCTCTCTCGCCCGAAAGAAACCAGTCCAGCTCGGTCCATTATCTCGGGCGGCTGTATTGCGTTGGACACACCAGTTCTCGTCTGATCATTGAAGTTAAGCAACGCAACCCCAGCTAGTACTGACATGGGTGGCCGCTTCGGAAAACTGGGTACTACTAATACTCAAAAGTCGTCGCATTCGCGTAGCGTCTGTGCAGTCTCTGCATTAGAACTACACAGTGGACGGGGCTCTAATGACCTAGTAGTTGAAGGGCCGTAAAACGCCAACGAAACAAAAAAATCGGAAGTTAAGCAACGCAATGCCAGCTAATACTAGCATGGGTGAGCGTTTGGGAACACTGGGTACTGTTAATACCAAAAATCGCGTCGTAACAGTGTCTGGGCAGTCTCTGCATTAAAGTACGCAGTGGACGGAGTTGTAATGACCTTGTAGTTGAAGAGCCCTAAAACACCATCGAAACAAAAAAAATCGGTCCAGTGTCGAACCGAAAGCCAATGACGCAGTTCCTGAGTACGCTGCCTACTGCGACTGTTCAGGCTACTACAAGTGGGTGTTGTTTCGTTAGGCCCGGTGCACACATGTGATTTTTACTCGTGCGGCCTCGCAATTGCGGCATGAGATACATTAGGGGGGGAGTGCACACATACCTCCGGCGCCGCTGCTGTCCCGCAAATCGGAATTGCGTCTAAAAATGCCCACAGATCCCTACCGAACCGCAACGGCACCTCACCCGCGCATCCGATCGCGTAGTACCTCTTGGTCTATTGAGTGGTGCACACATCCGCGCGGTTTCTTAGTTTTGAGATTTGGTAGGCAAAAAGGGAACGCCTTCAGGACAGTTGCCAAATGTGTACTGGCGGCATTTCACCGCATGTGTGCATTGAATTGCTGCGGTGTCTGCGGCATCCGCACGAGCAAAAATCGCATGTGTGCACCGGGCCTTAAGGTGGCCATGCACGATGCCCGCATTTTGCCCAAGGCCATTTGGCATGAGGGAGCGGCGTATTGCGTTGGACACACTCGTTCTCGTCTGAGCACTGAAGTTAAGTAACGCAATCCCAGCTAGTACTAACATGGGTGGTTGCTTGGGAAAACTGGGTACTGCTAATACCCAAAAATCATCTCATGTAGGATGTTACCGTTCTTGGGTTGAAATCACTGGATTTGGAACTCGAACCTTGCTCTCGAGTGGCGTAGGTGTTGATGTTATTAATCTCTCACTTGTATAGTGAAGAGGAACAGTAGTGGTCCTGGATCATTACTTTTGATTGGCACCTACGGTGAAGTGTTGTATTAGTGTTGCCCTAGTAGGTTGTGAGGTTGTTGTTGTTATTTATTTCGGCGTGGAAAGTACAAATGTACTTAAAAATGCGAAAGGCGTAGCACTTGCGGTGACGTCACCGAACTCGTTGGCTGTTTTCTTGGATTCCCTTTAATATTGATGCCAGGTCGAGAGGGCTGACGCGACCGTGTCAGGAATATTAATGTGGACTGTCTGCGGCAGCAGCAGCAGCAGCTTTCTTCGCCCCAGTCCCCATTCCCTCCATCCCCTAATCTCCTCTTCAACGACGAATTGTTTTTAAACAGAAAAAAAAATTATTTGTTGAAATTTCTGTCCACACGTTGTGTGGGAGCCTGACGATTTTGAATTCTTGGGATGTCACGAAAACAACGATGCATGCTCACATTTAAGATAGTGCCAAATTTAGACGTGATCCTGAGAGATGGTTATGTTTAGGAGGTGATTTCGGCTTCTCCCTCTCCTTGTCCTCCTCGTCCTGTCTCGTTTTTGTTTCAAATTCTTCTTAAGACACAACTTTTCAATGCTAACTGTTGATGCATGTCAAATTTTAAGATGGACGGTAAGAATCCAGGGAAAGGCTATGTGTGTCCTTCCCTGTCAATCCTAACTTTGTATCTTATTTCTTGGAATGCTGACCCCCCTCCCCCCCACATCTTACCCTCCATTCTACCGTCTCCTGCGAGTCCCAATTGACCCACAGGCAACTTGTGTGGGAGCGGCTGTATTGCGTTGGACACACCAGTTCTCGTCTGATCACTGAAGTTAATCAACTCAACGCTAGTTAGTACTAACGTGGGTGACAGCTTGGGAACACTGGGTACTGCTAATACCCAAAAGCTGTCCTAACAGCCTATTGTCTGTGCAGACTCTGCATCAGAAGTATGCAGTGGACGGGGTTCTCATGACCTTTGAAGTAGAAGGCCCTAAAACACTAAGGAAACAAATCATAGGCAATTTGTGGGTGTATGCAGTCCGTGTAACCATGACTCCATCTAGGGTGAGGTTGGGATAGGGCTTGTTGGATAGGGGTGGTGTAGATGATAGTTGTGAGATGGAGTTAACCTGGTGTCGACACTGATTGGTTGACTGTTTGACGCTAAACGCAAAGCAGCTACTAATCCCTTTCCGGTGTATGGCAGGGTCGGGAACCCATCTCGTCCCTCTGAATGAACACGAGGGTGATATATTGGACGGTGTTTTTTCCGCAGCCGGTTGCCGACCAAAGTTGCAACCCCTACGCTTATTTATGGTCGATCTACTGTTGGTTGGGGAACTTCACCGAGCTCCTACACCTGGGAATTTTGTCCCATCTACCCGTTGCATAGTGGAGAGGTTTCTTTTCCGGCCAAGCTGCGTTGGACACACCAGTTCCCGTTAGATCACTGAAGTTAAGCAGCGCACACCCACGTCAATACCAACTTGGGTGGTTGGTAAAGAACGTTGGGTGCTGCAAATTAACCCTCTTCCTCCATCTCCCGCGGGCAGCCTCCTAAGGGGTTGACCTGTTATGGCTGCCTGGCTTACACCCCAACCCACAAACTAATCAAAGAACTAATCAAATGCCGTTGTACATCACACGGGACCTCGGTTTTACTTCTCACCCGAAGGAAGGGGCACTCGGGGCCTCCCTCTCGCCCGAGTTGGTTGGTTGTTGTTGTTTAAGGTCCCGTCAACTACAAGGTCATTAGAGACCCGTCCACTGCATAGTTCTAATGCATCCAAGTTGGCCTAGTTGCGTCGTGCGGCCAAGTTGCGTTGCACACACCAGTTCCCGTTAGATCACTGAAGTTAAGCAACGCACACCCACGTCAATACCAACTTGGGTGGTTGGTAAAGAACGTTGGGTGCTGCAAATTAACCCTCTTCCTCGTCCTTTCACCTACCTCCTCATCTCCAGCGGGCAGCCTCCTAAGGGGTTGACCTGTTATGGCTGCCTGGCTTACACCCCAACCCACAAACTAATCAAACAAACAAGCATCGACTGCACAGACACTACACCAATGCGACGATTATTGGGTATTAGCAGTACCCAGCTTTCCCGAGCGACCACCCATGTCAGTACTAACTGGGCTTGCGTTGCTTAACTTCAGTGATCAGACGAGAACTGGTGTGTCCAACGCAGTTCGCCGCTCCCCTCTCGCCCGAAATACTCCTCAGTCAACCCACCTCGGTCCAGTATCGAACCTAGAACCACTGGCGCAGGTAATCGAGCACCCTACCTTTTATGTTACCGAGGCGGGTCAAAAGGGGTACTTGTCATATTCAGTAATTTTTTGCAGTGACCACGTGGTCAGGCTGAGATGCTGTGTGGACAAAAAAAGATGTTTAGTCATTATTTTTACTTCTTTGCAATTCAGCAAACTGAAGGTCAGTTATCGTAATAATAGTAATTTGTATTACTGTGGATGGGGCACTGTTGTCTTCCCCCATCCCATTTTGGTGGTTTATTGCTGTCATTTTTCGGATTTTTTTTTGTTTTTCGTGGGACTATGCAAAATTTTTTTCATTGAATCTCATTAAATGTATATTAATGTTGAAATTTACATTGCATGATAAAGCGACATTGAAAGTTTATCACTTGCTTAGGGCAACCACTGTTTCGGGGTTGTTTTGTTGTCACTTTTCCCCAGCCACTTCTTTAGATGCAACATTGTTGCAATAAAGTCACCTTAAAATGTTTTCTAACCTTTAGTTTGGTTTGCAAATTTGATTCATATTGGGGGTACCAGATCGTTAATCCCGCCGCGGTGGCGCAGTGGATAGCGTGCTCAGTAACTCCATCAGTGGTTCTAGGTTCGATAGTGATCCGAGGTGGGTTGGCTCCCTTCGGGTGTGAGAGAGAGGGGAGCGTCTTACTGCATTGGACACACCAGTTCTCGTCTGATCACTGAAGTTAGACAACGCAACTCTAGCTAGTACTAACATTGGTGGCAGCCACGCGAGGATTCAGGGTAGGGTTTTTGGGGTTGCAACCCCCTCCCCCTAAATTTTGGGTCGACTGCGACACTGACATATGTGAGCTTGCACAGGCATTAGCTCAACCCCCCCCACGAAAATCCTGGATCCGCGTATGGTGGCAGCTTGGGAAAACTGGGTACTGCTAATACCCAAAAATCGTTGTATCAGCGTAGTGTCTGTGCAGTCTCTGCATTAGAACCACGCACTGGACGGGGCTGTAGTGATCTTTGCAGTTGAAGGGCTCTAAAACACCAACAAAACAAAAAAAGAGTGAGGGAGGCCCCTAGTGCGCCTTCCTTCGGACGAGAAGTAACCCGAGGTCCCGTGTGGTGTACCATGACATTTGCACGTCAAAGAACCCTCTCTACTATCCAACTGGGAGATGAGGGAACATTTTCTGGTGTAGGAGCTCGTCCCCTGGCATCGATGGAATTCCCAGGGAGCGGCGAATTGCGTTGGACACACCAATTCTCGTCTGATCACTGAAGTTAAGCAGCGCAAACCCAGCTAGTACTGACATGGGTGGCCGCTTGGGAAAACTGGGTACTGCTAATACCCAAAAATCGTCCCATTAGTGTAGTGTCTGTGCAGTCTCTGCATAAGAACTATGCTGTGGACGGGGCTCTAATGACCTTTGTAGTTGAAGGGCCCTAAAACACCAACAAACAAACAACAAACAAATGGAATTCCCAACGAACAGCAGACTGACGACAAATAAGAATAGAGGTTGTAGCAATCGTCGGCAACCAGCTGCGGAAAAACACTATCCAATGTATCCCTCTTGTGTCCATTCAGAGGGACAAGATGGGTATCCGACCCTGCCTTAGGCGGGAAAAAGAATTAGGAATTTCTTAATGAGATACCAGATTAATGGTGAGTCTGTGGATATAGGTTCGGTTTGGTGGCATTTTTCTCGGGCAAAAGGAAAGAGAGAACGAAACAGAATTAATCCGTCTGGCACAACTTCTGGCCCCGGGGTTCCAGGGGTTGGGAAGCCCAGGACTCGTGTCAATGTGTGTGTACAATCAAACTAGACTAACCATTTGGGGACCGAGAATAGTTTTTCTTTGGTACTTTGCCAACACTCGGGGGGGGGGGGCTTTCAACATCTCAGGACTGGGGATTTAATAACCGTGGGTGGTGGCTGATGATTACGGGATGGTTGCTTGTAGTTGTGAGGCAATTGTAAGACATGGACTGACGAAATTTTCGGCTGACCAAAATGATGCAACGTCGCGATCAATTTTAGGGGTATTGCTTACGAGGTGAAAACCTTGAAAGGGTTGCGCGGCAAGAATCGGTATCAAATTCTAATTTGTGATTGATTTCATATTGGACGATGTCAGGGTTGAACACGGAGAGCAAATGGATGTCTGATAAGGTCCTCTTAAGAATGAGTGACCCAATTTCACTTGTCTATTAAATATTTTCGAGATTAGTGCGCCAACTTTATGAACTGGAGATCTGGATGCCCCCTTCCTTCCTCCCTAACTCTGTAAATGAGGTCGCCAAAAGGCTGGAATTGAAGGAAGCCAGCAGGACAATAAGCTGGTGTCATCAGGTCACTTAAGAAATGGGTACAGACTTCACTTCATCCAACAATGTTGGGTCATCAGCCCGTTTATTCGGATTGTTAGTTGTAATTCTCCAAGTCACTCGCTGTAGTTTTCGGGTGGGGGCGGGCTAGTGATGGTGAGACTCTTGTCCACCATTTATTAATTTTTCCAATACGATATAAATAGAACTGAAATTGGGATGTGCGTGACTTGGGATGTTTCGCCCTTGTGGTCTTAACCTTTGTGAAATTTGACTGGTTTGGTTTGTATGGGTAGTTGTTACGGCCTTCGACTTTTGGTGAGAGGTAGAATTCATCAACTTGGAGCCTTTTGACAGTCAAATGAGTAGTGGGCCTCTTGAGGAACGTTTGTGAAAGCGTGAGGGTCACCATCACGCGGCCTTTAGACGCTGACTTGGCACACCTGACTGACATATTGATGCGCTTACGCGCAGTCTCTTCTAATTGGATAAAGATTTTTGAGAAGCGTTTGACCATATCGCTGGGAAACAATTTTCTCCACACCATTTACACCTTGTGTAATTAAAATGGATGATATGTTAGTGACATGAGGGGTTACAAGAGGCCAATGGAACCACCTGCTACCTCATTATCCAATTATTTTAGGTTGACGGTTAAATAATAAAATTTCCTGCCAAGTTTAATGGATATCTCAACTAGGAAAGGTGGTGTTCATTAAGCTATTTGGAACTGAAGGCACGAGTACAGCAACGTCGCCGTAAGGTCCTTCAGGTAATGGCTGACTGTCCCGCAACGGAAAAATGGAACCGATAATTTGAATTTTTTTTTTCTTGAAAAAAATGTTTACGAATACAGGGAGCCGGTTTCTTTTTATTTTGGCAATAAAATAACTTAATATGATTCTTAATTGTGTTATAGGCTTATTACTGAAGGTAGTGGTCAGTTAAATATCTCATTATGGAGGAGAGGGGGGGGGGGTCCTCGGACTTAGAAAAACCGTTTATGTTTTTAAACGAGGTTGATGGCGATTTTGTTAGCATCCGCCATTGAATTATTTGGCAGGAGAGACTGAGGTGCAGGGATGCATGCGGTCCTCTACACAAAGCAGACGTTGTTTTTAATAAAACTGGCAAGAGAACGGAGTACAGGGATGACGGACTTTGGTGAGAAAATGCGGCAATATTTCATTACCCTTTGACCTTTGATATTATTTCTTAATTCAAGATGGTAACTTAATATGTTGTTGGTGCTTTTGAGCTAAGACTCTGTGTAGGCTGCATTCCAGGAATTTAATCATCAAATATTAGGAGATGATCAGGATGGGATGTTGGGTTCGTCCCTATATGTTGCCCTCTCCTCCTACTTCTTTCCCTCTCCTATTCACCCTCCATGCAATATTCTATTCCTTATTAAAAAATTTTGGCAACAACTGATGACCTTTAACAGGACGACAGTGGAGGACAGGACTACAACGGTTGACTGATGTCGCTTGTATTTCACCATCTACTGTATATCGAATTTTCTTTCAATTCCAGTTGATATGAAGTCGACATCTTAGGGGGAAGGTCGGTTCATAAAATTCATTCTGCTGACCTTGTGAAAAACTGAGCTGGTGGAAGAGAAAAAGGGTCCTAAATTCCCCAAGGCCATTAGTTAATAATTGGGTTTATTGTTGTTGGATTTTTGTATTTTCAACTTCACTACTCTGGTGATTTTTAGACGTTAGTGGTTAGCACGCTCGGCATCTGCGTCAGTAGTTCTAGGTTCGATATTGGACCGAGGTGGGTCGGCTTCTTTCGAGCGAGAGAGAGGCCGCTAGTGTACCTTCTTTCGGATGAAAAGTAAACCCGAGGTCCCGTGTGGGTGTACGATGGCACTTGCAAGTAAAAGAACCCTCTCTACTACGCAACGGGTAGATGAGGCAAAATTTCCAGATGTAGGAGCTCGCCCCCTGGCGTCGGTTGCATTCCCCAACGAAGACTAGACCGACGATAAATAAGCGTAGGGGTGCAGCTTTGGCCGGTAACCGGCTGCAGAAAAAGCTATGACCATTATATCGCCCTATGTACATTCAGAGGGACAAGATGGGTATCCGATCCTACCATAGGCGGGAAAAGGGTTAGGAGTGGCTTTTTTTTAGCAATACCCTGCTGAAGACCCCTAGACCGAATTTATAAAAAGAATCTCTTCTATATCGTATGGTTTATCGTATGCCTTATGAGGGTGTGGAGAATGATAACCCCGTCCCTCTCCAACTAATTAACTATTAGGTCCCAGGGTTCGAACCTACTTGGGAGATACGCAAAACCCACATTGATTGTAGGTACTATCCTGAAACTGTCTGTGGAGTAGAAGCAGCATTCTGGATTGTTGCATCAGTAGTTCCAGGTTCTGGATTAAGGTGGCTTGACTTCTTTCGGGCGATGCCCCCCTCTCATGCACTTGCCTTAAAATAGGAAGTAAAGCTGTGGCTCCATGTGGTGTTTATTATGTCACTTGTACGTAAAAGAACGCTTTCTATATGCAACGTCTACAGCTGCAAAATTTCCAGACGCCAGAGGTCGCCGCTCCCCTTTCAGCTTGTTTGTTTGTTGGTTTTTAAGGTCCCGTCAACTACAAGGTCATTAGAGACCCGTCCACTGCATTGTTCTCATGCAGAGATTGCACAGACACTACACTAATGCGACGATTATTGGGTATTAGCAGTACCCAGTTTTCCCGAGCGACCACCCATTTCAGTACTAACTGGGCTTGCGTTGCTTAACTTCAGTGATCAGACGAGAACTGGTGTGTCCAACGCAACTCGCCGCTTCCCCCCCCTTTCAGCGTCGGTATAAGAAAGGCATAGGGATTGCAGCATTAGGGTGACAGCCGCCTGCGTAAAAATGCCGTCCAACAGATCCCCAATGTGTCGCGATGGGTACATTTTTCCACCTATGGCAAGGGAAAGGGCCACGGGACCACACGGTTTTATTTCTTAACCGACGGGAGACCCACTTGGATCCTCTCTTTCTCGCGCGCGCGCACGAAAGGAGTCAACCCACCCCGATTCAGTATCGAACCTAGAACCACTGACGCAGTAATCAAGTACGCTACTTCCTGCGCCACCGAGGCAGATTTATGAAGTATCAAACGTGATCATCATACCCTTATCCGGCCCGTGGCAGGGTCGGGTCTGCGGGTTCTAGCCCTCCACTTCAGCCTATCTCCCACCAGGTCCCCGTCCGCTCCACACACTACCGTATCCTTACGAACACCTTGCTTTCACGTCTACTGTGGTCTTCCCCTGCCCCGGATGCTTCCAATTACCTGCACTGTTGTAATGGATTGTTGTTGTTTGTTGGAGTTTAAGGTCCCGTCAACTACGAGGTCATTAGAGACCCTGTTGTAATGGACCTAACGAGCTACTCCACCCTTCTTCTCATTACATATCGATACTACCTGAATGAATTCTCCCTCATTTTTTCTGTGATGTCCCCCCACCCCAAGCCACCTCTAATATACTCATGCCTTCCTAATTTTGAGATGTCAAGCAGATGATCGGAATTTCCTGTCGTTTCCTGCCCCTTCCGTTTTAGCATTGATGGAATTGATGGATGGGTCGACTCTGTCTCTTAGTCTTACTGAGCTGAGTTTTGGCCAGAACCATGGCAGGCGTGTGTGCATCGCACATGGCCGCGAGCTCTTTATGGGCGCAGTAGCGTAGACTTGTTTTTCAAAATAGGAAAGGTATGCAGTTTACTCCCGTCATAATACCAGTCCCGGGACAACTAAATGTTTTTTGGCATGCGAGCCCTCTGATACTATGACACTCATAAGTTTTTTGATTACTATCATGTATCACGGCAATGTTGTAGGGTTTGGAGTTGCCGAGCAGAATTTTTACGCAGTAGCATATAAAATGTTGGCCCTACCTACCTAACATTTTGACTACAGCCCTCCGAGAATTGCCGCCTCTGTTGTTCTTGAGAGCAAATCTGCAATCACAATGGAATTTCAGGAATTTGATTTCCGAAGAGGAAGAGTTGGTGGCTTCTTGATGGCCGGATCGCGTTTTTTGGATACTGCCGTTACCATTCCATCGGAAGGAATCCTGAAATCCATTTCCGCTTCTGATTGACGAGTTGGGCGTCCTAAACTCTGGATTGCGCAGCCGCAATCCGATGAGAATATAGAGGACGGTGATTAGGATCATGGGCAGGAAGAAGAAAAAGATGGTGGACAACTCGAAGGAATGCCTCAACGGACTCTTGATGTGACACTGTTCCAAGTTCAAATCATAAGGGATATTTGACACTCTCATGAGCACTATCCCCAGTTGGATAGCCTGCGGCACGGCGCAGAGGGTGGCCACTATCCAAATGACAAGTATAAATTTGATCGCCCTATTCAATTTAGACATGGTGTGAGAGCGGAGTGGTTGACAGATGGCCACGTATCTTTCCACCGTGAAAGCAGTGATGGTCAAGATGGATGCGTTGGTGGACGTCTCGGCAGCCAAGCCTCGAAAAACACAAAACTTTTCGCCAAATGTATAAGGTACCTCTGGCACCCATAGGTGATACATCTCATGTGGCAGTCCCAGGATGAGCAACAACAAGTCCGAAATGGCCAGACTGAATAGGTAGAAGTTGGTGGCCGTGTGCATGTCCTTATTGCGGGCGATCACTACGCACGTGCACACATTGCCTACAATTCCGGTAACGAAAATGAGTCCGTAGACGAGGGTCATCGTTATGCCCTTGTCTGGACTAACGGTACTCAAGAAATGTGTGTCAGTGTCCGATATCGTTCTGTTAAACAACTCGAAAGTGGTATTGTCCATGTTAGACAACATGGTAGTAGTGAACGACGGGCTAGCCCAGGTGGCTTCTGGATTCATTTTATCGGATCAGCTTGCACACCGTTCCGAGTATTTTGTTGGCCAGTATCAGAAGCTTGCCCTCACCCCCTCTGCGTAATTCATCCGGGCCGTGTGACACGGTGTAATTGTAGTTTTTAGTAGATGATCACGGGGTTTTTACCTGCCAGGCCCCACTTAAGCACTCTTTTTAGGGAGCAAACAGGTGAGAATCCATGAATCCGTTGTCAGTCACTCCGGTACTGTTTTGATTGATGGAACTAAAATTTCTTCCGATAAATCCCAAGACACTTTGCACAACATGTCACAAAACTCCGTGAATGTTGAACTGAGCACTTTATCAGCTGTCCTGTCCCTTCACGCTGACGTCACTCGAGAATCCTGTCTTGGACACCATGTCCAGTGACTTTTGGGTTGATGTCAAAATGGTGTTTTAAACTGTCCTGTACGACAGGAGAATGGACGAGTGCACAGTCATACTGTCGACCGGTTGCGTCGTCGATTTTTGCTTGGCCTTGAGTTTGCGTTTGCTCCTGTGGTCATTCGGACGCTTGGCCGTCATGTGTGTGTGTGTGTTTTTGTGCCAGTAGTTGGTGTTATTGTTGTTGTTGTCTGTTGAATTTTCGGAAGGGGGCAACTAGATAAAGATTGGATTTTTTGGTGCCGTCCCGTAGCCAATCACGAACTGGTTCTAAAATTTACCCGCTCCGTTTTGAAAATGAACTTGTCGTTCATACACGTCAGTCGTCCGTACAGAACTGCCACCACGTGGGCCCTGTGGCTGTTCTTGCAACCTCCTGTCCTCATCTTGGGATATTCCTAGTTCCTCTTGTTGAATTAGCTCGTGACTTGTTGAAGGAAGAAGAATTGGAGGATTTCAGTCTCACACACGACACGACATGTTTAAATCTGTCTTTGTCAGTTGTTGCGCTAATTGACGGTTTCCCTAAATTGTTGGCCCAACACCAAACACCAGTGTAGGCCCTTCAAAGTATCTGGGGAGTTTGCTTTATCGTACAGGTCATTGCTCCATAGGAGGGAAAAATCTTGTAACGGGACAATTCCCACCGGTGAGTGGGGAGGATTTATAAAACGTACATGTTTAGGATATCGAGACTGTGGGGTAGGCCGCCATCCCCCACAGACAATTCGGCCATTATTTCTGTGGGTTCTAGGCGCCTGGTTGGGGCCAGAGAAGGAGCCACTCTTAGATTAGGAACGTGGAATGTGGAAACCCTTACAGGAAAAAGGAGTATTACTTGGAGGATTACTTGGGTTCAGGTTGTCCGTAAGGATATGGTAGTGTTTGGCGTGGACGGGAGCCTGGTGGGAAATAGACAGGATTGGAGGGCTAGAACCCGCAGACCCGACCCTGCCACAGGCGTGGTAAGGGTATGATGATGTTTAGGATATCGAGGCCCACCTCGGTGACCCAGGAGGTAGCGTGCTCGGTTCCCTGCATCAGTGGTTCCAAGTTCGATACTGGACCCAGGTGGGTTGGCTTCTTTCGGGCGAGAGAAAGAGAGAGGCCCCGAGTGCACCTTTCTTCGGATGGAGCGGTGAGTTGCGTTGGACACACCAGTTCTCGTTTGATCACTGAAGTTAAGCAACGCAACCCCAGCTAGTACTGACATGGGTGGTCGCTCAGGAAAACTGGGTACTGCTAATACCCAAAAATCGTCGCATTAGTGTAGTGTCTGTGCTGTCTATGCATTAGAACTATGCAGTGGACGGGTCTCTAATGACCTTGTAGTTGATGGGACCTAAAACACCAACAAACAACAGCAACTTTCTTCGGGTGAGAAGTGAAACCAAGGTCCCGTGTGCTGTGCGGTGGCATTTGCACATAACAGGACCCTCTCCACTGTGCAACGAGTAGATGCTGCAATATTCTCAGGTGGAGAAGCTCGTCCAATGGCGACGGTGGAGTACCCCAACGAACAGTAGGCCGACGACAAATAAACACTTGGGTCGGTAGATCACCCGTGTGTCCACTCAGAGAGAGAAGATGAGTACCCGACTCCGCTATAGGCGGAAAAGGGCTTTGGAGTTGCGGTTTTTTTTGTTTAGGATATCGTCCTTTCTAGTAAGAGGGACCTCTTTTTAAGGTGAGGTTTAGATTCTAGACTGTGAGCCTTGATATTGAATCACAGGATAGCGTCCTGACAAAATAAAAAGAGTTTGAGTAGGACTAGTTGATTTGGGCGCCCCTTGCGGCTGGTCATTTGTTTTGTTTAAAAAGTTGGCAGTGGTACGCCTAAATGGAAAATTTTTCAAGGCGGAATGTGTGAATTGAGTGACAGTGCCCTCCAGCAGGTACTTTTAATTATTTTTATTTAATTCAGGGACGGTTGTGCCCCCCCCCCCCCTGCCTTTTTTTTGGATTATGGAAAATTGAATAAAAGTTTCCTTCCTGGTCATCTATCAAGCAACAAAATATACAAATTTAACGAGTGATGAGTCGCATATTTCGACATCTCGACCCTGCAGAATGGCATCCTGTCAAAAACTTGAGTTTTCTTTCGGAATTTGTTATCTATTATGGGGTTATAAAGAGCCCCCGGGATTACGGTGGTCATCTTTCCCAGTGCCTGCTATTTTAATGAAAATGATAACCTCTTTTGATGAGGGGTCATCATGATAATGCACTTCTGCGGTCATTGCGCTAAAAACCTTGGGTATTAACTGGTCACTAATGAATCATTGCCCGTCCTAACTGTTATGAAGGTTGAACGTGGACTGCCCCACATGAGGGGGAGGTATGTCCCATGTTCCGACTGTATATTTAGGGTCATTGATAGTGTTTGTGCTGGTAGTTGGTAGTTGGTTACGCCGGGGGGTGAAGCCCAGAGATATGCTTAAGGTACCTCCCCCCCCCATGTTTCCAAAAGGAACAGACTGCAAATCTGTTGTGTCTTCTGCAGATGGTCCTAAGTGTAGGAGCAAGAGAACGGAGGCAAGTTCCTGTAATTTTTTTTTTGTTAATCTTGTGCTCGTAGGCCATAGAGAATGTGTCGATGGTGCCTAATGGATAAGACGGCCCTGGACATCTCAGGGCTGCTATCATTGTATAATTGTGAAGTAACGTGGTTGATGACACTTGATGGATTCAGTCCCAAAAATTGATCAGTGACAGCAGGACTATCAACTTGAGAACGAGGAGCCTGTGTCCTACTATTTGCATAGTGTAATGGGAAGAGAAGCTCGACCATGCCTGTTACTCTTGTTTTGTTGGTGTTTTTGGGCCCTTCAACTAGAATGGTCATTAGAGCCCCGTCCACTGCGTAGTTCTAATGCAGAGATTGCACAGACACTACACTAATGCGACAATTTTTGGGTATTAGCAGTACTCAGTGTCCCCAAGTGGTCACCCATGCCAGTACTATCTGGGGTTGCGTTGATTAACTTCAGTGATCAGACGAGAACTGGTGTGTCCAACGCAATAAACCGCTCCCCTTGACGTGTGGTCAGTTCATCCCGGAGTGAGGCAGTCACTTGGTTGATGATGCTCCTTTTTTTTACAAGGAGAATACGAATGGACATCGTCTTGTTGTTTCGTATGTTGAATGGGGTTTTCCCCACTAAAAAATGACGTTCACCTTTGATGTATTTGAAATTCTGGGCACGCCGACCCCTTTTCCTTCCTCCCTCCCGGCTGTTAGAAAATATTTGATGGTCATTACAGGTCCCCTCTCACTTTAGAGTGTAGGTAATAATACATCGTGCAGAAAATCATGAAATTGATGTCATGGCCTGTGATACCCTGCTACTGGTCCTTTTGAAAGCGATTGCTAGAATCGCTGCCAAAATACGTGCCACTTTTTCTGAGTACTACAAGACGACAGCAGCACCCATCCAAAAAAAAAAATCCTAACTTACCGACGGCCGTCTATATTTCGCGGAAAAAAAAAACAAGCGTAAAATGAACGTCGGTCTACGCATGCGCATGTCCCGTGGCACAAATGACAGGCCTGCATCAACAATGGTGTCATCCATTTCAGGGCTGTGTTTAACTATAATATTCGGAGGCGTGGCACGATTACAAATTCAAGGTTATCTGCCAATGTTATGCATCCTGTACACGTGCGTTTAGGGGCGCTCGCACTGGTTTCGGACTGTGCAGAAGACTAACTTTAAGGCATGCACTTCTCTAAAGCGCCATCTGACAAGGGAGCGGCATATTGCGTTAGACACCCCAGTTCTCGTCTGATCACGGAAGTTAAGCAATGCAACCCCCAGCTAGTACTAGCATGGGTGTCCGCTTGGGAAACCTGGGTACCGCTAATACTCAATAGTGTAGTGTACTCTCTGTGCAATCTCTGTTTAGAATAACGCACAGGACGGGATTCTAATGACCTTGTAGTTGAAGGGCCCTAAAACACCAACGAAACAGCGTCAGGGTTAGGGTTACTAGTTGGGAGTACGATGTTGAATTTTGGGGGAAAGGCCTGAACTAGTGTGTGTCATTCGAAATTCCTTCACCTTGAAATTGACTGCTGGAATATTCAAGGACGTCGAGGAGGTGACGTGCACGGTTACTGTGTCAGTGGTTTCAGGTTTTATACTGCCAGGGATCGAGGCGGGTTGGCTTCTTTCGGACGAGAGAGTGAGAAAGAGGTTCCGAGTGCACCTTCCGTTGGATAGGAAAGGAAGCCCTGTCCCCGTGAGGTGTATGATGGCATTTGCACGTAAAAGAACCCTCTCTACTATGCAACGGGTAAATGAGGCAACATTCCCAGGTGTAGGAGCTCGGTGGAATGCCCCAACGGGCAGTAGGCCGACGATAAATAAGCATTGTGAATTGCAGCTTTGGTCGGTAGCCGGCTGCGTATCTCGCCCAATAGATCGTTCATGTGTACTAGTCGGACAAGATGGTCCGTAGGAGGGAAAGAGTTAGTAGTTTACTAATGACTAACCCAAGGGTTGTCTACTTTATTTGGTTCGTTGGTGTTTTAGGGCCCTTCAACTATAAGGTCATTAAAGCCCCGTCCACTGCATAGATATAGTGCAAAGACTGCACAGACACCACACTAATGCGACGATTATTGGGTATTAGCAGTACTCAGTTTTCCCAAGCGGCCATCTATGTCAGTACTAACTGGGGTTGCGTTGCTTAACTTCAGTGATCAGAGGAGAACTGGTGTGTCCAACACAATAATTTGTTTATTGGTGTTTTAGGGCCCTTCAACTACAAGGTCATTAGAGCCCCGTCCACTGTGTAGTTCTGATGCAGAGACTGCACAGACACTACACTAATGCGACGATCTTTGGATACTAGCGGTACCCAGTTTTCCCAAGCAGCCACCCATGTCAGTACTAGCTGGAGTTGCGTTGCGTAACTTCAGTGATCAGACGAGAACTGGTGTGTCCAACGCAATTTGCCGCTCCCAACACAATAAGGCGCTCCCGGTGTGCCTGCTATGCAGATGTTTGTGAACCTGTTATTGGTGATAAGGGTCCACCTTTTGAGGTTTTTTTTGACGGAAGCAGCCAGTTGTTTACTTTTGCATCCACTGTCTCATCACCATGAGGCCTGGAGACATACAGTAGGAATCCTGTCGCACCTCCTCATGAGGCCTCTCAGGAGGCGTGATTTTAAAAAGAAATGAGGCGAGATTAACTTATTATAAAAAGGGTTTTTTTTCATTTTTCTCTGAGTACAACAATTAAAATAAATATATTTCTTATCACGCACATTTTCTTTAAGTAAAATGTTATTTAAGGTCAAGCTTTCTTTGTGAGTAGTGGAAGAAGAGGGTGGGGGGGTGTCAGGGACATCAGGAGCGCTTCTTTGTCTTATCAGTCATGTAAAGTCAACGTTTCTGGACTATTGTAAGTACATTGGTTCACTGTCGTGGCCAAGGACATTGTCAAGGGGTTTAAGGCCGCGACACATTCTAGGGAAGAGATGACCGGTTGAGAAAGCGGCTCGTTTTGTTGTGAGGTGTGTCTGCAAGCGCAAACCGTGGTGGTGACTATCAATACCAAAAATCAATTCCTAACCCTTTTCCCGCCTGGGGCAGGATCGGGTACCCATCTTGTCCATCTTGTGCTATATTGCACAGTGTTTTTTCACAGCCGGTTGCCAACCAAAGCTGCAACCCCGATGCTTATTTATCGTCGGTGAGGAATTCCACCGACGCGACGCCAGGGGGGGGGGCGAGCTCTCTTACACCTGAAAATTTTGCATCATCTACCCATAGCATAGTAGAGAGGGTTTTTTGACGTGCAAACGCCATCGTACCTCACACGGGACCTCAGGTTTTACTCCTCATCCGAAAGAAGGCGCACTCGGGGCATCTCTCTCGCCTGAAAGAAGCCAACCCACCTCGATCCAATATCGAACCTAGAACCCTTGACGCAGTTACCGAGCACGCTACCCACTGCGCCACTGAGGTGGGTCTCGGTGCGGACTATCCCTTTTCATTAAAGTGGTCAGTTGAGACGGATGGAAGAAGAAAGAAGGCAACTGTAGGCTATCGACAGGTCCTTCCATCCGGTGCCAAATTGTTTACAGGACGTTAGCTCCTCGAGTGATTATAGTTCCTCTGGGATACTTCATCTATGATTAAATATTGGCTTTCGATAGCTTTTGATGTTTGGTCATTGTATTCTAAAGATGTCCATTGGAGACTCCCTTGAGATGGCCTGATACTAGAGTCAGGAACGTACGTCCACTAATGAAAGGAATAACTTATCTTGACTTAACATCTGCAACATTCCTCACACACTGCCCACCTCCCTTTCTCCCTCCCTCCTTTCGTACCTGTTTGTCAACGTTCACAGAGAATTATATGTCCTGTCCACTAGTTGTCCATTTAGTACAGACTAGTGGTCTATTGCTGGCATTTAGTGAAAGAGATGTATGTAGTGTAGGTAATTTAGCAGACCTCTTTTTTTTTTTCGTTTTCTTCCCCTTCCCCCCAACTCGCTCCCTTCCTATCCCTCTCTTGCTTATTACTTACCTAGTGTCCACTGTTCTTATTGACCACGAAGATGATTGCTTTTTTTTTTTAGATTTTCACCGCAGTATTTATTTGCCGCGTGCCGCTTGCGGACAACACAATGAGATTTACTGTTTACTGAACCATGGGAAAAAATTTCTGCCGCACACAGACAGAGAAATCATTGAAATTGTCAGGGTAACAAATAGGCCGTTGACGGGCGACCGAAGGAGGAAGGGAGAGACCAGCATTGAGACGTTACTGTGACACTTTCGACCCTGACACCGGTGGGATAAGGGTGTTATGATAATGATGAACTAAAGCGCCACCAGCCGGTCTCAGTAGGGGAGCGAACCTACTGACTTTGATGTAAAATACTCACTAGCATGGTTGACAGAGCAAAGCAAAGCAACTCCTAACCTTTTTCCCGCCTATGGCACGATCGGGTACCCATCTTGTCCTGCTGAATGGACACAAGGGCGACCTATTGGTTGCCTATAAAATGTTGCAATCGCCATGCTTATTTATCGCCGGTTTACTGCTCGTTAGGGCGAGCTCCTACACCTGGAAATTTTGCATAGTAGAGACCCGCCTGGGTGGCACAGTGGGTAGCATGCTCGATAACTGGATGAGAAGTAAAACCGAAGCCCCATATGGTGTACGATGGCATTTGGACGTCAAAGAACCCTCTCTACTATGCAACGTGTAGATGAGGCAAAATTTCCAGGTTTCGGACCTCGGTTGTTGTTTGTTTGTTTGTTGGTGTTTTAAGGCCCTTCAACTACAAGGTCATTAGAGCCCCGTCCACTTCATAGTTCTTACACAGAAACTGCACAGACACTACACAAATTCGACGATTTTGGGGTATTAGCAGTACCTAGTTTTACCAAGCGGCCACCCATGTCGGTACTAGCTGGGGTTGTGTTGCTTAACTTCAGTGATCGGACGAGAACAGGTGTGTCCAACTCAATTCGCCGCTCCCTCCGGAGCTCTGTGGAGTGCCTCAACGACACAGTAGCCCGACCTTAAATAAGCATAAGGGTTGCAGCGTTGGTCGGGAACCGGCTGTGGAAAACACTGTTGAATTTATCGCCGTTGTGTCTATTGAGAGGGGCAAGATGGCTATCCGACCCTGCCATAAGCGGGAATGAAAGCGGTGAGATATTCTTTAAAATCCATTACTAACAGAAGGGTTTGTTCCGTATCCGGACGAAGGGATTTAGTATCCGTTTGGTATGGGGGCGAAGACGTGCTGCTGTCACCATCATTGTTGCGATTTTTCTCTTTTAAATTGGCACCTTGCAGCACGGCATCTCTGACGTCAATTCCGTCATCGGTCGGTTAAATGTTGCCGCTTCAACAGTGTCTGGGACGCTCATGGAAACATGCGTTGAAATCTGTGCAGCAGTAGCCGTCTTACGTCATCATATAATTAGACATAGCCCTGAGGGAGCAATGGAGAGTTCGAGTGACAGGGAGTGGGAGACTCAAAATAAAAAAAAAAAGGTTTGTTTATCAACAATGTTTTTTTTATTATTATTTCGTAGGTGTCGCTGACGAAACTCTCGCTTTGCGATGACGTCAATACGGTGGCGAACGACTAAATTGAACGCCAAGCAGCTGTTTCAACTAACATCTCACTTTGGCAGCTTAAAGGGTAGCGATCCGATAACCAGCTTGTGGGGGGGGGGGGGTAGTCGTACCTTTGAAGGTAGGACTTAAGATTCATTTTATTTGACACTTTCCATACCGGTCCCACTCTTCCCCCAATGATATTTATAGGTATTATTGTCGTGTCCTTAGTATTTACAGTGAGCATGTTGATGATGATGTCAGACGTAATGTTATCCCGCGTCGGTGGCGCAGTGGGTGACGCGCTCGATAACTGAGTCAGTGGTGTTAGGTTCGATACTGGACCGAGGTGTGTTGACTTCTTTCGGGCGAGAAACAGATGCCCCGAGTGCGCCTTCTTTCGGAGGAGAAGTAAAACTGAGGCTGCCCCTTGTTGTGTGCAGTCTACTTGCAACGGGTAGATGAGGTAATATTTCCAGGTGTAAAAGCCCGCCCTCTCCCTCTCTTGCGGGGGCGGGCTTCTAGTCCCACTACATAAGCATAGGGGTTTCAGATTTGGTCGGAAAAACATTGTCCAATATAGCACCTTTGTGTCCATTCAGAGGGACCCAAGGTGAAAAAAAGGTTAGGAGTTGATGTCAGAGGTAATGTAGGACCTATTTCTTCCCCTTCCCCCCTCTTTTCATTTCACCTCTTTTGACCCCCTACTTTTCATATTTATGCAGTTGTTGTTGTTGACATTTCTTTCGTTGCTTTCTTCTTTACGTTTGACAACGTGCAAAATGGTTTCAATCATTTTTATTTTTTTAAAATATGACATTTTTAATATTCGGTGCTTCATCGATTTAGGCAGGTTCTGAAATTACGGTGGCATAGTGACTGACAAATGTCCTAGGAATGCTAAATCCCCTATCCCCTGTAATTCGATTTCATGCGATAGGAGCAGCACAGTCGCTGTCATGTAATTTCTATGGTTTTTTTTGTGTTTCGGCGAGACAATAGTTTAACTTGCAATTTGATGGTGCTGCCCCTATCGAGTGAAATCGAATTAAAGAAGATATATGTCATTAGGTTCTCTTAAGTGATAATGTCACGAAATTTCTGCTGCAGCTCCCTTCCCCTCAGAGCCATGTCAACTACTAACCATTTTCCCGCCTATGACAGGGTCGGGTCAGAATGATCACACTTGGATATAGTGGTCTACTATCGTCGGTCTACTGTTGGTTGGGACACTCTACCGAGCTCCCACACCTGGGAATTTTGCCCCATCTACCCGTTGCATAGTAGAGAGGGGGAGCGGCTATTTTGTGTTAGACACACCAGTTCTCGTCTGATCACTGAAGTTAAGCATCGCAACCTCTGTTAGTACTGACATGGGTGGCCGCTTGGGAACACTGGGTACCGCTAATAGCTAAATGTCGTTGTACCCTGCATAGTGTCTGTGCAGACTCTGCACTAGAACTATGCAGTGGACGGGGCTCTAATGACTTTTGTAGTTGAAGGGCCCTAAACCACCAACAAATCAATCAATCAATAGTAGAGAAGGTTCTTTTACGTCCAAATGCCATCGTACACCATACGAGACCCTGATTTTACTTCTCATTCGACGGAAAACGCACTCGCGGCCTCTCCCTATCGTCCGAAAGGAGCCAACCTACCTCGATCCAGTATAGAACCTAGAACCACTGACGTAGTCATCGAGCCCACTACCTCCTGCACCACCGATGCGGGTTATTTATACTCCTATCCCTAATGATGATCGAAAAGACACTGTAGGATGTCAACAGGCAGTGCACGTATTCGGGACTCTTATTTCTGTAAATTGAGGAAAAAAATTTGAGGGGACAGGCCTATATAAAGGGGTTGTGTGTACTGTGACGTATTGGACCGATTTCAGGTGGAATAAGGTGGGCTTTCTACTTAAGATTTTGTTTTTTTTAATCAAAAGTCGTGTTTTGCTTATTTGTTGATAAAGAAAAAACGGGAGCTGAGGGAATGTGGGTTCGTCTCCCGCTTTCTCCTGATAGGTTTGTTTTACCTTGCAGTATGTACCGCTTTCTAAGAAGTATTTTTTTTTTTATCATCAGTGTCTTTTTTTTCCGGCGCTATTTTTTGTATATATAATGATAATGTAGTAGGCGTTTGTGTGTGTGTATGTAGGTAAGTGGGTTGGGCCCACACCATCCCGTCTGTTTAGTTTTTTTGCCCCCTTATTTTGAGTCCCCTGTCGCCAAGAAAGATTTGCAATTCTGGTTTTTCGTGCGGTTGGTTTGTAGTTTCGTGGAAATAAAAACTATTTTGGCTGATGAGGACGTTACTCGACTGATATACTACTTGCTACGTGTTTCCTTTACCCCTCCCTTACTCTCTCTCTCTCTCTCCTCCGTCCCTTGCTTTTACCTTTCGGGCCCTTTTCCTGCTGGAGAAAAGTCTCTTGTCTCCCTTCCTCCTTCCTGTGCCTTTCTTGTGTTGTATGATGGCCTTCCTACCGTTAAAATGTCATTTGTGTCCTCGTCATCGATTAATGGCATCAACGGACTAACGAAATTGACAAAAGATTTGGAGTTTTCTTAAGAAAACAACACAAAAAAAGAAGAAAATCCTGTTGTTACTTGGATAGATGGGGGATAGGTAAACTTTAGGGCCCCCCACCCCACCCCGCCGCTCCCTCACTTCATCTTTTCGCAGCCAAATTTACAACGAGGTGTTTTTGTATAAGGTAGATCGGTATGTGTTATTAAAATATATTGTCTTTTGTTTTATTTGCTACTATTACTACTTGTACTACTGTAACTGTGTTATGAGGGTTTCGAAGGTGGAGGACAAGGGGGGGCCTGAAAAGGGACACCTGTGATGGGGAAAGAGAGGATCCTCTCCCACTTCTATACTCCACTGAACGATTGATAATGCACAAGGGTAGCGGTGATATATTCTGTTTGTGTCATTGAGTTTGTTTTTTTAATATTTAAAGTTAAAAATAATATACGGCTATAAAAAATGGTGTCCCTTGTAAGAATAAAATAAACAAAATTGGATTTTTTTTTTTCGGCAGTGTGAAGTGCTCCTTCATAAAAGGAACTAGCTTATTTCTGAGTAGTTTTATGATGTTTATGGTTGAAGAGTAGAAGAGGTTACGCACTCAGTAAAACTTAAAGAAACGGATGAAAGATGTGAAATTTGTTATTGATGCCTTTCGTCAAAGTTAACAGGGTGCAATTTCCCTCTTTCGTCTCCTCTTCCCTCTCTCCCCATTTTTCTCGCTTTCCCCCCCCCCCCCACTTTCTCCCTATATCTTCCTTTCTCTCCCTCTCTCTTTCCCTCTGCCGTTCTACTTTCCCCCACGGACCAGGAAATTCTAGATATCTGAGCGTTGAATATTTGAAAAAACCATACATTATCGTGATCTTCTTTTTTTGACGTAATTTTTAGCGGAAAAAGAGTAGGAGGGGTAATTGATGCACTTGCGTAGAAGAAAAAGCAACTCCTAACCCTCTTCCCGCCTGTGGCAGCGTCGGGTACCCATCTTGTCCCTCTGAATGGATACAAGGGCGATCTATTGGACAGCGTTTTTCCGCAGCCGGTTACCGACCAAAACTGCAACCCCTATGCTTATTTATCGTTGGTCTACTGTTCCCTGGGGAATTCTACCGACGCCAGGGGAGGCCGAGCATAGTAGAGAGGGTTCTTTCAGGTGCAACCACACGGTACCTCGATTTTACTTCTCATCCTAAAGAAGGCCCACTCGGGCGGGGAATCACTCTCACTCGAAAGAAGCCAACCCACATCGGTCCAGTATCGAACCTAGAACCACTGATGCAGTTACCGAACGTGTTACCCAACTGCGCAGAGATAGAGGGAATTTAGTTTCTAGAATGTTGCTGTACGATATTTATCGCCCTGATGAAGGATGGTAGTGTTTCTTAGAGAACGGGTTGGGGAGTAAGCCAAGCAGCCATAACAGGCTGAACGCTTAGGGGGCTGCTGGCGGGAGATGAGGGGGTAGGTGTAGAGGATTTAGGAGAGGGGAAATTTGCAGCACCCAACGTTCTTTACCAACCACCCATGCTGGTATTAACGTGGGCTTGCGCTGTTTAACCTCAGTGATCTCCCGCAACTTGGCTTCACAGGTTTGGACCGCTGATTCGTTGTTGTTTGTTTGTTGGTGTTTTTAAGGTCCCGTCAACTACAAAGTCATTAGAAACCCGTCCATTGCATAGTTCTAATGCATATACTGCACAGACACTACACTAATGCGACGATTATTGGGTATTAGCAGTACCCAGGTTTCCCGAGCGACCACCCATGTCAGTACTAACTGGGCTTGCGTTGCTTAACTTCAGTGATCAGACGAGAACTGGTGTGTCCAACGCAACTCGCCGCTCCGCTGATTCGTGCAGACAGGTTTGATTGTAGATGGAGAGAGGAAAAGGAAAACCCTGTGTATGCCTTACGTCTCAAGGTGTAGGGCCTGGTCTTCTTCATTCTTTTCCCTTTCCCCTGGCGTGGATAAATTAAATTTCAGGAATACAACGTGTAGGACCGCTTTCCCCCTCTCTCTTTCATCCCCTGGCGTTTGGTTAAACTTACATTCAATAATACATATACCGACGTTGAGAGAGGGAGGGAGGGAGAAGAGAGACGAAAGGAACCGTTTTATGCGGAAAAGGAGCTCGCAGGACAAAAGAAGTAGCCTATAGGATTGAGAAGAAGAAGAAGGCCAACATTAAATTACCTATCCAAAAAAGGAACTGCGGGTAATAATGAAGAGGAATTTCACTGTACAGCACTGGTATTGTGCTTGATTGCTAGCATTCAGGGGTACTACAATGTACAGACATCTCACCGCTTCCCTCTCCTCCACGTACTTGCCCTCAAAGGTGCTGACGCAGGTTATACCCTGATTTTGACGCAGTATTTATGGTTAGCGGATTGCAAAATTTAATTTATCGGTTAGCCACAAATAATTATTTGATGTTAACTGAATTTTGTGAGTTATTCGTCTCATCTTAATCGTGTTAGGTGCATTGTGTCTGTGTTGTTGTTTTTTTTTATCTCGACAGAAGCAACTCTCATCACTTTCTATCAATCCTTCACTCATTGCCGGCCCATTCTCTGTCTGCCGTCCCCCTTCAAGAATGTAACCAAAAATAAAAACTGACGCCCCTCCCCAGCACCTTAGAGTACATTAAAGAAACAATGTCTGGTGTCTAGTGTCGACGTGGTATTTTTGATCATTCACCTAGCGTGTAGGATGATGTCGAGATGGAATCTCGCAGTCGTCTCTAGTTGTGTTACTTTGTTAACCCCCCTCCTTCTTCCGCTTTCCCTGCTCGTTTATTGCTAGTTATCATATTTCTTAGGATTCTCTAAAACTAATTTAGACAAAGTAACTACTCCGATTACTACTAGAAAGTGCCCTTCAATTTTTTTTAAGAAGAATAAACTATCGTTAAAATGGTTCCTTCAAAAAGCCAATTGTTAAAATAATATTCAGTTATGGAATAATTTTTTGATGGTTGCCATAGTTTTATTGAAGTGAAAATGCAAAGCAACCCCTAACCCTTTTCCCTCCCGCCTATGGCAGGGTCGGGTATCTATCTTGTCCCTCTGAATGGCCCCAAAGGCGATTTATTGAACGTTGTTTTTCCGCAGCCGGTTGTCGACCAAAGCTGCAACCCCCTATGCTTATTCATCGTCTGTCTACTGTTGGTTGGGGAATTCCACCTCCACCAGACGCCGGTGGAGCGGCGAATTGTGTTGGACACACCAGTTCTCGTCTGATCACTGAAGTTAAGCAACGCAACCCCATGTAGTACTGACATGGGTGGCCGCTTGGGAAAACTGGGTACTGCTAATACCCAAAAATCGTCGCATTTGTGTAGTGTCTGTGCAGTCTCTGCATAAGAACTGCACTGTGGACGGGGCTCTAATGACCTTGTAGTTGAAGGGCCCTAAAACACCAACAAACAAACAACAAACCCTACCAGCCGCCCGGAGTGAGTGAGGGGCGATCTCCTATACCTGGAAATTCTGCCTCATCTACCCGTTGCATAGTAGAGAGAGGGGGTTCTTTGACGTGCAAATGTCATCGTGTACACTACACGGGACCTCGGTTTTACTTCTCATCCGAAAGAAGGCACACTTGGAACCTCTCACTCTCGCCCGAAAGAAGCCAACCCACCTCGGTCGGGTATCGAACGTAGAACTATTGATGTGGTTACTGAGCGTGCTACCCACTACGCAACCGAGGCAGGTTTATTGAAATGAAAATGCATCTTATGATATTTCAGTATCTGCGGATTCTAGCAGCACCTCCTATATATGAAGGCCTACACATAAGATCGTAACAATCCTATGACGTCACTACAAGTAGTCCACTGCAACATAGAGTCCCCGTAGATCCTTACCTTCATTAAATTTGCGCTTCATTATTCATTTTAGCCCACGTGTTATTAGTGCAATTCAAATAATTATTAATCACTGTAGATTTAATAATTAATGAAATGTAATTGTACATTATTATGTGGTGAAGGATTATATTTTGTGCTAGCATCAAATTTGGATTTTGGATTTATAAGCAGTCTTCAGTTATAGTTGTGTCCTATGCCTTATCGTTGTGTGCTCCGAAATGTCGGGGTAATTATGATGAAGGACCCACAGTAAGTTTTTTTAAATTTCCAACTGTAACAGCAAACTCCAGGGTATGTATTTATATACAGTATATTTGAATGGTATTTTTTAAGTGGCCCTCAAGGGTGCATTGTGGGCCCTGGACCGTCATCATTAGGAGTCAGCAATGTCACAGGGACAAGATTGTCACAGGCAGGCAGAGTGGGATTGAGAAGGGACAGCTGATGCCATGTGTGACAGGGTTGCACGAAAAATTAGGCATTTCTGGGCAGGCAGATATGGTAGTGGAATGATGAGGTAGAAACAGCCATCAAGCAAAAAAAGGCTGCTTTCCACAGGGGGATGGAGAAAGGGAACCAGGAATCAAAAATACAATCTAGGCAGGCCATAACCACAGCTTAAAACGATTATTGCCCTGGCCAAATACCAGAAGTACAAGGCCTTCTCTGATCATTTAAAGACCAAGGGAGGGAATATTCTAAACTGGTGAAGGCTAGAGATAGGGCAGCAAAAGATATACCACAAGCCATAACAGTCAATAGAATGAAAGTAGCCGAGATGCAAATGCTTTGATACCTGAGTAGGCTGTGGAGAGCTGATAGAATTAAGAATGAGTATATTAGATGTAGTCTGGGGTGGTGGACATCGCTGAAAACATGAGGGACAATTGGTTGAGGTGGTATGGACACGTAATTAGAAGAGAGGAGCAGGAGCTCATTAAGTTTATTTAAGGAATGCAGGTGGTTGGAATTACCCGGGGCAGGGGAGACCAAAGTAGTCATGGGCAGAGGTTGTCCGTAAGGATATGGTAGTTTGTGAGGTGAATGGAGACCAGGTGGGGGACAGGCGATAGTGAAGGGCTAGAACCCACAGACCCGACTCTGACATAGGTGGGATAAGGGTACTATAATGATGAAGACTATTTGCTACTTTATGAAATCTGAAGTTGAGGACAGGTTGTCCTTAAGGATATGGTAGTGTGTGAGGTGGATGGGGACCTGGTGGGAGGTATTCGGGAGCTATAACCCACAGACCCGACCCTGCCACAGGCGAGATAAGGGTGTGATGATAAAGATGATGAAGCTATAGCAGTGGCCTTCAAACTGTCGATTCATGGAACCCTTAGATCTATAAGATGTTTTGGGGTTTGTTTGTGTTTTAGGGCCTATCGACTACAAAGGTCATTAGGGCCCATGTTTTGGGGGACCCCATCCCACCTTTAGAAACATACAATATATCTTGGCACTGTTAACGAATTGGAAGCCCACACATGAAGCTTCTGATTAATTTCCAAATAAATGTTTCTTTATATTTTTTGATAATAAACACTAGGTATCTAGTGAGTGCTTCATACTTTTTTTTTAAACTTTTATTTTGACTCGTGGAACCCCCAGTGGGGTTCCACAGAATACAGTTTGAAGACCCCTGGTCTATAGTATACACCCACCAAATTAAACACTAAAAGGCATTAATATAGTCTCTATACTAATGATTTTCTTGTAAAGCAATGGTAAGACGAATGGACTACCTCTGCTGACGTCACTAGGCAATGTGTAGGCCTTCATATATAGGAGGTGCTGATTCTAGTCCTCTACCAGGTGTCCGTCCAGTACGTCTACTTTTGTCTTCCCCTGCCCCGGGTGCCTCCAACCACCTGTATTCACGTAGTGAACCTGAAGATTGCCTCCTCCTCTCTTCTAATCACATGCCCATACCACCTCAACTCTAATGACCTCGTAGTTGACGGGACCTTAAACTCCTCCCCATACCACCGCAATCTATTCTCTCTTATCTTTTCTTCGGTGTCCCCCAACCCCTTAAGCTTTTCCTAACATACTCATTCCTAATTCTGTCTGCTCTGTCTGACCGCATTCAATAATATTCACGACGAAGCCGCAAAAGTTAGTGTCTGTTTATTTTAGCGCAGTTGGGGTATTTTGATGACCTGTCCTTCTCCACCCCCCCTGATTTTCGTAACTCCACTGAAATGTAGTTTAGATCAGTGTGTGGTTCTAAGGGCGTTGGAAATGCTCGATTCTTCTACTTGAAATATCGTGATATGCAAATTCTTCAAGCACCTCGTATGCGGAAAAGAGATACAAATAGCGTACTTCACTTTTGAGGATGTCGAAACTGGCTGGATCCCCGGGCAAGGCTGGTGGCTTCTTTACTAGGCGAGAGGGAAGGAAGCTTGGGCTTTTGTCTGAAGGGAAGTAATGGTGTTGTCCCATTGTAGAGTACGTAGGATGATGTTAGGTCCTATCACACTGCACAGAAAAGGAACACAGTAGAACGTATGGTTCTGTGATAAACACTGTTTGAGTGCTCTGGAACCACACGTTATCTTTAACGTCCTGCCCTCTATTGGTTGGAACATGAAACTCAAAATAATTTTAGTTATTTTGAATGGGTCCGCCATTTTATCATAACGTTCGTTTAAACCTATGTAGAACGTATGATTACTTCAGCATACGCTCAAACACACGTTTCTAATTTTACTTTGTAATGTTGCACATGCGCAGTAAGATATTCGTCTGCTTTGCGTAACATGCGTTGTTTGAAAACGGATCACTCAAGCTCTCTAATATCCTCCACCCTTCTTTGGGGTAGGTAAATTACCTTATGCCGTAGAGAGAAAGGGAGAGAGGGAGAAATAGCGAGAGGGAGGGAGAGGGATAGGGAAGGAGGGATAGAGGCAGTGAGAGAGTGAGGGAGAGAGATTGAGGCAGTGAGAGAGAAGGAGAGAGAAAGACGTAGGGAGAGAGAGGGGGAAGGAAGAGAGGAGGGAATGATAGAGGGGGAGGGAGAGGGATAGCGAGGGGAAGAGAGAGGGAGGGAGAGATAGAGGAAGGGTGAGAGAGGGGGAGGGAGAGAGACCTACGTTCAATAATCAAACCCTTCTTTCCGTTAATGTAAACAGGGTCCAGCTCTGTGGTTGGCGTTTTCCGGTTGTTTGTTTTGAGTCTGCGCAATTCCGTTTCCGATTCATGTTGCGACCGAGTATTTGTTATCCCGATTTGCTGTTCAATTACATACTTGTATACGAAATTATGGCATCTAATTACCCCCAACTCTAAGGTATTTATAATACGGTAGATAAATTTGCATACGAGATTAGAGATAAGTCGCAAATTTGAGTGTGCTGCTACCCCTTTCACAATGCTCCCTTCTTTAACTTCTCGAGACTGCCACCGACGCATGGTGTCTCCTCTTCTGCCTCCTGGATAACAAGACGCACGTAATACGTCCCTGGGGTTCACCTGCCTTCCACCGCCCACCTCAACGACTGTGTTAATGTCACCTCTTTAGCTCCCCTTCCCCTTTCTTTACGTCCATTTATAGACATGACTTGAGGAAAGTGGAGGGTGTAACTGTAGCCACTAGAGTGTGGTGCCACCTCCATGACCTCCATCTTAATTGAAATCTGATTACGCATTGCGTCAGCAGAAAACAGAAGATTGAAGGAGCGTGTACCACTTGCAGGTTATGATGAGTTCAGCGTCTTGGTAATTGTCTTGTTGTCCGGCCCACCTGTGTCCTCTTTGAAGACTGCTTCCTTTTGCTTCTTCCTCAAATCCCCCTCTCTCGCCCACATCAGTTTGTTTCGTGGGTGTTTTAGGACCCTTCAACTACAACGGTCATTAGCGCCCTGTCCACTGCGTAGTTCTAATGCAAAGTCTGCACAGACACTACGCCGTTACGACGATTTTTTGGGCATTGGCAGTACCCCGTATTCCCCAAGAGGCCACCCATGTTAGTACTAGCTGGGATTGCGTTGCTTAACTTCAGTGATTAGGCGAGAACTGATGTGTCCAACGGACCCATCTATGCTGAAATATCGGATGTCGTGGTTTAGACTTGGAGTCACAGGTTGACCTCCCAGGTATAGCAAAGGTGTACCCTGTTGGACATTCCACACGTAGAGTACAACTTCCGCCTGGTGCGTGCATTCCAGGGTTGGCCTAAAAGCTCACTCTTTGAGGTATGGTGACTTGACTTCCTGGCTGGGCGGCAATTAGGCTGCCTAATCCTGAATTTCGATTGAACTACGTCTGGATGACACATGTAACCCTAGTGATACGGTAGAACTACTTTACAGAAGGCCGCCTTCCGAAACTCTTAGGAGCGTCTGTATTGTGTGGGACACACCAGTTCTCGTCTGATCACTAAAGATAAGCAACGCAACCCCAGATAGTACTAACATGAGTGGTCACTTGGGAACACTGAGTACCGTTAATACCGCCGCAGCAGGTCTCTAAAACACCAACAAATCAATCAAATCCGAGATTCTCTCCACTGTGGAACTTAATCTGTGTGCCACCAACCCACATCGTGGCTTGCTGGGTGTCCCACACAATGCGTGTGTAACACAGAGGGAGTCTCTTTTCCCCCTGCCCCTCTCTCTCTCTCTGATGTGCCCTCTGTCTCCCACCTGCCACTTGTAGGTGGGCTAAACGAAACAACAGGGCACATATGTGATTTATAATTGTAGGGACAGTAGCAAATTGCGACCACACTTTTGTTTGCACTGAGCCCTGAACTTTGTTTACATATCGAAGTGTGTAATGGTCATCTGGTCATCTCTAGCCCGAATTGCCTGTCGTTAGTCTCACCTGGCTGGTCATTTGTATAAATTTTACCGTGAAACAAGTGAGTTTTATTTAAGAGCAATTTTACGCAATTCTGGGATATTGGGGGACATTTATGAAGAGAGGGAAGAAGGGAGGATAAACAAAATGAGAGTAAATGCCAGTAACACCAATTAGTTATTCGGACGGTACACTGTCCGATGTCGGACATTCCATCGTTTCTAAAGTGTAGGATGGTGGTTACTGAGCAGAAATCTATTCCACGGGCTTTTAACCCAAGTGTTTAATTAAAGGGACCAGCCAAAGCAACGCCTAACCCGTTTCCCGCCTATGGCAGGGTCGGGCACCCGTCATATCCATCTGAAGGGACACAAGGGTGATCTATTGGACGATGAGAGCTCAACAAATAATCAGTGTTGGTCGTGGAGAGGACTAGGAGGAGAGGGATCCCTTCTCAGTGTCGCCAAGCTGAGAGGGGCAAGCTTCCTTGGAATGCATTTGAAAGCTCGCCGTTGAGCGACGATGGTACTTGTCTGTATACGACAATTGCTGCTATTTGAAATTCTCCCCTCAAATAACTTCACATTCACAATTGTGTTTTATTGTCCTACTTCTTTTGCTGGGCCATCCCATAATCCCAATCTTGCCCCCCCTTCCCCATTTTACTCTGAGAAGGCGTTATTAGAAATCCTATTGTGTGATATAATGAAGTCCGGTCGCATAGACTTTAGGAGAATTCAATTTTAATTCTACGCGTTGGTCGGATTATAATATAATCGACGAGTAACACAATATGTGTGTGGTGTAGAAACAGGTTGCCAAAGTTGGGAAACCATGAAAGGTTCTATTCGCCCCCCCTCCCCCTCGTCTTCCCTCTCCCATTTCTGTCCCATTTTGCGTGTAGCACCCTCTATCTAAGCCCGTTTGATGAAGATACCAGTGTTTTATTAGCCAGTCGGTCGATGGTGGTCATGTTATTGTCTTCATAGGTTCCAAAAATCAGCAGGCAGGGACGGTCAAGAATAGGACAGTGACAGGGCAGGTACCGCCGTCTCTCTCTCCCCCCTCTACTCCTCCCTACACCTTGCTCCGTTTTAAAGCGAGCATTCGTCGCCTTTTTTGAATCTATTATTATATATGTTGGACACGTACACATTTTCAAGTGTATCCGTTTTATTAGAGCATCGTCAAAGGAAGGTTTCACATTCCTTTTAGTCCTTTTCTGTGCCCGTCCTCGTCCCCCTCCCTCTCCACCATGGTGGGCTCACCATGAACGTCTGTCTGTTCTTTCAATAACGCAATTATCTACACTTTTTGGGTGCCGCTACTCGGTTGTTAAGAGTCAAATTCGCTGTCATTTCAAGCAGAGATTGTTCTCTGCTGGACAATTAATTTTATTATCGTCATCATGGCAATGTGTTGTACCTCTTGTGGGCGGAATTTGGAAGCACTTCGAGCAACTCATTGTCCCCATGGGTGTATTCTAACGTTTCAAGCGGCGGAGAATTCGACCTCTTTACTGCAATCTTGCCTGGTTCAGACGTCTGCCGTTCGTTTCACTTCCCCTTTTTTTCTTTCCTCACTCGAATTTTGTGAACGTCCCTCAAGCTGTAGGAATTTTCACCCCTTTCTTCCTTTCTCTCCCTGTCTCCCTCACTGTTCCTCCCTCCCTTACAATCTCTCTCCCACCCTCCCTATCTCCCTCTTTCTCTCTTTATAATTCACTCACCCTAGCCCCCCCCCCCCTCTCTTCCTCTCCATCTCTGTCCACCTCCAGTGAGCATCTCCTCTGGAGTATAGGTGTGAGAGTGGAGAGAGAGAAAGGTTACTTCAAATACATACTCCGTTTCACCAGGACCAGTCACATGGTCCATGCGTACCTGGGTATGTAATTAAATAATATGTCTTGAATAACATGGGCAGTGTGTCAACATTGTCAGGGTATGAGCACCTGTGGTCAAGAGGAGGGGGCAGTGAAAGGGACACTTGAAAGAGAAAATCGCGGAAAATGTGTATGGAATGAAATCAGTTAGGGGTGTTAATGGGACTAGGGTGGCGGAATGGATTGGGGAAGGGATTTCCACATTTGGGAAGAGGGGGCGATCCTGCGCTCATTAGTATGTCGCGTGAGTGAATCTACATGTATGAATTCTGGACACGCGCACCTTTGGTTACCTTCAAATCGATTTGTCACTTTGATGAAGTTGTCATTTGATCGACTGTTCTTCCTTCTGACAGCGGACGATGGACCGACCATAAGTGGAAGTTCAACAAGTAACACTTTGCTTGTCAGAATGTTTCCCCACGAGAGAAGGTGAACTCTTGCAAGCGCATCATCGTGGGTCCTAAATAGGCTGCTACGTGTACAACAAAATTATTTGGTAGGGAGAGATGGGGGTAGCAACTATTTAAACTTTGAAACTAGAAAGAATGTCCAACACAGCATGACATTTGCTGAGATTGAAGCAGCAACCCTGATAAATGGGTCTTCTGGACATCAGTTCTTACTGTTGGAGGGTGGGAGCACAGAGGTGGAGGGAGCATAGTTGGATCAGGAAAGTGAACTGGACTTCTCTCCGGAGTCCTAGTGATGCATTGCATTGTTAGTTTTGAGAGTGGAGAGAGAGAAAAGTCCAAAGTGACGTCAGCCAGAAGGCCCGGGTTGATAGACAGTCACATCAGATAGGGAGGGAGAGAGGGAAAGAGAGGAAGCGAGAGAGAGAAAGGCAGGCCCAAAGTGACCAACCAAAAGGCTCGTGTTGATAGTCACATCAGATAGGTAGGTAGAGAGAGGGAGAGGCCCAAAGTGACGTCAGCCAAAAGCCAGACTTCCGTAAGACGGGCTATTGAGTGCCCATAGAATAAAAGACGTGAATGTCTATATTCAGGACACGTCATTCTAGTCATCGTTTCGTAAGGGCCAGTTTCCTAAACGGTCATCAGTCGTAAGACAGGGTCTCGGAAATGGTTATGGTCAGAGTAATTGCATTCTGAATAAGAGACTATCCGGAAAGCCTCTTTCTTACTCGCCCTAATGCGGAAGTGCCAAAAAGAAATCGCCCGTCATAATATCGGAAGAGTTGGAACGCTGACTCTTACTTGAAGAGACCCGACCCCCCTGTGCTTTCTTTATCTCTAATAGAGTAGGATACGAGGCCTACTAATGCACCCGGATGGGGCGCATCAATTCATAATGAGGCCAAGAAAAGTGGACATCTTTGTCGTGTTGAGACTCCGAACCAGAAGACAAGTTCCGGTTCCTTCACTCACTCAAATCTCCCACGACATGGATACAACCGCCCCGATTTCAATGTTTAAATGTACTTATAAGGCCGGCATTAAGATGTAACGTCATCGTTGTAACGCTCTCCAGGGATGTCTACTCCTGATGGTATTTTACCGCCCTAGCGGAGGGACGGAGCTCCTCCTATCCCTGGGAATTTTGTCCATATACACGTATATTTTATTCTCATTGTAGAGAGGGTGGTGCAGTGGGTAGCGTGCTCGGGTAACTGCGTCAGTGATTCCACGTTCTATACTGGATCGAGGTGGCTTGGCTTGTTTCGGACCTAAGGGAGAAGCCCCGAGTGCGCCTTCCTTCGGATGAGAAGCAAAACAGAGGTCCTGTGTGGTGTACGATGGTATTTACACGAAAAAGAACCCTTTTACTATGCAACGGGTAGATGAGGCAAAAATTCCCAGGTGTAGGGGCTCGGTAGAGTGCCCCAACCAACAGTAGACCAACGTTAAATAAGCATAGGGGTTGCAACTTTGGTCGGCAACCGGCTGCGGAAAAACACTGGTAAATAGATCATCTTTGTGTGCATTCAGAGGAGCAAGATGGGTACCCGACCCGACCATAGGCGGGAAAAGGGTTAGGAGTTGCTTTACTGTAACGGCAACATTGCACACCCCCTCAAACGATAAACGGTATCGGTACTTCCTATTCAGGACGAAAGGAATAAGGCACACTTGGGGCTTCTCTACCTCTCCCCCACGAAAGAACTACTGAACCATCTAAGCGGGCCCGGAAGAGTCAAGCGGATCAGACATCGTACTGAGTTGGTCTGATGGTGGACAAGGTGTAAAATAATGGTGGGATCCGCTACTTCCAGTGATGTCACTAGGGGCTGCGGGCCGCACCAGGTGACACCACTCACACCATGACAAATGGGGGTGACACCAAAGCAGTAGAAGCGGCTTTTTTTTTGGGAGAGGGGGGGTGACACCATGGCGTCACCGCACCGGGTGACGCTAACTCTAGCGATGCCACTGGCTACTTCCGTATGGATTCAGTGTGTCTGCCATAGGCTCTGGTGGATGGATGAATGGGATTGTTCTTTACTGGTGTGTGTCTTTGTGATACAAGGAAGGGAAGAAAGAAGACAGACAAGGGGGTCTAAGAAGAATTATCACTGTGTCCTCATCACCCCTACCGAAAACGGGAAGATGAGCGTAATTTGTCATTACAATGTGAGCAAATGACAAGTGTGGGGGAAGGGGGGGGTATTCTACCACGGGTTTCGGTGTTCCTCCCTCCTCCACCGTCACCACAACATTTATCAGCGATTAACAGTGGCACCCCAAGTTTTCTTAGCGGAAAACTGCTTCAAGTCTTACTCATCAGTCAACAAGATAAAGGTGATAAGGGGTGTTAGGGCAAATCAACTCATTTCAGTGTGTTAATAACACACCGGTGGCCGGAAGAGCACTTTGGCTCTTCAAGATGTATTTGACTCAGTATGGAACTGGAACTGTTGAACACGCTTGGATGGGTTGCGCAAGGTACTCCCAGGTCATTATTAGATACTTGCCGAGTGCGGAATGAATTTTCTTCTAGCCCCCTCCTTCCCCCATTAAGACCTGTCAATAAGAACCCCCCGACTGTCAAAATGATACGAAAAAATGTGTTGTTTCGTTCCTCCTTCGTGTACCCCATTTCGGTCCCCCTACTCGTCGGTAGGTAGAAATAATAGCCCGTTGTTCCCTTGGAGGTGTTAGTCATTTATATTAGGACGGTGAACAAGCCGATTTATTTCATCATGAACCTATGGTATTAAGTGGGATGAAATCTTAGGCATCTTAATGACAAGGTGGGGGTGGACTAATGTCTTGGGGGCGGGGGGGGGCCGGCGGATACCGGCTGAAGTGACTCCTTTCCTAAAATCGATGCCGAAACTTGGAATTTTTAAAAGCTATTAGTCGAGTACGAAATCCCCGCCTCGGTGGCGCAGTGTAGGTAGCGTACTCGGTAACTGCGTCAGTGGTTCTAGGTTCGAAGCTGGACCGGCGTGGGTTGACTTCTTTCGAGCCAGAGAGAGAGGCCCCAAGTGCGCCTTCTTTCCAATGAGAAGTAAAACCGAGGTCCCGTGTGGTGTACAATATTGGTACGTCAAGGAACCCTCTCTAGACTATGCAACGGGTAGATGAGGCAAAATTTCCAGGTGAAGGAGCTCGCCCCCACTCCCTCCTGGCATCTGGTGGAGGTAGAGTGCCCCAACTAGCAGTAGACCGACAATAAATAAGCACAGGGGTTGCATCTTTGGTTGGTAACCGGCTGCGGAAATACACCGTCCAATATATCACCCTTGTGTCCATTCACAGGGACAAGATGAGTACCCGGCCCTGCCATAGGCGGGAAAAGGGTTAAGAATTGATTTTGCTAGTCGAGTAGGAAATGAATGGTTAACAAAATAAGGTACTGACTTACCGAGCATTTTGATGACTGATCGCCTTGAACCGGTTCCTGTTGCGCCTTGACCACTTGTTCCTCCACCACCACCACCAGCACCGCCTCCACTATTTCCGCCACCGTTTTGTTGTCGCCATATCTTGGAACTTCTGGCACTGCATAATTTACTCTCTCCGCCGTCCGGTTTGTTCATGTTCCTCATGGAACTTGACTTTCTGAGCCGAAATGCTATGAGCAAATATAAGACGCTGATGAGGGTCATGGGCAAGCAGAAGAACAGTATGGTGGACAATTCGAATGCGTGTTCCAAGGGTTCCTTGACCAAACACCTGACTGACTCGAGTTGTTCCACGATGCCGAATTGGATAGCCGTGGGCACAGCACACGATGCTGCAATGACCCAAATGATGAGGATGAGTTTGACCGCTCTGGACAATTTGGACATGGTGTGAGCTTTGAGTGGGTAACAGATGGCCACGTAACGTTCCACGGTGAAGGCCGTGATGGTCAGTATTGAGGCATTGGCTGACGTCTCGGCGGCCAGACCTCGAAAGATGCAATAACTCTCACTGAAAGCGTACGGCGACGGATACCAGATCTCGTAGATCTCTTGCGGAAGTCCGAGAATGAGCAGCAGTAGGTCGGACATGGCCAAACTGAAGAGGTAATAATTGGTGGCCGTCTGCATGAATTTGTTTCGGGAGATGACGATACAGGTGGACACGTTGCCAAAAATCCCCGTTACGAAGATGGTGATGTAGATAATGGTCATTGGAATCAAGGATAACAAGGATGGAACTGGGTTGGAAGATGTGTCAAAAATGAGTCCCGGGCCAGCAGCTGCCATCAGGGTCATATTGGGCAAGCTGGAGTTGAACAGGTCGTAGTGGTCAACGGAAACATCGTCGACGTCGTATTCGTAGACACCTCTAGCGATGAAATTCATTAATTCGTCCTCGTTCATAATGTCCTGAAGTGAAGGTTTGGATCTGAGGTGGTCCTCGGATGACACAGAGTGACTTTGTTCTTCCACCCCATCGTAGTAATTTTTGCGTGTTGAGGGGGACGAGACCGCCGCCATCTCGGCTAAGTGACCGTTGACCAGCGGCTGTGAGGCCTGATAGGTCATTCTGAACGGAATTTGGAAGCAGAGGAACGCGAAGATGTAATAATGGACATGGGAACACATTTAACTCTTTAATCGATGAACCCTTTCTCTCCAAGTCCTGTTAAAAAGTGAACCGAGGCATGAGTCATCGAATGGTCAGTTGGGGGGATGCTAACTGGGGATTTATCCATCTTTTTATCCTTGGTGAATTTCCTCTGCTGAGGTTATAGCGTAGGTCGTGGTTTTCATTTGTTCAAGGACGATAAATAAGATATCCTTCTGGGTTGTCCTCCAAAAAAAGAAAAAGGTCCCACCGCTGATGGTGGACTGACTGCTCTGCGTGTATTGGGCATCGTATGAGCCATAGGGGGCATTCCAAATAAGCCCAGTTTGTAATATTGAAAGCGAAGTAATACCGATGATAAACAAGCGATGGGACATTTTTTTTTGGTTTTGTTTTTGAAGGATAACCTAGGATGGGGAGAGGCCGTGGAAAAGAAAGAGGTCAGGGTCACAGGCTGATTTTAAGTGTACCGTGAGCTCAGCTTGTCTTATATATATGTTACTAACATTAGTGAGACTGTTATCGTCATCACATATTGAGGTGCCTGGCGATGATGCACTTATCCTGAAGAAGATGATGATGCTGGTGGGGTGCACTGTGCTTGACCACCTGCCTGCCTACAACACACGTGATGCAATTAAAAAAAAAATTCGAGAGGAATTCCAAATTTTTTTGACTTCTCCTTCAAGGAAAAAAATCAATTAAAATTCCGTGATGCGACCCCGCGACTGATGGACGATGGATGATGACTGATGATCTGTTGCCGATTCCTTAACGAGCCACCAGCAGCACCACGGAGTCGTCGCTACACCTTCATTTCACGGAAATGGGCCGACGTCTCTTTTCTGCGAAAGCCGTCGTCGTAGTCGTCAACTCACTCTTTTTTCTCGTCTGGCATCGGACCGGCGACGATGATAACGAACACTGCGCTCCCAGCGGTCAAAAATCGCAACATTCTCGCGTGCGAAAAATCGCAGTCGCTGCGTTTGGATGACGTGCGTTTGAATGGATGCGTTTGGTGCGCTGTCGCTGCGTTTGGATGGCTGCGTTTTATCCAGTCGGGGCTGACTGGATTTAAGATAAGTAGATCATTCTGAAGGAGAGGGAGTGGAAGCGAGAGAGGGAGGGAGAGAAAGCGAGAGAAGGAGAGAGGTTGAAAGGCGAGAGAGGGGAGAAAGAGAAAAGGAAAGATGGAGAGAGAGCAAGAGAGAGGGAGGGAGAGAGCGAGACAGGGGGAGAGAGTGCGAGAGGGAGAACGAGAGAAGGAAGGAGGGAGATAGAGAGCAAGGGAGAGGGAGGGAGGGAGCGAGAGAAGGAGAGAGGGAGAGAGAGCGTGCTAAGAAAATTTTGTATTTTCTTCAGAAAGTTTAGCGTTTCTTAGAAAGAAAGGAAGTTAAAATTGGTGAGATAAGAGTGTCTAGTTACACTAAAGTAGTCGTTAGAGCGACTGGTTAGTCTGTCGCAGTCAGCTGCCGCAGCGGTGTTTAACCTTGGTAGACTTTCAGCAATTCCGAACCCTTTTCCCGCCTCTGTCACGTCGGGTGCCCATCTCCTCCTTCTGAATGACCACATGGGTGATGTACTGGACGGTGTTTTCCGCAGTCGATTGCGACCAAACGTGCAATCCACCCACGCTTATTTATCGTCGGTTTAATGTTGGTTGGGGCACTCCACCGAGCTTCTTTACCTGGGAATTTGGCCTCATCTACCCGTTGCATAGTAAAGGAGGTTCTCCTTATTTGCAAATGCCATCATGTCCACCGTACGGGACCTCGGTTTTGATGTTGTTGCAGGCTCTCTCCTAACCGAAGTGGGGGGTTTCTTTACGGTGTAGTAATTCCGGTGTCTACGGTGAGAAGGGTGGAAGAGACTCGATGCACAGAAAAGAGCAGCAGTGGTGCAGCTGAGGATCTCTACTACATCATCCTCATCAAGCTTCTGTTCTCACCTATAGCAGGTTTAGATATCCATGTATCAATTTGGGACCGGAACCGGAAGGTCAGCCCTTTATTACAATCCCTTGCAAATTTAACGTCGGCATAATTTATTCGTTCACTGTTGTCTGTAGGGAGACCCGCCTCTGTGGTGCGCAAGGTGACGTGTTCGATTTCATTGATTCATTAGGCTCCAGATTCCATACTGGAACGAGGTGGGTTTGCTTCTTTCGGGCGAGATAGAAAAGCCTCAAGTGCACCTGCTTTCGGATGAGAAGTAAAGCCCAGGTTCAGTATGGTGCATTGCTGCTTTGGTCGGCAGCCGGTTGCGGAATAATACCGTCCAATAGATCACCCGTGTGACCATACAGAAGGACAACATGGGTATCAGAGCGGTTGAAGACCAGTTTTCGTCTGATTACTAAAATTAAGCAACGCAACCCCAGATAGTACCCGGCGTGGGTGACCGCTTGGGGACACTAGGTACTCCGAATCGTCGTAACAGCGTTGTATTTGTGCAGACTTTGCATTAGAATTGCAGTGGATGGGACTGTACTGACCGTGGTAGTTAAAGGGCTCTAAAACATCAACAAAAGAAACAAAATGATGGGTGGGTACCTGATCCTCCTGCCATTGCAGGGAAAGGGTTAGGAGTTGCTACTAATGTCAGGAGGGCGATCTCCTGCTCTAGAGAAGCTGGCCTCGGGGGGGGGGGGGGGGCTACAAAACTATCTGTCTTTAAAAACCTTTTATGACAGCTTCTTGGCCCTCGGATGACGATTCCAACTCTGCCCATCACTAGGATCCTGGCAGTGGTAAAAGAAATTGTCTGCAGAAAGCAGGGTAGTTCGGCGGTACCGGGCACCGAGTTCGATATAGACGAGAAAAGGGCTAAGGGTGATGATGAGGGAGGTATAGGTGACGACTTTTTTCAGGTTTACACTTTGCACTAAAATTGTGAGCTACACTATTGGTCTGAAGGCCCCAAATGGTTAAGAGTCCAGGATTTGCCACCGGTTGAAGGATTTGGCGACTAGCTTTCATGTACCAAATGGGATGATGTGGTGCTCCAGGACTTGTTTTTTTTTTGTTATATGTAATCAGCGTGCTCGATTTACTGCGCCAGTTGTTCCAGGTTCGATTCTGGATCGAGGTGGATTGGCTTTGTCGGGGCGAGAGAGAGAGAGAAGCCCCACGTCCGCCTTCCTGTGGATGAGAAGTGAAACTGGGGTTCCGTGTGTTGTACGATGGCATTGCACGCCAAAGAACCCTGTCTATTATGCAGCGGGTAAATGAGGCAAAATTCCCGGGTGCAGTAGCTCGCTCCCCCCTCCCCCGGCGTCGGTGGAGTGCCCCAAAGAACAGTAGGCTGACGATAAATAAACATAGGGGGTCGCAGCTGTGGTTGGCAGCCGACTGCGGAAAAACACCGTCCAATATATTGCCCATGTGTCCATTCAGAGGCACAACATGAGTACCCTAACCCTGCCATAGGCGGGAAAACGGTTAGAAGTTGCTTTTTTTTTTGTAATCACCATCGTGAAATTGTGCTGTAAATCGTAATTTATGTTATTGACGTCGATAGACCCAGGCTGGGGTAAGAAAACCGAAATAGAAAGCATGGCCCATTAAGAGAGTGACGCAACGAGATTTACGAGAGGATCATTGCTAAGTGGTGGTGGATATCCTATCTGTTCACCATTTAATGTCAAATGAGTAGTGATGGTGGTGAGGGGCTAGTCAGGCTGAGCCCTCTCAACACCACGCCTTCCTTCAATTTTTTAATAACCGGAAATGATAGTTGAGTCCATTGATTTTGTGTTGGCCGCGTGAAATTAATCGCATCTTGGGATCTCGTTTTACGAGTGTTGCGTGAGTCTGCACTGGGGGTAGTCCTTATTAATAGCCCACCCCCTTGAGATCATAATTCATCCATTGTCCCACGGCCAGCTCTACCCTCCACCTCGTCCTTCTCTACCACCACTAGAAGTATCATATGAGGGGGTAAAAAAAAAGAATAAATGGTTGCTGTTCACGTAAAATGTACCCATAATGAGGTGTGGAAGGCGTGAGGGGACCGTAAAGGTTTTAGGGAGGGCGATCCATAATAATCAGGACTGTCCACTCTTCGCACTCTTTTGATGTTGTTACCGCTTTTGATAGGTGATGTGTCAGGCGAACTGTAGCCTGTTTAGGCCCAAACTATAGGCTCATTTATAACGTGCTTGACTTTAAGCCCCTAGATCAGGCCTGCCCTAGATGAAGGTTCAACCCTGGTGGAGGCGGGTTGACTTCTTTCGAACAAGGGGAAGGCAGGGAAGTCTCAGGTCCCCAGGTTCTGCACTTTGATTTGACGGATTTGATGGAATCAGGCCTTTACATTAGGATTGAACGATTCATTGAGCTGCTAGCCCACTACTGCTCCCTTCTCTCCCATCCCCCTTTTTGTTATCTACCAACTAGATGTCGTCTGTTGTGGTCATTATTTTTGCCACCACTTGTGGACACTAATGACCATGTAATCGATCCGTAATATTAACGACGTGGGGTGGCACTTTCTTGGGAAAGTAACACTTGGCGCGCGAACCCTCTAATGTCCCAAGTATAATATTTGAAGTAATGTGGTACTCAATTGGTACGTGCGCATAACAACTGCTACAAGGGTCACTCCGGTGGCCAAAACTGTGGTGTATTTATTTTTTTCGGCGTCCGTGGTAACTTGTCCCCCCCCCCCCATCTTCTATTAAACTGCCTAATATGACGTCACGAAATGTACACCAAAACTACTACCCTCCCACTCACATTTTGACAATTGTGAACCAGCTTAATTAATTTTTCGCATCCTACAGATAACACGAATGGCACGCTTCTTATTCGGACGTCCTCTGAAATTAGTGAAGGAGCTTAGGTTAGACCCTCTATCACCCCCCCCATCACCATCTCCCGCCCGCCCCCGTCACTAAAGCCTGTGAGACATTCAGTAACTGTTTTGAGCCTGGAGTGGTCTTTTACGGTGTGACTAGGTGATACTTGACTTCGTGAACCCATGGTTGAAGGTTCGATTCTGTTGGAAACAGACGGCCTCTTTATCGGGACGGAAGCCCAAAGTATGGAATATAAACTCGTGGCCTTGTGTGGTGTGAACTGCAAGGTAGCACAGCTTTCCTGAAGGTGTGTAGGTGGTCGACGCCCACCGTCCCATCAAGAACGACGGTTGTACGTAGTTCCATCATTTAATGGAGTTCCCTCGATTTACCCCGAGTCCCGTGCTCGATTTACTGCGCCAGTAGTTCCAGGTTCGATGCTGGATCGAGGTGGGTTGGGTTCTTACAGGCGAGAGAGAGAGAGGCCCCGAGTGCGCCTTGCTTCGGATGAGAGTAAAACAAAAGTCCCGTTTGGTGTACCACGTCATTTGAACGTCTGGAAACCTCTGGAAAAACACTGCCCAATAGATCACTCTTGTGCTCTTTCAGAGGGATAAGATGGGTACCCGGACCTGCTATAGGCGGGAAAAGGGTTATGGGTTGCTTGTTGGCTTGCCCTCCCTATAGATGGCCCAAAGGCCCCCGGCAGGCCCCAGGAATTTGAGTGTGCATGAGTAAGTCAAGCCTTTAACTGCGTAAGATGTGCAGTGTGTCTCGTGTCCTTGTGGGTAGCCAACTACGTCTGGATGTGATAACTACTTAAGTCTTAGATTCTGCATTTCCGTGTCTCTTAAGTGTCCTTATGTGTCATACTGTTTTAGGATAATAAAGCACCACGGGCATAGGAAGGTTGGTCAAGATATTACCCCTGACCACCCCATGTCCCAGCCTGCATGTGTGTGTCATCAGTAAACACACCACTGCCCAAAACACCCCGTGTCTCGCACAGTGATTATAGACCCTTTGTGGAATGGACTATTTTTATCTACCCACTATGTCCTTCCAGTAGTTATGATGTCCATTGAATTGGGGAAAGAGGAAGTCGGGGATCATCATCTATTGTCCACCGTCTTCAAGCCTCTCCTTCCTCCCTTTCCTTTCCTCCACCGCCTCTTACCCAGTCCCTGAAGAGCCTATCTCGATTCTGTAGCTAGTCAACCACATACAATGTCTTTTATATTAAACCCAAAGTTCTTGAACACGAGGAGATAAAGGGGCAAGAGATGGGGGGGGGGGGGGGGGAGTCGATGGTCGAGGCGGAGGGGGGGGGGGGGGGAGGGGGGGGGGGTGGGTGCTAGAAAAAAAAAATTGAAGAGGAATAACTGGCTCCCACCTTTTCTATTCATGTCCTATAAGATGGTATTAAAAAGGGCGGAGAATGCAATTCTTTCATATTCTCCTGACAAGTACAAGACGTCCGTCTTATCCAATGCTACCGCCCGTCAAGGATCGGTTTAATAACATTGGTATTTGAACAAGGGCCCGAGTTTAGGAGAGAGGGAGGAGGAAGGAATGAAGGGGAAAGAACGTCAGCCCATTTGCGTGGAATCGATGCATAGGACCTTTTCTACAAGAAAACAGCCCCTTTCCCTGGAATATGCCGCTGCCATCGCTCTCTGATTGGATTCTCTGTTATTCCAGAGTTAAGGTAAATATTGACTGGAATGGGTTTAGTTAACTGCTTTTGTCGCCAAGCTTTGTCCGGGGATGAAGGGTGGACGGGAAGGGTCCATTTTGACGTCGTCGGGTCCTAAACCTCGACATAGAGTAAAAGCTTTTAAGCCCGATTCTGATAGGGGTGGTAGGTTACAACAACCAAGCAACTACTAACCCTTTTCCCGTCTATGGCAGGGTAGGGTACCTATCTTGTTCCTCTTAATGGGCACAAGGGCGATCAATTGGGCAGTGTTCTCCACAGCCGGTTGCCAACCAAAGCTGCAACCCCTATGCTTATTTATCGTCGATCTACTGTTCGTTGGGGCACTCGACCGAGCTCCTACACCTGGGAATTTTACCTCATTTACCCATTGCATAGTAAGGGCCTCTTGCACGTAAAAGAATCCTCCTTTACTATGCAACGGGTAGATGTGGCAAAATTTCCAGGTGTAGGATCTCGCACCCCCCTGGCGTCGGTGGAATTCCCCAACGAACAGTAGGCCGATAGGGTCTACTAGGGAGCGGCAAATTGCGTTGGACACACCAGTTCTCGTCTGATTCCTGAAGTTAAGCAACCTAACCCCAGTTAGTACTGACATGGGTGGCCGCTTGGGAAAACTGGGTACCGGTAGTATCCAAAAATCGTTTCATTACTGTAGTGTCTGTGCAGTCTCAGCCTCAGAGCTACACAGTGGACGGGGCTCTAATTACCTTGTAGTTGAAGGGCCCTAAAAAACCAACAGACAAACAAACAAACAAAAGGGTCTACTAGGGACCAATAGGGGTTACAGCTTTGGTCAGCAACACTGCTGTGGAAAATCACGGTCCAATATATCGCCTTTGTGTCCATTCAAAGGGACAAGATGGGTACCTGACCCATGTTTTTGTGCTTTTTTTTGTTGCTACCCGTTACCTAGTAGAGAGGGTTGTTTGACGTGCGATTGCCATCGTACCCCACACAGGACCTCGGTTTTACTTTCTATCCGAGAGAAGGCGCTTTCGGGGCCTCTCTCTTTCTCGGCCGAAAAAGAGATCTCGCCCGGTCTAGTATCGAACCTAGAGCTACTGATGCAATTACCAAGCGTGCTACCAACTGCGCCACCGAGGTGGGTCTGGTGGTAGTTTACGTGTCTCAGTATAATTAAAGGGATCTTAGAGTAGGTCACCAATTAAGTATAGTTGGATACTTAGCGAAAATGGTCATTAATCCGAAGATGATGCCATCGCGTCTTCCCTTGATTGCAACTCCTCATTCCACCGCCCTTTGCTTTTATTCCTGGTCCCGGACATAGGCCCTTTAATCATTTGACAAGAGCTGCGTTGCTACAACTCTGTGCACGTTATTACTTGTTCAAATTCTCTCTCTCTCCTTCTTCCACCATTGTCCAGGATTATCGTGCCACATTCAAGCTTCTCACGGTCCATATGTTTGTTTTGCTGGGACAGGGCCCTTACCACTCCATCCCACCCTCTCTCTCTCTTTCTCCCTCCCTCTCCAATACTGTAACACCATTTACCCACGATTTTCTTAATTCTCCCACATTCAACCCCTTCAAATCCTAATCTTGAAGAAAGCTTCTTATGAACTGTAGTCATTTTCGAATGATTAGACGTAAACCTCTTTGTACGTCAGGCTACCGTGCAAAACTGGGAATGGAATTGAAAAATAGTAGCAGTAGGCACCAGCACCATCGTGCTGACCCCTTGAAAACCAGATTTTAACTGGTCGTTGGTTGGTTCCACCCCCTCTCTCTCTCTTTCTCCACGTTTGATCTCATAAAAACCAATCCGGTCTCGCCCTCGCTTTTCAGCAAGAAGTTGACAGTGTTGGCTTGTTTTGGATGGTCATAAATATCTGAGAAGAACGGGGCCATAAATTTATGGAGACGATGGTGATGATGATGATGATGCTGTCTTATGTGTTTTCTTAAAGAAATGTTTTTGGTAAATCAAGAAAAGAGAAATATGATGAATGCGATTAACGAGGAATGAAAAGAAAGCCATTGAAAGGGAAAACGTCCAGAAGAAAAACACATTTCAGCCCTCCCGCGTTTGTCTTCTTAGGAGTTGCTTACATCATGACGATTTCCTGTTAGTCGTTTCTTGCCGAAAGACCCGGCCTGTGGGTTAGAGCGAGCGTAAATCTAAAGCTCTTCCTTGTTTATGGCTGGAATGGTAGGGGAAGAGGGGGGGTCACTTTCTTTCGCCGACCCCGAAGGGTAGGGCTGAACTCCTTACACACTTGAGAATTATGCAGATTTGCATGTACAGTATATTTTCGTGTTTGTAGGGATCTCGCCAGAAGCAACTCCTAACCCGTTTCCCTTCTATGGCAGAGTCGGATACTCACCTTGTCTGTCTGAATGGACGCACGAGTAATCTATTGGACGGCGTTTTTCCGCACCCGGCTGCCAATCCCTAAGTTAATTTATCGTCGGTCTACTGATAGTTGGGGCACACCACCGAGTTCCTACCCTTGGGAATTTTGCCTCATCTACCCATTGCATAGTAGAGAGGAGTTTTTAACGTTCCAGTGACACCGGACACTACGCGGGACCTTAACTTTTCAACCGAAGAAAGGTGCACTGGGCACCTCTCTCGCCCACTCTTTCTCCTCCCCCTCTTTCTCTCGTCCTCTTCCGCCCCTCCCTGGGAGCGGCGAGTTGCGTTGGACACACCAGTTCTCGTCTGATCACTGAAGTTAAGCAACACAAGCCCAGTTAGTACTGACATGGGTGGTCCCTCGGGAAAGCTGGGTACTGCTAATACCCAATAATCGTCGCATTAGTGTAGTGTCTGTGCAGTATATGCATCATAACTACACTGTGGACGGGGCTCTAATGACCTTGTAGTTGACGGGACCTTAAACTCCAACAAACAACAACAAATCCGCCCCTCCCTCTTTCCCCCTTCTCTCTCGCCCATGAGAAGCCAGCCCACCTCGATCCAGTATAAAAACCAGGCACTCTGCCTCCTGCCCCACCGAGGCGAGTCAAAGGACTATCTCACAAATGTAGAAAAATAAGCGCGTGGACTGTAGCAGCATTAGGTCGACAGCCGGCTGTGTAAAAACACCGTCCAATGTGATAGATTGCCCATGAGTCCCAGTGAGACAAAAATAGCTGATACCCGACCATGCCATAGGCGGCGAAAGGGTTAGTGTGGTTGTTTTTTTTTTTTTTATACATTAGTGAGGATTATCTCGCTGTCTGTCAATGGATGTTTTATCTATTTCTTCTGCCCGTGTAATAGGGCAGAAGGATGCTCATGGATGCTTTCCACCTCTGACCTTGAAATCTCAATGCTGAAGGAGAAGATGAAGGGACCTAAGATGTGCCTTTGGTACTATAGAAAGCGCTGTGTGGTTTGGGCCTGTGGTTGTCACTTATCCTCACACATAAGCAGACAACAACCACCCCCAATCGGATAAAGTAGGACCTGAGGATCATCAGATCATGGGGATGCATGTGAGTTAGATGAATTGTTGGAAAGGGGGGTTGCCGTTGGAAGATGATGACGGTGATTGATTGGGCAGCGAAATAATTTTTGAAAAGATGGTGTGGCTCGCTTGATTAGCCTCATGGGAACTGGACCACTTGTTATTGTTGTGATGATAAGATGCGATTTTTCAGAAGAGGGCTTGTATACTTGCGTGGGAGGCGTTTTAAGGTGGAAGTAATTTAGGGCATTGAGTTTGAAAGGGTCCTGAATTATTTCAAGTATGGATATGTCTGTCTCTCTCAAGATCCTACTTATTGAAAGGAGCAGTTGAGTGTTGGTGAGGGCAGGTTGGTGGGTTGCACTCTCTCCTACTGTTCCCTTCGCCTGCACTTAGTAGTACCCACGTTGGTTCAATTTCATAATGAATGCGAAGACACACAGGAATTTTCAAATGTCTGCAGAAGGGGTACAAAAAAAAAATTTTTCAAGTTGTTGAATATGCGACGACGTAATACCAAATAATTTATCTACACACACGCATAGGGCCTCTCTTCGTCGACTTTACCTCATCTCTCAAGGTCTCATTCTTCGGGATCTCTTTTAGTTGATAATTTGGGGCCTATGCATCTGATTCCATACAATTTTTTTTTTGATAAAAAGACCCATCAAACTGATGTCGAGAGAGAAAATGTTTAATGCATTCTTGATGAAAAGGATTCTTAGATAACAATTGTCTACGCACTATGAAATGATGAAAACGTCTCTCCTCTCCTCTCTCTCTCTCTCTCTGATGGATTAAGGGAGAACAAATTTAGGTTCCTTTGATTTCGATCTGCCTGATGGCTACTGCAAAAGATGACATAAAATCAGAAGAGAAAGTCAACCGAGTGGCAATAAATTTGTTTACTCGCCAACGCATGTACTTGTCTGTAAAGCGTAGTCGTCAATTGTGAATGACCCTAACAGTGAAATGTGATGGGAAAGGGTGGGAGTGGGAGCGTGATCACTGAAATCTAGCAACGCAGCCCCAGTTAAAACTAACAGGAGTTAGGCCTAGGGCTAGGACTCAGCTAAAATTAACCTTGCGTTGGACACACACGTTCTCGACTGACCACTGAAGCTAAGCAACGCAATCCAGGCTAGTACACATCCCGCCTCTCTTAGGATTAGGTACCCATCTTGTCCCTCTGAATGGACGCAAGGGTGATATATTGAGGGAGCGGCTTATTGCGTTGGACACACCAGTTCTCGTCTGATCACTGAAGTTAAGCAACGCAATCCAGGCTAGTACTGACATGGGTGGCCGCTTGGGAAAACTGGCTACTGCTAATACCCAAAAGTCGTCACATCAGCGTACTGTCAGTGCAGTCTCTGCATGACAACTACGCAGTAGATGACGAGACTCTAATGACCGTTCCAGATGAAGGGCGCCTAACACCAACGAAACAAAGGGGGGGGGAATGAAATGACGTCGACGATGTTTCTTTTGCTTCGTTGGTGTTTTTTTTTGGGGGGGGGGGGGGGGGCTTCAACTAAAGTGGTCATTTAGAGCCCCGTCCACTGCATAGTTCTAATGCAGAGTCTGCGCAGACACTACGCTGTTACGTCAATTTTTGGGGTATTAGCAGTACCCGGTGTTCCCAAGATGTCACCCATGCCAGTACTAGCTTGGGGTCGCGTTGCAGAACTTGAGTGACCAGACGAGAACGGATGTGTTTGTCCATCGAAATACAGCCACTCAAAACGTCGGCGAGATCACCACCCTGAAAACGTCAATAAAAAATCAGACTAGAGGTCAAATCACAGAGAGGTGGTCATAATAATATTGTTACCCCTGTTTCTCATGTTAGGTAGTGATCCATCACCCTCTCTCTCTCTCCCACCCTTCCAACCAAAAATACTCCTGACCCTTTTTCTGCCTATGGCAGGGTCGGGTACCCATCTCGTCCCTCTGAATGGACACAAGGGTGATATATTCGACAGTGATTTTCCGCAGCCGGTTGCCGACTAAACCTGCGACCCCTACGCTTCTCTATCGTCGGTGTACTGTTCGTTGGGACATTCCACCGACGCCAAGGGGCGAGCTCCTACACCTGGAAAGTTTGCCTTATCTACCCGTTGCTTAGTAGAGAGCTTCTCGGTCCAGTATCGAATTTACTGTAGAACCACTGACGCAGTGACCTTGCACACTATACCCACTGCACCACCGGGGAAGGATCTCTCTCTGGCACCCTACATGTCGTTTTTATTTTAACTCTAAATGACAACAACAGGTGGTTGGGGAATGGAGAGCGAGATTAGGAGATTGTCAGAGAGGCGCTAAAATGTAGTATAAGGTTGATCCACAGCCAGAACGATGCTACTTTAACATTATCGCATTGCAACTAATGAGCATGCGCAATTTTTTGTCTAGATGCTTTCATGGCGCATGCGCATTGAATCGCTTTGAGGTTGCATTGTTCTGGCGGAAGATTGGCCCCTAAATCTTATCCATGATTCATTTGTAAAGAAAAACCGACCTCCTCTTTCCATCCTTTCTTCCTTCCTCTACCCTTCTCTTCCTCCTAATGCACCCTTTCGAATTTTGGGACATCTTCCACCAACTAACCGTTCCTTGTATCGTTTTGTGTGAATCCAGTGGCTGAGTTGCGTTGGACACACCAGTTCTCGTCAGATCACTGAAGCTAAGCAATGCAACCCATGTTAGTACCGACATGGGTGGTTGGTTGAACATTGGGTGTTGCCAATTTCCTCTCTCCTACATCCCCCACTCCTATTTCCCTCCCGCCCGCGAGTAGCCTCAACAAGGTTCAGCCCGTTATGGCTGCTTGGTCGACTCCCCGACCCATTGGAGTAACATACTCACGCGACATATTTCAAGCACCGGGACAAGGTGCTAACTAGGTATACCTTGCAGTAAATTTCTATCGTTTTTTTTCGTTGGTGTTTTAGGGCCCTTCAACTGCAGTGGCCATTAGAGCCTCGTCCACTGCGTACTTCTAATGTAGAGTCTGAACAGACACTAGGCTTTTACGACGACTAGCTGGGGTTGCGTTGCTTAACTTCCGTGATCAGGTGTGTCCAACACTACTCAGCCGCTCAGTGAAATTTCTGACTTGATTACCGTGAGCATCACGAAACTTTGTCCCGAAATCTGAAAATGACACTTATCGACCAATCTTTAACTGCGTGATGTAGACATCCTTACTCCGTATGCAGTCCTAAAAATAGTAACCGTGTAAGATGAAGAAAAGAGGGGGCGGAGAGAGAGAAGGAAAAAGAAATATTGTCTAGGAAAAGCGTAGATCACAAAGGAGTTGTTGGAGAGTGCGTGGGCCCATTAACTCAGATTGTGAGATCGAGTCGAGTATAGGCAAATCTTAGCTACTATTGTATTGTCCGATAGTGTTGCATCGCCAAAGAAAACAAGACAATGTCCAGTCCATTGTCCAGTTGATCATTGCCTTAATAAAAGACTGACTCTGATGATTACTACTTTAGCAACACCGTCTCTGTCTATTGCCGGTATTAATTTTTGGAAAGGTTACCTTCAAAGGGCGTCGTTATTGATGTGAGTAATGTTACTAGGATCCATATATACCGTATAAGCAGTGATGGTGAAATTTCTTAGAGGGGGCAGGGCAACACTGTTTTGTGCTGAGGGGCTTGTGGGAGGGGGTTCCTATTACAAATGGTTGACTGAAGATCAATGTCTTCAATACATCTCCTTTTTCCCCATTTCAGTATGTGTACAAAGGCTCAGAAGTAGGAGTCATTGGATGGGTGCAAAACTGGGCTTTTTTTATCCTTCGCTACGTATCTTCCACACTCCCCCCCCTCGCTCTCTCTTTCTCTCTCATCCCCTCTTCCCCCATCCGATCACTAACAACTACCCCAAGTTACTACTCAATAAATGATTATCATTTTCATTGATCCGGAAGTGCTACTACGTAACTCCGAATATTAAAAAACCCCAGAAGAAAGAGTGAGGTCCCGTTTTAATGGACTTTGCGATTAAGTAGGTTGTGTGGTCGGCGCATGCGTAGCCATGAGATTGGACGACAATGGTAGCACGCATGCGCGTCTGCAGGTACATCTTCAAATTTTTGTGAGACACTCACCTAAGACTTACCTGTGCCTCTTTACCTACCACTACCTTTTAAAGTGGGAGCGACTGTATTGTGTCGGACACACCAGTTCTCGTCTGATCACTGAAGATACGCAACCCCAGCTAGTACTAACATGGATGGCCGCTTGGAAATACTGGCTACCTCTAATACCCCCTCCCCCCCTCTGGTTGTTCTGAATGGCCACAAGAGTGAAATATTTGACAGTGTTTTTCCGCAACCGGTTGCCGATCAAAGCAGCAACGACGCCAGGGAGGCCAAATCTGCAACGTCGGGGAATTCCACCGACGCCATGGTGGCGAGCTTCTCCTACACCTGGTAATTTTTCCTCGTCTATCCTTTGCATAGGTACCCGACTCGGTTTGTTTGTTTGTTGGTGTTTTAGGGCCCTTCAACTACAAAGGTCAATAGAGCCCCGTCCACAGCATAGTTCTTATGCAGAGACTACACAGACACTACACAAATGCGACGATTTTTGGGTATTAGCGGTACCCAGTTATCCCGAGCGGCCACCCATGTCAGTACTAGCTGGGGTTGCGCTGCTTAACTTCAGTGATCAGACGAGAACTGGTGTGTCCAACGCAATTCGCCGCTCCCTACCCGACTCGGTGGCGCGGTGGGTAGCATGCTCGGTGACTGTGTCTGTGGTTCTAGGATCGATATTGGACCGAGGTGGGTTGGCTTGTTTCGGGCGCTAGAGAGAGGTCCCGAATGCACCTTCGCCTAAGTTGAGAAGTAAAACCGAGGTCCCGTGTGGTGTACGATGGCATCCGCTGCTCGTCAAGGAACCCTCTTTACTATGTAACGGGTAGATGCGGCAACATTTCCAGGTGTAGGGGGCTCGGCGGAGTGCCCCAACCAACAGTTGACCGACAATAAATAAGAATAGGGGTTGCAACTTTGGTCGGCAACCTGCTGCGGAAAAATGCCGTCAATATATCACTCTTGTGGCCATTCAGAAGGACAAGATGAGTAGCCGACCCTGCCATAGGCGGGAAAAGGGTTAGGAGTTGCTTTGCTATTCGTGGCATAGTAGGGGGAGGTCCTGTTTAAAATGGAAATGCCATCGTGGACCACGCGGGACCTCGGTTTTACTTCTCTTCCTTCCGGAAGAAGGCGCAGTCGTGGGGCCTCTCTCTCTCCCTCCCTCTCTCCCTCCCTCCCTCTCTCTCCCTCCCTCTCTCCCTCTCCCTCCCTCCCTCTCCCTCCCTCTCCCTCCCTCTCCCTCCCTCCCTCTCTCTCCCTCCCTCCC
>JAAFCE010009126.1:1820904-1848781 GCA_013389805.1 Trigoniulus corallinus
CTCTCCCTCTCTCTCCCTCTCTCTCTCTCCCTCTCTCTCCCTCTCTCTCTCTCCCCCTCTCTCTCCCTCTCTGCCTCCCTCTCTCTCGCCCGAAAAGAAGTTATCCTACCTCGGTTAAGTACCGAATGTAGAACCGCTGACGCAGTTACCGAGTGTACTACTCACTGCGGCCCCCGATGCGTTACCTGCCCACTACCTTTATGTTACATTTTTAAAAAGAAACTGGAATAATATGACATTGATGGAGATTCTTTCAAACTGCAATGGTTGCGAAAGAAAGATGTCTTTGCTACTTTATTTCTTTTCTTTGCCCATCTCTTTTCTCACTACTCCAATAACTTTATGTGTAATTTTATTTTTATATGTTGTAAAGAAAAAAAGATGACTTTGAAATGAAAATTTTGATCCATGTCAACGAACCCCCGACGTTGTTCATACACAAAACACTGTCTCTCAGTCTCTTTGGATTCTCACTCCACCATTAGACGCCATGATAATCTCCCAATTTTTGTCGCCTTATCCTCCGCCTTTGAATTTCATCCCCTCAGCAGTCTCTTAGAAAAACCTCAACTACTAATCTTACCTACCACAACTCCAACACCTTCATAACTCGCTTTTCGTTTCGTCAGTCATTCTTCCAGAAATTATAAGATTTAAGTCTTCTCACAAATCGGATTTTCCGCTTCATCACCTTCCGTCGTGGAATGGTTCTTTTCTTTCTTCGCCGTCATCTTTTCCTCAGTCCCTCCTCCTTCGTCGTTCTATTATGTAGTGTTAGCCGGGTGATGAGAGGGGGAGGGGGAAGTTGCAGCTTTGGTCGGCAACCGGCTGCGGAAAACCATGGGAGAGACGAATTGCGTTGGACACACCAGTTCTCGTCTGATCACTGAAGTTAAGCATCGCAACCCCAGCTAGTACTGACATGAGTGGCCGCTTGGATCTGGATTACCTTGATTAGTTTCAAGGGGTTGGGGAGTAAGCTAGGCAGCCATAACAGGATGAGCCCTTAGGAGGCTGCCCGCAGGAGATGAAGAGGTAGGTGAAAGGACGAAGGAGAGGGCTAATTTGCAGCATCCGACGTTCTTTACCAACCGCCCATGTTGGTATTGACGTGGGCTTGCGCTGCTTAACTTCAGTGGTCTAACGAGAACTTGACAAGTCCAACGCAACTTGGCTGCACCAAAAATCGTCGCATTAGTGTAGTCTCTGTGCAGTCTGCATAAGAACTATGCTGTCTATGCTGTAGACGGGGCTCTAATGACCTCTGTAGTTGAAGGGCCCTAAAACACCAACAAACAACAAAAACCCAAGACGGAAACCCACTGTCCAATAGATCGCCCTTGTATCCATTCACAGGGGCAAGATGGCTACCCGAATCTACCATAAGAGGGGAAAAACGGGTTAGGAGTTGCTCTACAGCAGTTCTCGTCTCATCACTGAAGTTAAGCAACGAATCCCATGCTAGTACTGTCGTGGGTGGCGTCATGGGTGAGTCCTCAAGTGCGTATACCGGTACGTATATGTCTTTCGGCCTTGATGTCAAAGAAGGCCGTGGTTCTGTGTTTATTGTTTACCTAATAGGGAGATTGTGCGTACCGTTACCGATAACTTTTCGTCCCGTAAGCAGACGACATTTAAGTTGCGCATGCTCCACAAATGAAATTAATTGTTCGGAGCATGCGTAATTTAAGTGTCGTCTGCTTACGGGACGAATGGTTATCGGTAACGGTACGCCCAATCTCCCTATTGTCATCTGCGCAGAAAAATTACCGTATGGTGAGGTACGATAGCAGGAAGATTCCCAGTTGAGGGGCTCACCTGAACCACCCCCCTGAACCCTCCCCTCTCACCTGAACCACTCCTTGGGACTTTCCTCGGCAACTTCCCTAATGCATCTATGTTTTTGTTTGATGTCAAAAGTGGCAACGATTTTCGTAACTCAGTACAGTCGTTGGTAGATCTCACTTGCTTTTTTTTGAGTTCAAAGTATGCGAGTTCGCTTCCTCCAACACGTCATCAGGGTGGGTTTCTCTGTAATCACGAACAGGGTAGTGTACCTTTCAGTGGATAAGAACTTTTACGTTCATGAACCCGATAGGGAGCGGCGAATTGCGTTGGACGCACCAGTTCTCGTCTGATCACTAAAGTTAAGCAACGCAACCTCAGCTAGTCCTGACATGGGTGGCTGCTCGGGAAAACTGGGTACCGCTTGAAAGGCCGTAAAACACCAACAAACAACAACAACTACTTCTCGTCGGGAAGAAGTTGGGCTCAGAGCATCTCCTTCTTTCTCGCTTGAAAGAAGCCAACCCTCTTCGATCCAGTATCGAACCTAGAACCACTGACGCAGTTACGCAACACGCTACCCACCACGCCATCGAGGCGGGGGGATCTTTTTTTTTTTTTATCCTGTGTGTCGGGCGTGATTTTTTTCTCCCCTGTTTCTTTGACATTTTTTAGGTTTCTTGTCATCCGCCAACTAGATTTATTTTTTCAGCGTGTTGTGTTAATTTGACGTCCTAAAACCGCCATTAATGCGCAGCGCATGCTCAGATTGTCATCATCGGTCTTACAATGATATAGTGTATCTATTGATTATTATTGTTGGTGTGGTAGTTTCATTAAAAGACAAAGAAATGGGATTTAAGAAGAAGTCGTCACAACCAGAGGGTGCGTAATAAATTAGACATAAATATTCAAATTCAATTTTTTGAAAAATCTCATTTTGTGAAATTATTGATTTAACGCGCACATGTTTGGTAGATACAGTAACTGATTGCGCTTTGTTTTTGGGTCTCAGGCGTGTTGTTTCCCTTTGTTTGTCTACCACTTCTCTTCTCTTGTCTACTATGGTGTTTAGGGCTGCCTGTCCCTTTGTTTTACACCCCTTTCATTCCAGTAAAATAAAAATGGCAATTGTCAAGAAGCTATTTTCAACTATGCTATTAATATCTCCAACAGATAACTCTTTTTTCCCTCTCTCTTCAATAATACTTCTTAGTATTAAAACATTCTTCCACTTTCTTTTCCTTCCTCATCTTCTTCTTCCGCCCTTGTCTTGGTTTCTGAGACACTCTACTTGGAGGGCCCTTTCTAAGATTTTTTTTTCTTCCCTTATTTATCTATTGCAATGACACAGAGAGAGAGAGAGAGACCCTCTTCTCTATCAAATAACTTCATTGGAGCGCTGTTAATTTCGTAAAGGAGCAGGGCGGGGGTAATCTGTTTAATATGCAAGGCAGCAGCAGTAGCGACGGATGTAGAGGAATCTTGAGATTTTCTTTTTTCTTTTTTTTTTTTATGAAGTGTAAGAAATGTTATCCTGGGGGGGATGTGAAGGGATAAGAAAAGAGACTGGTAATAGTGGTAGTATGGAAATGGTGTGCTATGTACCTCTTCCCAACCCCACCAAATATATTAGTCCCCAATGGCATCCTCGACAATTTTTGTTGCTGTATCTGGTTATAAAGCTCTGCCACGGATTCAATATACGATGGGATGAATTCCATACGGAATGTTTGAGGGATCGGGTCTTGGTGGTGCTTTCATTCCTCCCGTCCAACCTCTTACTCTTGTCTTAATTTTGCCCCCTCTTCTCTCTCGTTTTGTCCCACTACTTTGCCTCGATCTTTCGGTTGGACTCCATAGGGATTATTCCACACAGTACTCACTCATTCCTCTATCGAGAATGAAAATTTGTGTCTGATTTATTTTATATATATATATATATATAAAAAAATGTCACCGAAAAAGCAATTTCTTGAGGGTTGTGACAGCAGGTAGAGGTGACAAGGGGGTAAAGTATAAAACACCAAATCTAGAGGACGCTTCTGTCGATCCACTTGCAATTCCATCATTTTCGTTGTCTTTAAATAGTAACACTAGTGAGACTCACTAGTGTATTGATTTATTTTTGACTTCACGTTTTACAAACCATGACAACTGCCATTTGCCTCTCCAGAAGTCCCTGTGTGATTGAGGGACCACTTTCTTTAACAGCTCCCCCTTCCCCTCAATCCTTGTCCTGCCTTACATCATCATCATCATCAAACCATCAATCTTCAAAAATATCCGCCGTCTACGTGTTGCTGTGACGCAGACTGAGTTCGTGAACTGGGGACTTATTACCCTACTTGCCCTTACGTAGAATAAAAGAGACTGACAAATGTGTAACGACTCTACGATGGGACGGTCCCTTTAGTGTTACTTGCTCGATGCTGAGAATACCATTTGTGGTAGTGTCCCAATTATCTCTCGAGCGGCTGTATTGCGCTGGACACACCAGTTCTCGTCTGATCACTGAAGTTAAGCAACGGAACCCAAGCTAGTACTGGTATGGGTGGCCGTTTGGAAACACTGCGTACTGCTAATACCCAAAAATCGTCGTACCAGCCTAGTGTCTGTGCAGACTCTGCATCAGAACTACGCAGTGGACGGGGGGGGGGGTCACGACAACCAACACCAACGAGACAAACCAATTACCTCTCCCTGTAAAACTACACTGTCCAATTGACCACTCTTGTGTCCATTCGGAGGGATTCAATGGGTACCCGACCATGCCATAGGCGGGAAACGGGTTAGCAATTACTTTAACCTCTTTTATTTATTGATAAAATGAGAAGCGGACCCAGTGCAGTACAATTATAAGGCTGAAGCAATGCACATTGACCCAGTAGCAACGGCGCTCCTCCTTGGAGCCAGCTGTTAACCACCCTTAACGAGTTTGTGAGACAACTGCACTAGGAATTGACTTGGATGATGGGCTAGTCGAGTAGTGCAACTGGTTTTTGATGCTGATGGCTAGCGCTAGCTGAACGGTTGACCTTCAGCAATGGCCACTAATGAGTTGCAGCACTGACCAGAAGAGAGATGGAGAGAGAGCGCGCAGAGGCGTAATGCCATCAAATTATCAGTCCTAAGTGGTGGGGTGGTGCTATGAGAGCAGTTTTAGCCGCCGTGGTTATCTGTTCGAGGTCATGTCATCAGGGATCGATGATCCCTAGATCTAAATAGATGATGCCCTCCTCGCACACCATCCTATGGCGCCTCTCTTCCCCTCCACCCCTCCTCCGGTATAAAAACTTATGGGAAAGACAAAAGTAGATACCAAAGTAGTACCCTCCCCTCCTACTGCCCCGTGTCCACAAAACGATTAATCCTATCCTAATGCGGCCATTTTCCTAACGTCAAACCCATTTTCTTCCTTTCCCCTCCTCGCCATACTCTCGCTCTCTGTCCCCATCCTTCCTGCTCCCTTGTCATCAACAAATTGATAAGTTACACTCGACTAAGTATCGAACCAACTTCTTGAGGATTGTTGGAGTGGGAAATAGTATTAAAAGGCCAAAAAAGAAAAACGCTGAAGTTTATCGATTTGGTTGCTTCCTTATCTATACCGGCTTTATAGAGACAAATGAAATCTTAAAAGTTAAGGTCTTAGACTTCAGAAGAAGATGATGATGAAGATGAGGATGAAGGTTGAGGAGGAGAAGAAATCAGAGAAAAGCGAGGGATGTGACCTTCGGTTTCGTTCCACAGGTTAACTGGAGATGAGTACAGCAGATGTCTTCTCGAGCTTCACAGGCCCCCTATACACACACACACCCCTCTAACGGAAAATGTATGGGAAGGGAAAAGGTTGGAAGGGGGCAGCTCCCCCTTCGCTTACCCTTCCCTTCCTCATCAATTGTTGCATTTGTAGACACTGTTTGAGTGGCGCATGCACAGTGACCGTTACTTTTAACTCGCATTATAATAAATCCAATGATAAGCAGAAGGATATTGATCCACTCAAGACAAGTTGGCGGTGGTCCATCGCCTGTTTTAAGCAATCGGACCTCCTTAAGTGGACTCTAGGTTAGAGTCCCCCTGCAGTATCTGACCGGCTGAAAATGCAGAAGGGTTCTTTCATCTTTCCCTCCTCTTCCTCCTCCTAATACTACTGTAAAGTAAGAAGATGCTTCATCTTGCAAAGGTCATTTTGGTTCTTTCCCAAAATGTATATAGGCAGACGGTCAAATGATTGTCCGACAATCTTCAACAGCAAGGAGGTGTGGAGTAAAAAGACCCAGGGTCACAACCACGCATTATTCTCATACCTCTTTTTTTATTATTTTCTTTAATACGATCATTATCGGTGTCGACAAGTAATCTTATTTATGATACGTGTCTTTAAAAAAACTCAATGGTCAGTATTTCCTCTTAGTAACTGTCGTCGTGGTGTGATTTGTCACTCCCTCTCCCCTTAACTCCATTGAGTCTCCAAGTAATTTTAACCGGAAAATGACCACTGCGAAAATGTTATTTCAGAGAACAAACCTCACACTTGGGACTCTTAAGTACACTTTTCATGACTGTGAAGGACATTAGGAGTGGGGGTGACCGATTTGTTGAAAATTCATCAGTTAACGTAATAATTGTCTGGACACATACGCGCCCTGAATTAATAGCCAAGTCCAAGGAGATAGAAAGGCAAATGACCACTAGTTAAACGACCAAGTAACGGGTCAATTTTCGAGGCGGGATCATAGCATGCATCAACAATATGTGCAATTTATTTCAGGTACGAATTTATCTTCTCACTCGCCTCGGTAGCGCTGTGCGTAGCGTGCTCGGTAATTGGGCCACTTGTTCCAGGTTCGATACTGGATCGAGGTGGGTTGACTTCCTTCGGACGAGAGTGAAGCCCCGAGTGCACCTTCATTCGGATGAGAAGTAAAACCGAGGTCCCGTGTGGTGTACGACGGCATTTGCACCTAAAAGGACCCTGTCTGCTACCCAACGGGTACATGAGGTCAAATTCCCAGATGTAGTAGCTCGGTGGAGTGCCCCAGCGACACAGTATACCGACGATAAATAAGCACTGGGATTGCAGCTTTGGTCGGCAGCCGGCTGTGGAAAAACACCGTCTAATAGAACACCCTTGTGTTCATTTGGAGAGACAAGATGTGTATCCGACCCTGCCATAGGCGAAAAAAGGGTTAGGAGTTGCTTGCTTTTGCACGAAATATATCTGCTGTAGTTCGGAAAAACTTATGTGTCCTACCTGGTTTCGAGACATAGGTGGATGGTGGAGCCTCCTCTGTGATTCAGTGGGCCAATGTTGCCAATGGGGGCTCATTGGCAACGTTCTTGGCGAATTTGTGATTGGACGTTCGATTCTGGTCGGATTACGTGACCCGTCCTGAGTAGAAAGTAAAGCCGTGGTCCCATCGTGTGCGCTTCCTACCCGGAGAGTAGAATATCCGAGTAGACCAGCAGGCTCCCCCTGCGTCTACGAGGTTCTTAAAAAAAAGACCAGGTGTAGGAAAGAAGGTTGTCTCAGCCCACTCGATTGGTCAAGTTTTACAATTATTTTCGCTAGGTGGTGCTCACATTCTGCTACCTGAATTCATTGATTTGCGAGTACATTGTTGCTATTACAAGGTTGACAGGCCGAAGAATTTCTCTTTCCTTGAGGAGTGGAGGTCGTGGGGCAAAGGGGGGGAGGGTCACGCACGTCACTCACAATGAAAAATGCAGGTTGTACATCCTCAGACCTATGAACGGCATTACTATTATTGTGAAACTGCTGCTCTCTTGAATGACTTGTCATTACCAACCTTCATACCCCTTTCGATTTCCAAAAGGTGGGCTAAAATTAAATCATCGAGGTGTGAACTCGATAACCCCCCCAACTTTAATAACAAACAGTTTAACCAAGTAGAAACTCTAAGTTACTTGCCGGTTGAATGGAATTCACTCCCCGTGATTCCAACGACTTCATGCAGGTGTCCAGGTTTCCTCCAACACACACAAGGCCTTCCTCTCCTTCTCTTCCCTCCTGTTAAGGCGTTGCTAACACAAAGGCCTTTTGATAATGACAACTGTAGCGCAAGTACACTGTCTTTAAACATCCTCTTTTAGCATCATTTTTTTGCTTCTCCTGTTTGGTTGTTTCTGTGGACTATTTTCTGGGCCAGTAAATCCGTTTTTGAAGGTGACTGGAGTCAATGAATAGTAATTCAATTTATGTTAATTCTTTTCTCTCTTGTTGTTGTTCAAGCTACTAGATGTTTCATATTTTTAAAAAATTCATATTTTCATCTCTTATCTCAAGATATTGTAGGTTCATAATGGAATAATAGATGAAAAAGAAAAAGCACAGCAGGCTAGATACGGTATTTTATGATGAGCCCCCATTTCTTTCCTCCCTGAAGGGAGCCTTGACTTCTCCATCCAAACACCATAGCATTTTCCAGAAAATACCCCTTTTGAAGGAGGGCCATGCATTGTGATGCCCTGTTCTGGCCCGAATGACACTTGTAGAACACCTAACTGCCCATTGATTTTTGTTTTGTTGGTGTTGTAGGGCCCTTCAACTACAATGGTCATTAGAGCTCCGGCCACTGCGTAGCTCTATTGCAGAGTCTGCACAGACACTACGCTGTTACGACGATTTTTGGGTATTAGCAGTACCCAGTGTTCCCAAGCGGTCGCTCATGCCAGTACTAGCTGGGATTGCGTTGCTTAACTTCAGTAAGAGGACGCGAACTGGCGTGTCCAACGCAATAGAGCCGCTCAACTGCCCATTGAGGCACCTACACGGTCAAGACTTTTGGGCTAAGGATCCTCGAAGCAAAGACGGATCAAACGGACAAGAGTATGACTGTCACTTGCTGTATAGCATCATCATTCGTCACCTACTGCAGGGTCGGGTACCCTTTTGTCTATTGTTTTGTGGATGTTTTAGGACCCTTAAACTACAATGGTCATTAGAGCTCCGTCCACTGCATAGTTCTAACGGAGAGTCTGCCCAGGCACTACGCTGTTACGACTTTTGGGTATTAGTAGTACCCACTGTTCCTAAGCGGCCACCCATGTTAGTACTAACTGGGGTTGCGTTGCTTAACAGGCGTGTTCAACGCAATACAGCCACTGACCCTTTTTTCCAGGCGCAGCAGGAGAATAAAACACGGGCTACCCTACTTTGGACGCTATAATTGCGCCGCTGACGGCGAGCCAAATGTTAACGCAACACCTTGAATATTTAATGTCGGCCTATTTTCTTCATGGGGGAAACACTTCCACCGGCGCCGGAAGGGAGGGCGAGATCTTAAGCCTGGAAATGTTGCCTATGTACCTGTGTAGTTTACTTCATGTACGTGCTAGAATGATATCATAACACAAGGGCCATGACCTTCCTTCTCATCCGGGGCGGAAGGCGAACTTAGGGCTTACCGGTACGCTAATCCGAAAAGGAAGTCGTCTGTCTCGACCACGATCGGGACTCAAAGCATGCATTCATGGATTCAAGCATGCTAACTACTGACCAGACTGTCACTTACTACATATAGCCGGTTTTAAAATATGTGTTAGGGAGGTCACGTTTATTTTTATGTGCCTCTCTAACGGTCCTAATGACGTCATTTATTTCGGTGCTGTAGACGAAGTGTTGAAGTGGTTGCGATGTTTCATGGACGATCTTAGCAGTCGTGAAGATAAACTGCATTTTTCTAAGAAAGTAGTTTCTTGTCGACGTGGTGTGGTTCAAGTGATGAAAAATTTTTTCGGTCCTTTTTCTACGAATCGTAGTGGCCACTATCGGTCAATAGATACTTCATTTCACCTCTCAGGTCTGTCTGCTCTAAAGACTGTTGGTTTCAAGAGAGAGCCATTATGGCGGCTACGGACTTTTAAGTTAATTTCCGTCAATTAAACGTCACATGAACGCGTCCGATTAGAACTGGAGGAATGTGTGGCCGGCTAGCCGTCTGTCCACTTTAATTGACGACCACAAATTCAGTTATGTCACTATATACGGTTATGAAGGAGCAACTTGAATTGTTGACCGGTCACAATCGAATGAAAGGACAATGGAACAATTTAAAAATACGTAATGGAATTTAGTTACCATGGTTCCCAAGAACATTCGATAAGAATCACGAGACCTGCCCTGCACGCGCTATCATTCTATTTAAAGAACATTCGAGAATAGTTCTTTTTTGTTGTTGTTATTATTATTAATAATGGCGGAAAGCAAGCCATTAACAAATCGAGTGTTGTCGCCATTCATTTTACGGATACAATAATAATGATGATGTCCTAAATTGGAAAAATATATTTCTGTAAAAAGCAGAATTTGTGTCGGCTCTCATCTATCACGGGTTTAATTTGGCTGCTGCAGTCCCTCTATCAAACAACCTTGCAGCTTGCTATTACTGTAGAATAGAAAACAAAAATGGCGTGCAAGTGGAAACCACTGAAACAGTCAAATTTCTTTGCTTGCCGCCTCTTTCTGTCAGCTAGTGGATGAAAAAGAAAATAACGAGTTGCCAACGTAAGTCAGAAGCCAATGTCATTATTATGACTGTAAAGGCATTTCTTTATTTGTATTCTGGATGATGTACGTACATATAAGACGGCCCTCAGGCATTCCCTGAGAACTTCGCAAATGAGTTTATCAAATTAAGTCTTTTAATCTTAAAGAAAACTGACGTAACATGTCGGCCTCCAGAGGATGAATGTCGCCAACTACGATGAGAGAGTGAAGAGGTGGGCCCATGGAAACTATCGCCATTTCCTTCAGGGTTCCCGATACGATGCGTTGGCTTGGACTTCCTATCCTTGCAACTGCTACACAACTGGTCTCCTCAGTGATCACTGCAAAATTTAAAATTTAATTTGTAGCTGGTGGGTGACTTTAACAAAAAAAAAAAAAGGTTGTGAAATCAGATCGATAATCAAATTTATGAAAAGGGCATCCTTCGTCTTCTTTTATTTTTGTATTACTACCGTTATGTTGTAGGACCCGGCGAAGTGGGTTGCACGCTCGGTAACTGCGTCAGTAGTTCTAGGTTCGATACGGGAGCGTGGTGGGTTGGCTTTTTTCGGCCGCCAGAGAGAGAGAGAGGGGGGGGTCCGAGTTCGCATTCTTTAGGATGAGAAATAAAACCGAGGTTCCGTGTGGTGTATGATGGCATTTGCACGTCAAAGAACCCTCTCTCTACTATGCAACGGGTAGAGGGTGCTCGGTGGAGTGCCCCTACCAACAGTAGACCGACGATAAATAAACATAGGGGGTTGGAGCTTTGGTCGGCAACCGGCTGTGGAAAATCACTGTGCAATATATCCCCTTTGTGTCCATTCAGAAAGACAAGATGAGAACCCGGCCCTGTCATAGGAGGGGAAAGGGTTAGGAGTTGTTTTACCGACGTTTGAATCTCAATGTCTGTTTAATTTTTGCTGGATTGGTAACAGTTTTGGATGGGTCGATACCGCGTAACCCTTTTACAGTATTTGTATACGGGAGAGAAGCGAGTGTGAGGAGAAACTTTATATCATAATGCAATTAATTAACATTGTTAATGATACTATGTAATTTATAAAAGAAAATCCTGGAGGAAAATGATACTAAAATAATATCATTTTTTTCTTCCTCTGAGAAGAGCTAAGAAAAGCAAGAAAAAAAAAGTGGCCTCTGGCGACTAGTCAAGGAAAACAATTTTTGTGCAGCCTGGGTGTAGTACACGCCTTCATCTTCTCGTTCATAAATTATATATTATTAATATTGTTTTATTATTATGATGATGATGGTGACGAGGAATTATTAATATGAATGTTGTCTGATACGAGGTATAAAATAATATTGAAAATTACTGCCGCTAGCACATATTCTGCGTCTAATGGAGTTTGGGCTTGTGCCTGTTTTTGTGAAAATGATAGTAAAATGGCGAGATGATAGTAGAGAGTAGTGTTGGTGATGGCCTCGCGAAAGTAAGTTAAGGGGGACGAAGGGACATAGGGGAGTTGTCAGGAATACAGGAGAAAATACCAAAAAGGGCTTTGTTGTTGGCAACGATGACGACGACTGATACGAAGCTGCTTACTCAGCGCCCATAAATGCTCTTAGTTTTCATTCACTCTTCAAGATAATGTTCAATATTACAAGTAGAAAAGGAAAGAAAGAGTTCTTTTAAAGGTAAACATCTGAAAGAGATTGTTATAGTTACCTACTCCAAATCCTCTTCGGGGCAACAGGCGGGCCTGTGAGCTGGGAGAGAGTGGGTAAAGCTACTTAAAAGCGTTAGGGCGGGTCTCATTACTATTGTTTTTGTACAGAACACAGACTGTTTGATGGCTCACTGGGGTAGCGGGCTTAACTTCCTGTCGGAATAGGAAGCAAAGGCGGTGTTTACTGTGTACACGATGTCGCCACAGCACCAGTGCCGTCTTATTAACAGCATTATGGATCCCAGGGCAGACCAGTGTGCTGGGGCTCGTACGACAACCACTCACAGGAATAAAATGTAAATTGTCCATCCCAAACAATTAATTTAAACGTCAGATATATTTTTACTGTGTAGGTAAGTCACTCGACATACGCAGATTAGCATGGGGGCAGATTAGCGGGCCCATGCGTTACGACGGCACTGTACAGTACGTCAAGGAACCTTTCATACGTAGATCAGTGAAACTTCCAGGTGCAGAAGCTTGCCCTCTCAATCCCTTCTACTGCTCAAGGTTATCGACCAACGCCAAGGGGTGAACCGACCACCTAACCCTAGTCTACATGTATATTTTAATCCATGCAGAAAGGGGGTTTCCAGACCTCCGCGTCCCTTTCAAGGGTACAGAGGTATTGTGCTCCACTACAGAGTCGGTAGTTCCAAGTTTGATACTGGATCTAGGTGAATTAATTTCACCAGGCGAGAGAGAGAGGCCCCTAGTACGCCTTCCGTCGGATGGGAAGTAAAGCCTTGGCCTGTGTGGTGTACACGATTTTACTTTTACGTAAGGGGAGGGGGGGGGACTCTTTCTATGAATATGTCATCCTTTGTGACTGATACCCTTGCTAGTGGGATTTTTCATGCTAGACCCATATGTGTACCCACCAGCAACATCTTTGCCCTTTGTACCTATTCTAGTCGTTCTACCCCAACACCCACCACTCCCAGGACCTCTTCCAATGTGGGGGTCCCTGCAGTGGCCTAGCATTCAACATGATCGGAAAAACTGTGAGGTGTGGGAGCTCGCCCAGGCCCCCAGGGCGTCGCGTCGGCGGAAGAAATGTGCTCCATTGAAGAAAACTAGGCTGACGATAATGTTCCGGTTTTACTTTTCATGCGACACGGGAGTGGCACGTGGGGGCTCCTTAAAAGAGGCAGTCCCCACAGGATTAAACCAGGCTTGAGCTTGTATCCATCCACTGACTCAAGAAGCAAGCTTGCTATCATTATGCCATAACGAGATGGGCTTCCTTTCCTAAATGGAGGAGGGGGGAGGGGCGAGAATAGGTGACCCGGAGGGTTTTTCTTAGGTTAGTGATGTTTTTATGTTAAACTGGCCAATTACACACGTTCCTTTCTCTTCCGCCTGGTCTAGAGGAAGGAAGGTGGTGTGTGTAGATCTCATTAAAGGCATTGTGAATTGGCATCTTCAGCTTCAACAGCTAACCTCGGTATAAAAGTCGACTCACCAAATTAAAATGTTAATAATAAACTGACTAAAAGAAGATCATATTAGGAAGGATCATAATTGAGATATGCCGTTTTTTAAATGCTGCTGCTACTACCAGCAAGCGGAAAGGGGAGAGGGGATCGGCTAACGTCCCAGAGAAAGAAAAGCCCCATATCCGTGCAGTCAGAAGGCAGTTCGAGCCACTAGTCTTTATTGCTCAGAAACTAATGTCACTTTTAGGATGGAAGGAATACAATTTTCAGGATTCATGATTTTAAGTCGACTTTCATCTTACTCTATGTATGGTGTAACTGCAGATATTTTGAACAACTGCGTGAATTTCCTTACTTTTATGAGTCTGAAAGAAGGTAATAAATTTTGGAAATGTGCGCGGTGTTAACATTTTTAGGTAGTGGTTTGAGCATGTTTTAAAAACTAGGACTTAGCCTGAGTAGCAGTTTATCTGAAGAGATCCTTATGAAAGTTCATAAGTTGGCAGGCAGGAGTCATCAATGGATTGTATGTTTTACATTATTGTTATGGAGCCTTACAATTTCCACGTATTTCGGGGGAAGAAGAGAAGGGGCGGCTGTATTGCGTTGGACACACCAGTTCTCGTCTGATCACTGAAGTGAAGCAACGCAACCCCGGCTAGTATGGGTGGCCGCTTGGGAAAACTGAATACCGCTAATACCCCAAAGTCGTCGCATTAGTGTAGTGTCTGTGCAGTCGCTGCATTAGAACTATGCAATGGACGGGGCTCTAATGACCATTGTAGCTGTAGGACCCTAAAAAGGTCCGCTGCCGGTTGCCGACCAAAGCTGCAACCTCTCTGCTTATTTATCGTCGGTCTACTGTTGGTTGGGGTACTCCACTGAGCTCCTACACCTGGAAATGTTGCTTCATCTACCCACTGAATAACAGAGAGGATTCTTTGACGTGCAGATGCCATCATCGTACACCACACGGGACCTCGGTTTTACTTCTCATCCGAAAGAAGGGGTGGGCGAGTATTTGCCAACCAGGTTCGTACCTAGGATTCCGAATAGCCCTGGTGAATTTAAGCTTAGATAATTTTTCGGGACGACACTTTTAGAATTTATAGATCAGTAGTTGGGTTATCATTCAGCGTTGTTAAAGTAATCGCTTGCTCTATAAAAGTTACAGTTTCAGTGTTTCAGGAAAGGGGAAGTGGAACCTAGGGACCCTAAAAACCCGTAATCCGGCGCTGATATAAAGAAAGATTATAGCGGTCCTATTGAAAGGAGAAAGGAAGTCGGTCATGTGTCTTTAAGTTCATGGGCACTAGTGGACGAATGAATAGCTGCAGAAGTACTTGGAATGAAACTGAGTAGACATGTTATACAAACCGCAATGAGATTGCTGTGGTTGTTGATCCGCTTCAGTTTTCCGCCTCTGGACGATGGTCAACAATTGACTTGCTGCTTCGTTAACCGTCATGAAATACGGTGGCTCATAAATATTATTACCTCTGAAAAACAACAAGACATCGATGTTACTTGGATGAACACAGGTGCAAATGGTTAACTCATTTCCGCTTGCTTCCTTTCTCCCCCTCCTCCCACACCCTTAGTACTGGATTTTATGTATGGGCCAAGTAGGGTCGGGCTTAGTGTTGAACACGGGTACAAGTAGCTAACTCGTTTTCGTCCTCCGTCCCCCTCTTTCCACTTCTGCATAGACTAGTAAGTAGGGCCGGACATTTGTTGTTGAATTTGTATTGACGAAATTGTTGTCAATTTCTATATTTGCCATATTCAAACAGTTGGGCTGTCACTCATCGTCGGACCATCCGATCCTGGAAAAGTTATAATTTCGCCGTTTTGGGGCTCCTTCTATCGTTTTCGGCCAAAGGTTCAATAGTGATTCGAGCGACTCTCGTTCTCGTCTAATCACCGAAGTTAAGCAACGCAATCCCAGCTGGAGCTAGTATGGGTGGCTGCTTGGGAACACACTGGGTTCCGCTAATACCGAAAAATCGTCCTAACAGCACAGTATCTGTGCAGACTCTGCATTAGAACTATGCAGTGGACGGAGCTCTAAATGACCACTGTAGTTGAAAGGCCCTAAAACACCAACGAAATAAATAAAAAAAATCGATACTGCTTAACTCCCCCCGCTTTCTTCCGACGTCCCATTTCGGAATCTGAATTAAATTTCTTCATGCAGTGGGTTATCATTCATGGTATCATAGGTTGTCATTATTCATTTTCTGAATAATGACATTTGTGTAATGCCAAGTGAATATTGGGTGCACTGAATGAATATTCTTTGCCAAATAATTTGAGAGTATAAGTTAAATGAATCAACTTCTTGACATTATTCAAAAAAAAAAAGGGGGGGGGGGAAGAGAACATTTCTTCTTGGGACAGATATCTTTCTGAATTTCTAAATAAATTACTTTTAATCGTGCATACAGTATGTAGACTATGTAACGTCATGTAGAGTTCATCAGATAAAAGTAGCAATAACCCAAAAAAAAAGACGAATTTTTTCTTGCCCTCCTTCCCCCTTAAAAAGAAATACGCGCACATTAGTTATAAGGGGGTCATAATCATATAAAAATATAAATCGTTTAAATAAAAAGGGATTAGAATGAGTGTTTGGCAGAAAGCGAGAAACAGTAGATGGTATGTTTGTAACACCAATTTCACCGTCAATAGATTTTAAGGAGTCTGATAATGTCTACACTTTGGTATGTGGAAATGTTATTCTTACATTTCTAACATGAGTGCTTTAAAACGCAATTTGAAATTAAATTTTATTATAGGTGTAATGTCTCGTGGGATTTTTATGCGCGCGTATGCCACATATATGTGCCTTTCTTTAACAATTCTGTTAGTCTAACAGCTCTTGCTCCAAGTAAAGAATTTACAATGAGCAGCCCGCTACTGTCACTTGCAATTTAGCAATTGTCATCGAATAGTTGCCCTATCGAATGAAATCGAACTTTTAAAAAAAATAAAATGGGTTAAGTATGCTCCCGCCCCTCCACCTAATTCTCCATCTGCCCCAAACACTACCATACCCCTTTGTACAACCTGTTCCCACGTCTGCTCTGGCTTTCCTCTGCTCCGGGTGCTTCTCAGCTGCTTCTCCTCCTCCCCCGTTCTTGTAACATGCCCAATCATGTTTTCCGCAATGTTCCTCACTCACACACCCCCTGGGAGCGGCTTGTTGCGTTGGACACACCTGTGTGATCCCTGAAGTTAAGCAACGCAACCACAGCTAGTACTAACATGGATGGTCGCTTGGGAAAAACTAGATACTGCTAATATAAATAATCGTCACATTAGTGTAGCGTCTATGCAGTGGACGGAGCTCTAATGACCTTGAAGGGCTCTAGGACACCACCGAAACGAAAAACACACACATCCCACTATCCCTAATATACTCATTCCCTTAATTCTATCTGCTCTCTACACCCCACCCATGTACCACAGGATGCGCATTTCTGCTACTCATTCTATTTTTATAGCTCTTCGGCACTGCCCAAACCCAACAGTGGCGTCACTAAGGAGGTGCGAGCCGCACCGGGTGACACCACTCGCACAATGAGAAATGGGGTGACACCAAAGCAGGTGACGCCAACCCTAGCGACGCCACTGAAACCCAACACTGTGATGCATACAGCATAGCTGCCCTAACCACTGCCCCGTTGCCCTGTAGAACTTCTCCTTAAACTTTATATTGCAGGGATTCCCAAGCGCCTATGGAACGGTGAGGGACCCATCTTTGTCTTTTTGGGATAATTTTTGACGCAGCCGGAATTTTGGCCTCAACTATCCGTTGCGATGTAGAGAGGGGGTGCGGTTCTTTTACTTGCAAATGACATCGTACACTACAAGGGGCCAAGGCTTTATTTCCCATCGGACGGAAGGCAAACTCGAGACCTCTCTATCGCACCCGAAAGAAATTAACCCACCTCGATCCAATATCGAACCTGGAACCACTGACTCAGTAATCGAGCACACTACTTCCCTGTGTGTGCTATCGAAGCGGAGCTGTCGCCCTCCGTGCTCATATTTGAAGTATTTCCTGACTTCCCTTTGGGAACCCTGCTTTAGTGGGCATACGTCTTGGTGACCTTTTGTTCTTTTTTTTTTTGCAAACGGTAAATCCTGGTTTCAACCCCGTCCCCTCACGTGTAATTCCCTTGTACCAGTGTCACCCGGTTGTGTTGATTGCACCTCCCCTGCTTGGTACGCCCCTTCTCCTATCACTCATAGGACTCCATTTGCCTCTGTCTTCACTTTATCCTCACCCTATATACCGTATTGATCTTTCATCCTTGTTCTGAAACACTTATCCTAGGTACTTAGCCCCACTAAAGAAATGGCTTACACCAAAGAGAGCAGGTCAAGAAAACAATGGACTCTCTACTGCAGGGTGGTTCAAGTAAGAGGAGGGACGGGACTGAAATGGGAATATTACATTTACTTACTTCATCAAATTTTCAACTGTCTGTTCTTTCATTTTGATATCTGAAAGGGACAAAGGGTGCCATTATTTTTCAGAGGCTTTCAACAAATGCATTTTCTCAGTGGATTTTCGCTGTTGCGTTTCTTACCGAGTAGACACAGTGTGTGTAATCCTTTCTGTTTATTTGTTTGTATTTTGTCAAAAAAACTCTCGGGCTGCCATGTGTCTGTCCAGCGGACGATAGAAACCGTTTCACCAAAACTATACAACTAGATCAGATATGGTTATTGAGCCTTAGGGCTTGTTGATAGGACTGACTGATGTCAGGTTGACATCAGACATTATTGTTATTATTACTAGACCATTTTGAAATGTTAAGCCTTGAAGAGTTCCTTTGTGAATGGGGTGGAGAGGTTTGGGAAGGTAAAAAGGGGGATGAGGAAGAGGAGGTGTGTTTATTATTACCTGGAGACCGCAACAGCCAACGGCATTCAAAATGGAGGCATTATGAATGACAGAACACGGGATATTCATTTCTTTAGCTCTAATCATGAGATCCATGTGAGTCGTTGCCCTGCCAGTTGCCCACAAAATGACATTTTAGTAAACCAGGATACTTGTCCTGTTCCCAAATTTCATCACACTCACACACACTACTAACCCAAAAGGATCTCCAACCACTAGAAAGGCAACATCTTCGGTTTGAGCCCCTTCAAATATTTCATCTAAATCCGAGAGAGAGAGATTATAGCATACCATTTTGTTATACTATAGGGTAGCGGTCTTCAAACTGTGTTCCGCGGAATCCCAGGGTTCCGCAATTCGTTAGCAGCGGCAAGATGTACTTTTCTAAAGGTGGGATGGGGTTCCCCCATAACATCTTATAGTTCTAAGGGTTCCGTGAGTCGACAAAGTTTGAAGACCACTGGGACATCGCGGAAAAAAATGAGAGAGTAGATTGAGGTGGTATGGTTGGAAACGCCCGGGGCAAGGGGAGACCAAAGCAGACTTGGGAACAGGTTGTTCGTAAGGATTTGGTAGTGTATGGGGTGGACGGGAACCTGGTGGGAGGGCTAAAAACCCGTAGACCCGACCCTGCCACAGGTGGGATAAGGGCCTTGTGATGATGCTAATGATTTTTAATACTGTGGTTTTTGATTCCGACTGTTCCAAGGTCCCGGACCGAATGGTGGGAGCGGCAAATTGCGTTGGGACACACCAGTTCTCGTCCGATGACTGAAGTTAAGCAACGCAACCCCGGCTAGTACTGACATGAGTAGCCGCTTGGGAATACTGGGTACCGCTAATACCCAAAAATCGTCGCATTAGTGTAGTGCATGTGCGCAGACTGTGCATTAGAACTAAGCAGTGGACGGGGCGCTAATGACCTTGCAGTTGACGGACCCTAAAACACCAACGAACAAAGTGGAGGAAGGAAATGTTCGGTGGGGAGGGGAAGATGCGGATGGTCCAATGCTTTACCCGAGTGCTGCTCCACCATCGTCCGATCTGCCAAGATGACTTCTCTACCGTAAAATTCCTCCTATGTGTGAAATGGTGAGTTTTTAGGCAACAATGTCAAAGGTAAACACGTGGCTGTTAACCACGTGGCAAATACGTCACATCCACGTGATGTAAAAAGAAAGGTAACGAACGACATATTATAGGTAGTCTGCTTGTCACTTACCAACGCATCCTTGCCGACGCTTAATATGGACGTGTAGGCCTCCAAATAGACACGTTTCGATCGTTTGACAACTTTCAACCCTTTACATGTAATATCTTCAGCGTCACCCAGTCCTAGCCCGATTAAATACAACATTTCGATATCCCAGATTTAAACATGTAAACAATACAGGACTTTTCTTTGAATAGGAAAGTCGTTACCAGGGCGGCGCCTCTGCTCTGCAGAACATCATTGCTGCTGTGAAGGCGACGCTTCGCCAAACGGTCGCATTCGTTTTGCAGGTGGCGTTACTGGATGCAATGAGTGAGCGCTCAATTCAAATATTTCGAAATGTACTTTTTCATTAAAAAAAATCATCATCGTACCGCTTTTCCCGTTTGTGGCATGGTCGGGTCTGCGGGTTCTGGCCGTCCACTCTCGCCTTTCTCCCACCAGGTCCCTGTCCACCCCACACACTACCATATCCTTACAGACAACCTGCTCCCACTTCTGCTTCGGTCTCCCCCCAGGTGCTTCCAACCACTTGCATTCCTGTAAATGGACCTAACGAACTTCCTCCTCTCTCCTCTTCGCATTACGTGCCCATACCACCTCAATCTACTCTCCCTCATTTTTTTTTCCATGATGTCCCCGACCTCCAGGCTACCTTTAATATGCTCATTCCTAATTCTATCAGCTCTCGACACACCCCACTCATATACCGCAGCATTCGCATCTCGGCTACTTCCATTCTATGGACGTGGTTCTCCCTCACTGCCCAACATTTTGATCCTTATAACACAGCTGGCTGAACCACTGCCCTGTACAACTTCCCTATCACACAGTACTCTGCTTGTGTATATACAGCATGTACAGTGTGTTTCTGACCCGTATGGACGCTCGGATGACCCGTATGGCGCCCGGACCCCATGTTCGAACCGATAAGAGCGATATTTTTTTCTTTCAGTTTGGTTCCGGTTTTCGTTCTGACCAAAATTAACGGTTTTAGGTTTTCGGTTTCGTTCCGGTTCGATGCCCTGATTAGCAGTACCCAGGTGTCCCAAGTGGCCACCCATGTCAGTACTGGCTGGGGTTGTGTCGCTTAACTTCAGTGATTAGGCGAGAACTGGTGTGTCCAGCGCAATAGACCTCTCCCCTTGATCTCTGGAGTCGCTAAGTTTCCCTAGATCGTCCGCAAATAACATGTGCTGAGGGCCCCCCCATTCTGCTATTGCCGTCAGTAGTTCGTTCCTAACCAGAATGAAGAGGTATGGACTTGGTACTGAAGTACTTTTTCGTTAGAAATGAAAAGTATATTTCACATTTTTCCTGTGTGTTGCCACTACGTGTGTGATATATTTATTATCTTTATAAAAGGAAGCTATCAACTGAATAACTTGGTTGCCATTTAGGGGGGGATTTGGAATATGATAAATATCAGTCTTTATTGCGCGATACCGTAAACGTTGTTATCACTTGGCCGAATACTATTTTAATCATGAAATCTGTCAATTTCTATATATATATTAAATATGTATTTGTGTTCAAATAACACCAGTACTACATGTCGTTGTCGTCGTCATCTTGTCCGATCTCCATATATTTGGGATAATTTGCTTATCATTCAATTTTTAGGTAGGTTTCTTTATTTATGGCTTTTGTTATTGAAACATGTGCGTAGAAATCTGAACCTGAGCATCGTGCTATTCTAAGCTGAAGTAATGAGAAGTTCTGAGAGATCCAGAGCCGGCTGGAGCTTTTGTTTTGCGGTGCCGGGGGTTCAAATATATTTGGTGGGACCTTTTGTAGGAAACTACATTTTTTACAGTTTGTATTTTTTTTTTCATTTGTTGGTGTTTTAAGTCTCGTCAACTTCAAAGGCATTAGAGCCCCGTCCACTGCGTAGTTGTAATGCAGAGACTAGGCACAGACACTACATTAATGTGAAAAAATTTTTGGGTATTAGCAGTACCCAGTTTTCCCAAGCGGTCACCCATGTCAGTACTAGTTGGGATTGCGTTGCTGCACTTCAGTAATCCGACGGAGAACTGGTGTGTTCAACGGAATTTGCCGCTTGCTTACATTTTGTAATATAGAGACTCCCGCGCGCGGGGCCTTAGTAAACGCCAGGCTGGGTTGTGGCGAATGTGGTTAACCCGAGGGAGCGCCTTATGACGTTGGACACACGCACGTGAAGCAACGCAACCCCAGCTAGTGCTAACATGGGTGGCCGCTTGGGAAAACTGGGTGTGAGCGGCAAATTGCGTTGGACACACGCGCGGATCCAGCGTTGGGTTTTTGCATTTGAATCCCCCCCCCCCTGCACATACAGTATAAACTTATGCGCATAATATATGCGAGCTTTAGCTCAACCCCTCCCCCGTATTAACTCAACCCACCCCCACCCTGACGAAAATCCTGGATCCGCTACTGGTTGGGCACACCAGTTCTCGTCTGATCACTAAAGTTAAACAACGCAATCCCAGTTAGTACTGACATGGGTGGCAGCTTGGGAAAACTGGGTACCGCTAGTATCCAAAAATCGTCGCATTAGTTTAGTGTCTGTGTAGTCCCTACATCAGAACTACACGGTGGATGGGGCTTTAATGACCTTGTAGTTGAAGGACCCTAAAACACCAAGGAAAAAAGAAGTGTTGAACACCCGCCTCTGCTCCTATCAAACTGATAAGATATTCGAATGAGCTTAAGGATATGCACGACTGTCAGGTAAAGGATTTCTGTTTTATTGAAGTAACTACAGACCATGTTTCTTCACCAATTTAGAAGAATCGACACTTCCTTCCATGAAACCTTAAGACAGACAGACTCAGGTTCGTTGGTTTGGTCGTAAATCTGAAATTTGTGAGTTTTGTTATGTTGGCTTTTAAGGGAAGGGAATGGGATGAGGGGAACCGCCAAATTCTACTCGTAAGTTGTACTAACAATCAGCCTGTTATTCAAACGTAGTGCACAGTATGGAAAAATTGGACCTCTTTAGGTGACTATGATGCTCATTATTCTTTAACACTTTCTCTATTTGGTGTGAGATACCATCGTCCGTATTTCTTGTTTCAAGCAGCTGTTCCTGGTATTTTGGCAATTTGTCAAGGGCAATGGCCACAAAAGCCTTATTGAACCCCGGAAATGAATGTGGAGTATTTCTTATCCGCCATAGTGAATCGAGGCCAAATCATTACGTTTTATCTGGTAAGATGCAATCTAAGAGCAGCAGCAGCACTTGGGTGTGTAAGTGTAAGTAAGGAACCGTTAGACTACTAATAAGTGCATTTTGTCAAACTTTTAACAAGTCCTGACTAGCAAGAAAAAGGTAACTCATTACCTCATCGACCGGTTGGGGAATGGTCAGTTCCGCATCGTACGTAGTGATCCTTCTTTCTACAATTTGAATGCCCTGGTCTCTTATTACGTCAATTACGGAAATAGGAAAATCATTTTGAAAACTCCTTGTCCGAGAGCACTTAATTACAATTACCTGCAGGTATCGTTTTTGTGTTTAAAAAAAAAAAGGGGGGGGGGGGGGCTATTGTATTCTAAATTAGCATTAACGAGTAACATTATCTTTAGGGTAGAATTCAAGAATTTACTACAGGCCGAAATTAACCTCAAATTGCAACAGCTACTTCAGGAAATGGACACTTTGAAGAGCAGAGGAGGATTTGATGAGGCAGGCACTCACCTCGGTCAACGACAGCCATTGGTGTGTGGTGTTGATCAACCAAAATCTAGGCACTTGTTATTGCTTATTGATGATGGCACATAGTTGTACGTTATGGATATCTTTAATGCTGGATATTAAGAATTCCATAATCAAAATATGCATGACTTTGATTTTTACAATCCTATGGATCTCATCCAATCCAATGTTATTACTACTGGAGATACGAGACAGCCACTATTTGACATTTCATAGTCTGTCTCGTACTCGTTAGTGCCCATGAGATGGATTCTTATGGATCGAGGCAGTTTATGTTTTATCACAACAAGTGCAGAAATTATTTAACTCTTCAGTTACGACAAGGTGTGCTAAGTGCGATGAACTCGGACAATCCCAAGGTTACTATCCATTTCGAGCACAACGAATATAGGAAATATGCGTCGCTTAAGAGCAGAGGGAGAGAACATCATTTGCACCTCTTGGATATTCATTGTTTTTGGAAGGGCACCCGGGTGGTGCCAACACACGGGATGACTGACTCTGAGTTGCAGTGTAAAAAATATTGATTGTATTTCTGAAACGAAAAATAGTTTACAGATACTGAAATTCGTCTATTTAATTAAAATGCAAAATCACGATGACAATGATGATGTTGATTTATTGACAACGAATAAAGACATGTTATGGACATTATGATGGCATTCTCTAAGTGACAAAAATATATGATGGACAATAACTTAGGATAAGTCAGATGGGCTTAGAATTATTCTGTGGTTCTCACAACCCACCTCGGTGGCGCAAGAGGTAACATGCTCGATTACTGCGTCAGTGGTCCCAGATTTCGATACTGGATCGAGGTGGGGTGGCTTCTTTCGGGCGACAGGCCCCGAGTGCGCCTCCCTTCGGATACCAATTAAAATCGAGGTTCCCAGTGGTTTACGATGGCATCTGCACGTGAAAGAAACCTCTCTACTATGCAATGAGTCACTGAGGCAAAATTTCCTGTTGTAGGAGCTCGGTGGAGTGCCCCAACGAACAATAGATCGATGATAAATAAGCATAGGGTTTGCAGCTTTGATCGACAGCCGGCTGCGGAAAAGTTACATTGGACACACCAGTTCCCGTGAGATTACTGAAGTTAAGCAAGGCAAGCCCACGTTATTACCAAACCCCGGTTCCCCTCCCCTATGTCTTCTTCACCTACTTCCTCATCTTCCGCGAGCAGCTTCCTAAGGGTTCGTCCTGTTATGGCTGCTTGGCTTACTCCCCAACCCATTAAACTAATCCAGTAATCCTATAGATCAGTGCTCCGCAACCGGTGTGCCTTATATTTTAGCTTTTGATGTACTGCGGGAATCTAGGAAGACCTTTGGTGTGCCACAGGTGAGAAGGGTTTGCGGAGCACTGCTATAGATCATCCTTGTGTCCATTCAGAGGGACAAGATGGGTACCCAACCGTGTCATAGGCAGAATAAAGGGTTAGGAGCTGCTTCTGTGGTTCTCACCACCACAAAATATTTCTGCATTTCAAGCATGTAAAATGAAATACCTTTACGTAGGTGGTCTAATCAGCACCTACGTGTAAATATTTGCTCTAGTTTTGTGTCACGTTGATAACAATTACTTCCAATTCCTGTGTAGGTATATAGTAATGATATCCCTACTACCCGAGAGGGAGGGGGGGTTAGTAGGTTGTGGGAAGTAGATCTCTATTATTAATGCAATGATTATGATATGGAAGTCTATGAGCAAAGTGAATTGCAAACGTGGCTCGTTCCCAGGTGGCTGTAGATAGAGGAGTTCTCACAGTGCATTCTGAGGTTATCAGCCTGATCGGCCAAATCCTTGCCTGGGTTGAAGGGAGAAGCAAAATGTTTCGAGTACCTCGAATTAAAACTGAATAATGAAAAATTGTCAAATCTAAAAATGAAATTTACTGTGCGGGAGGCTAGACCTCCCAATACGGGCAGTCGTCAGCTGTGAGCGAGCCGACCCCGGACCATCGTCACTATGCATCCGCAATGTATTGGGGGCGGAGACCTTTTCTCACATGGCAGATAGTGTATCGCGAGTGTCTTCTGTGGGGTAGGCCGGCATCGCCCTCACTCACAGTGCTTTCTCCCACAGGATATGATATGGAGGTGCAATATCTTCCTTCCCTCATAAATAACTACGAGCAACTTAAGTCGGTTAAAACAATCAATGTGCCCACCCACCTGCAATCATGAAATTAGGTAACTTAATTAAAACCGCTTTTTTGAAGCTTAGTGCACATCAGGTATATATACGTTTTCTGAAGAGCCATTAAAAATTATCTATTTTAGAGACAGGTTAAGCTAAACCTTATCTATCTCTTGAGGTAATGAAAACCCTTTTTAATTTCATGACTCAAAATGGGAAAACACTTTAAGTGGCGCGGTATCATCTTACCCTTGTCCTGTGTGCGTGTTCTAGCCCTCCAGCGTCCTAACAGCGTAGTGTTTGTGCAGACTTAGCATTAGAACTACGCAGTGGACGGGGCTCTAATGACCTTTTTAGTTGAAGGGCTCTTAAAACACCAACGAAACAAACAAACAATCCCTCGTCTGCTTTGGTCTCCCCTGCTCCGGGTAGTTCCAATCACCTGCATTCCTGTAACCAGTGCCGGATTAGATATTGTGAGAGGCCCTAGGCCATTACAATTTTGAGGCACCTTTCAAGCCCTTTTCTTAAGTTTTGAAGACCGCTAAATGTTGAGGCCCTAGGCTTCAGCCTACTTAGCCTATTGGTAAATCCGGCACTGCCTGTAACGGACCTAACGAGCTGCTCCTCCCATCTTCTCATTACGTGTCCATACCACCTCAAAAGTGGTGCGGTATATTAGAAAGGAAAAACGTGTGATGCGAGATGAGACCGTTGAGTTTGGGGCTGTTAACTGAAGAGCTGTGTTGTTAGCAATGTGTCCTAGTTTGGTGTAAAGGCTCACGTCCTCACATTATTCTGTGATTAAATATCACCTGTCAATACTAGTGGTTGACTTGTCAGCTTTGTGGGTCGCCTGATAAATTTGTCAGCGTTGATATCTGACATTGCACCTCTACCACAGTAATGAATTGGTGGGTTTTCCAACCCATCAATGTTAATGGTTGAATTGTCAACCATCGTTGTTATCTGATTGTTTAATATCTACCTACCGCAGTAGTGATATTGTCGGTTTACCATCCTGTGTTAATGACTGACGATGTTGTGCTACATGGATAATTAAAAATGTATTTTATGTTAGTTATGTGGTAAAAATTCACACAAAACAACTAACGTATTCGCATGGTTCGTTAAGTGGATATTACTTACGTAGTATTTCAGCATTGCGTTCCACATCAATTATTGGAAATCGTTATCATATGTCACGTTATAAAATATAATAACTACTTCATTTAGAGCTTATCTCTTTTTTTTTTAACATTGACATTCTCACCCCAGCGATTTCGCTACGAATTCATGTTGTTCGTTGTGCGCAATTGACACAACAGTTAAGCAATAACCCCTGGTACTTTCGAGAAAAAAAGCGTATCAACTGTTGTTGGCGGTGCCGGCAAAAAGATTACTAATACTCACGACATTTCCTAATACCCATTTATTAAATGCTTGTTGTTAATACAAATGCGTCATTTAATGGTAACAGGGTGGAAATTTGATAAATTTTTCGTCGATGGTAACTGTCAAAGCGCCATTTTCGAACGCGCCAAAGAGAATCACGGAAGGAATGTTTTTTTTTTCGTTTGACGCGCGTGTCACGTGACGTCCGCCATAGTCGTGTAGAAAGATGTCTTCCATCTCTTTGTTCTCGACAACCCATATTACCCGTTATACTGACGATCACATTTAATGTTCAGTTAATGCAAACACGTCTTTGCACGCTCGTGTATAATAAGAGTTACAAGAAGCCAATTGACTCATTTCCAATCCAGTAAGTAATTTATGCATTGCACTCTTGACTATACGTAAAGGTATGTCCATCAGAACGTACGTATAATATGCCGAATAAAAAGCAAATGTAGAATAACATGGTTGTTAGCAGTTGTAGGAGAGGTGAGGCAGAAAAAGTCCCATCATTTGCCTGGTTGATGACCCCAAGGATGTACTACCGAAGCTGCTTCTTTATAATTCGGACCTTCATTAGAAAAGTACTCGTCGAGTTTCCATTGTAGAGTTTCGAATGTTGGACGCCGCATGGGTTGTGCATTCCAACATTCTACCATAATTTCATAAAGAGCGACAGGACAGCCAGGAGGCCTGCCCATCCGAAAACCATTCTGAACCGCCCTTAAAGCCTGCATAGGAGTCATCCCTAAAAGACAAAAAAGGGGAACAATTATTGCCAGTACATACAGTTAATTCACTTCAGTTTAATGGCGGTCGGTGTCTCTGGGGCATTTCCATCTCATTTCTACCATTGCCTCTTTGAGAACTACAACAGGTGGTGGAAAAAAGTTGGTAGGGCTGGTTCATGACGTTTATGTTACCCTAAATGTGGTATCTTTCTTTTTTTCATAGGTGTCTGTAACGTGATTGTCGACTTTGGTAGGACTCAGGTTTAGAATTGTCTGACTTATTATTGTAAGAGTGAGTCAAATTCTCAGCAGCGTTGCACTGCACTACCTACCTGGATATGGTAC
>JAAFCE010009126.1:1848791-1991817 GCA_013389805.1 Trigoniulus corallinus
GTAACCAATTCCATTAGAACAATTCCGAAGGACCAAACATCTGATTTGATTGAAAATGAGTTGTATGTTACAGCTTCCGGAGCTGTCCACTTGATCGGAAATCTTGTACCAGCTTTTGGAGTATAGGTAGCCTGTATAAATAGATGAAATTGGAAATCATTATTACTAAACGGGTCATTTGCTGTCATTGCTGTCTTTATTTTTTGAAAGTGTGACTAGTGAGGCGTACTGTAAATCTGGCTAGTCCAAAATCGGCGATTTTAACGGTAAAACTGTCTCCTAATAATACGTTTCTAGCTGCAAGATCTCGATGAATGAAATTTTTGTTTTCCAAATAAGCCATGCCGGCAGCTATCTGTGCACCAAAGTTAATAAGTTGTGGTAATTTCAGTAATTCCTTGCCGCTTCCTACAATGCAATGAAAACACCTCTTGAGTATAATACAAATTGTGATGGTAATACTTCTGTAAGGCAAAGCGCAAAATGAGGCCGCAGCGTAACGCAGCCCTGCGAAATTCTGCTAGCAGGCAATCACTGTTACGTTGAAAGTAATTTTAGTTGACGCAAATTGCAAACCAGTATGTTGAAAAACTGCGATTCAATGTGCGGTGATTGCCTGCTAGCAGAATTTCGCAGGCTGCGTCACCCTGCGGCCTCATTTTGCTCCTTGCCTAAGACGAGTGAATGGCCATCCTTACTTCTCAAAAATTCCAATAAGCTCACTTTCATCAATTCAGTAACAATCCATATGGGCTCTTCTTTGGTACACACTCCATACAATCTCAGGAGATTAGGATGATAAAGTGTCTTCATGAAATTAGCTTCGGCCAAACAATCAGATGATTCTGCTACACCTGGTTAAAAATAATATTTGTCAAAAAATTAGGCAATCGAGCAGCTGTGTTGGTAACTGCAGTCGTGAAACTGACCTTTTAGACACTTAATAGCCACACGCGTCCGGTTTTCAAGTAGCCCTTCTGACACTACTCCAAAAAGGCCTTCACCCAATTTTTGGGTAAATTTCAGTGATTCTCGACTAATCTCCCAGGCAGTAATCGAAGGATTTCTTTCAACACCCTTCGGCGGTGTGTTATAATTGCTCTGGAATGGCAACAATTAATCATCACGATATGCAATTTCAGTTCCTTCCTCCCTTCCACCGCGAAAATCCCGCCTCGGTGACGCAGAGGGTAGCGTGCTCGACTACTGTGTCAGTGGTAGCAGGTTCGATACTGGATTGAGGTGGGATGACCTCTTTTGATAATGACTTCTCATGGTAGGTCGAAGATAAATAAAAATGCGGGTTTCAGCTTAGGGAGACAGCCGGTTGCGTCAAAATATTGTACCTTCCAAAGCAACAGAGATGGGTAATCGACCCTGTCATAAGCGGGAGTAGGGACAGTAGTTGCTTTTGTCTTATTTCCATTACATACTGACGATTGGTATGAAAATAGTCAGTACCCGATTTATGTACAGACCCTGGTCCCTTGGAACATTTTTAATCTTAATTTTGGGGGATCCGAAACTTTAGAATATTGGTAGAATTAGAGGTGGAGAGGGGCCTGTACTTCATCACATAATGTTAAGGTCATCTTCTGTTTAAAAAAATCCTGACATTTCTGTGCTTGGGACTCCTCTCTTTAGTCGGAAGGCGTTGGGGCCAATAAAACGTTAATTCCTGTAATAATCCAGTTCTAGATGAAGTCCACAAGAAATCTTGCATGTATATTATAAAAGGGTGAAGCCAAAAGTTTTTTTTTCTGTCCTCAAATGGTGCAATGATGGTCCGCAGTACCACGCTGGAAATGACTGAAATGGTCAATTTTTCTACCTACCGCGGGGATGCAAGGTTTGGCCAATTTGACGCACAGGTCATCTTCATGAGTAGAATAATATTCCACCAATTGTTGCAGGTTGCGAAAGACCCTTCTCCTTGTTATGGCGACGACTCCGTTTTCTTGGTGAATGACGTAGTGCTTGACTTGACTCCCATCACGAACTAGGAATACATTAATCCCATATTAGTTTTACACGGAATGGGTTGCTGGTCAGTTAATGGAATGCATTCTATTCAATACGAATATATAACCTTACTCGATAATGAATAGGCATTCGGGACGGTTTCACTGGGCCGGATGAGAAAGGCTCCATTATCGTTAGCAGGATGTAACAACAACCTCTCAGACAGCAACCTTGGGCACTTTTCAAAATACCAACTAAATCTGAAATCATAAGCAATATTGCCAAAGGGCAGTAGTTATTTTCACCAGGTATGAAGTGAGGAGTGAGTCAACTGCAGTATGTCCCAACGTCCAAAACGACTTACACCCCTCTTCCTCACATCACAGACACAGATGTGTGAAAGACTTACCGTAACATTGTAGGTCCACTTAAATACCTTCTTATTCGCTCGTTTCGATAATATTTTCCCCTTTTTCGAGTTGATATTCAAACACACTAATATACACTGAGGATTAACACTTGATTGTAGTCCATGACTGTTAAAGAGCACCGTTGTTGTGTTTTTCCTCCCCTCCAAATGAAAATATTTCGTCACACAATTAATCCACTTCCACAAACTGTGATTTTTTAAAAAGAAAATAAAATGATTGTCCTAATAGAGACTATAAAACAATGATAACAGTAACAAGATATCATTATCAGAACTACCAAACACATTTGTTATCATATAAACAGTATCAAGCAGGATTTTAGACGTCTATCAAAATGTGTTTATCTTGATGGACAAAATGTTATTGGTAAAATATGCTGCTTAGGACGGATTTTTAAATAGACTTTGGTGTGGTAACGATTAGTGTTGAACTGTACCATTATTTCTGAGATTGAGTTTTTAAACCGTATGAGTGATGGTTACTAACCAAAACCAAAAAAAGAAATCTCTTCACTCATGGACCACTTCAGCATCTGACAGGTGATAAAGGGGTCATTACTATCTAATAATGACAGGAAACTCTTCATTTTGATACAAGGTACTTTTATTTCAAAACCAGATTCACTGCAGACAATAATAATGTAATGCAATCTGTCTATAGTGGCCACGTTAGGGCAATAGCAAAAGTTGCGACTATAAGGCCTAGCGCTATTATAGAGATAGGGCAGCTAAAGATATGCCCCGAGCCTTAGCAGTGAAGGATAGCAAAGGTGGGGGTCCTGTTTTCCCCGTCTGAGGTAAAGAGGAGGTGGGAAGAGTACATATTTCACCAGCCTCTGGAATGGGGTGGACGACAGCGTAACGGAGGAGGAAGTAGTGAGTGCCATTAGGAAGATGAAATGTCGAAAAGCTGTAGGCCCAGACAGGGTCCCCACCCCTATTGAAGTGTCGCGTAGCCTAGGGATCGCAGGAATCAGGTGGCTAGGGCAACTTTTCAGTAGGATCACCGGGGGACATAGAATGCCATCTGCATTGGCGTGATAGTTGGATAGTACCACTCTTGAAGGGCAACAGTGATTTCCAAGATTGTGATAACTGTCGTTCCATGAAGCTCTCGGAGAGTGGAATAAAATGTCGCCTCCAAGATAGAACTAGTGTCCGTGGAAATCAGTTTAAATTCATGCCAAGTAGGCAGTGCCGTAACAGGGGTATGAAGCGCCTGCGGCAAGTGTCTAACTTTCGCTTGCCCGTAACGCAATAATGACAAAAACGTAAACAGTTTGTGCCTGTGGCGGCCGCCTTATTCGCCACGCTCTCGTTACGGCCCTGCCAGTAGATCCACAGTGGAACCAATCTTCATTCTGAGGCAGATGCTAGAAAAGTATAGGGCACTAAAGAACGATCACCATGCCATCTTTATCGACTTGGAGAAGACTTATGACAGTGTTACATGACAGGTAGTTTGGGAGGTATTACAAAAAACGGGGGTAAAGGAGAGTTTCTTCAAAAAATTCACGATATGTATGATGGTTCTATAGCCAGGGTAAGGACACCTTTGGGAAATACTAAGGGGGCTTCCCAATGAATTTTGGGGTACACTAAGTCCATACGTTTTTATCCTGGTTTTGGGCGAACTCCTTACGAGGGTAGGAGAATGAGCCCCTCAGTGCATGGTATTTGCCGACGATATTGGAAAACTTAGGGACTCCAGAGAACAACTAAAGGGCGTAAGCGATTGGAGGGTTCTCTTTTATGTAGGGGGGGACAGGAAAGTAGTGATGACGTGCTCTCTAGGGGCGAACTGGTGACGAAGGTGCAAAAGCGACAGTACTTAGGATCAACGTTCCAAAGCAGTGGGGAGATAGACTCGGACGTGACCCATAGAATCAATGGCGGATGGCTGAAGTGGAGGCAGTCAAGTGGAGTCCCTATGTGATAAGAGGGTCACAATCAAGTTGGAAGGGAAGTTTTACAGGGCAGTGGTTAGGCCCGCTATGCTATGTGGATGAGAGTGTTGGGCTGTGAGGAAGAGCCTAGAATTCTAGTAACTGAGACCTACAGTGACCTACAGAAACCTACAGTGAGTGACCCTGCATCACCTGCTAAGAAAGCGTGACTCAGTTTCTGTGCCACGTGGCATGTTGTATTGATGCATGCTGGATTTAGGGTGACAGTCTCAGTTGGCCTCTAGTACGAGACCATTAGAAACCTTCCGGATTGTACTGTATAATAGAGAATGATAGCAGAACTTTGGATAAAAATATTTTATGCACAAAAAAGTAACACTACTTTCGGCTACTCACACCCAGCACCGAAGAAATACAAATACAAAAAGAAACCAAATTTACAAATACAAATATTTTAAGGACTCATTTATCGTCTCCACCTGGAGAGCTATGAGCACACGTGGAGCAACAACAACAACTTACTTTTGAAGACCTTAAAGACAAAATGAAATTATTATAAAAAGCAAGGACATGAAGCAAAACAGAAAGAGGAAGTTTGATTTAGTTTGGTTTAGCGACTGTTAAGCATCAAAGGATGGCACAGCACACGATTTCTAGCAGAATCAAGGTGTAATGGCATCCTTGTCAGACAAGAGGTGATTGAAATGGCAAAATGTTGTCCCGTACGTGCCAACAAGCCATGGCTGAGTGTATAATATGCCAGATAAAAAGTGGTAGTAAGAGAGCAGTAGTAAGAGAGGTGACGCAGAGAAAATCCCATTATTTGCCTAGCTCAGGACCGGAAGGATGTACCACCGAAGCTGCTTCTGTGTAAATCGGATCTTCGTTAGAATAGTACTCTTCAAGACTACGTTGTAGGGTTTCAAATGTTGGACGCTGCGTGGGTTGTGCATTCCAACATTGTATCATAATTTCATAAAGAGCGACAGGGCAGCCAGGAGGCTTGCCCATACGAAAACCATTCTTAACAGCCTTTAAAGCCTGAATAGAAGTCAACCCTAAAAGACAAAAAAGGGAAACAGTTAATACCAGTACTGTTGTTCACTTCAGCTTAATGGCGGTATCTCCTGGGGCAATTCCATCTGAGTTCTGCCATTGCCTCTTTGAAAAGTACAACAGGTATTGGAAAGAGGTTGGTAGGGCTGCTTCCTGAAATTTCTGCTACCCTCAATTTGGTATTTTTCCTTTTCAGACGAAGTGTGTCCCTAAAGTATATAAATGTACTGGTATTTTATTTAAATGAATATCAGTCTCACACAAAGTTACAAGTTGTCTCCTTCGAAGTATGATCCCTGGGAAGTCCCACAGTGATTTCAGCACTGTTTCCATTGTTCGTAACAATACTGGAAGTCGCTTTCTTTGAATGAGTTCAGTTCGTCGGTTAACACTTTTTGTATGTTTGCTACTGTCCCATAGTGATGACCTTTCAGTTTAGATTTCAGTTTGGGGAAGAGGTAAAAGTCTTACGGAGCTAAGTCAGGACTGTAGGGCGGTTGTTAAAGTGTAGGGGTGTATTATTTTGCCACAAACTCATGAAGTGAAAGTGCCGCGTGAGCAGGTTCATTATCGTGATGCAATCAGCATCCAGTCATCTGCATTGCCTCTTCGAACACACTGGACCCGTTCTTGAAGTCGTTTCAAGACGTTTGTTTTGTAAAAAGCTTGGTGAACGGCATGTCCTGGAGGCAAAAATTCTTTGTGGGCGATTCTATGGACGAGGTAAATTTGGGGTGTGCCATTCCTCACTTTGTCGTTTGGTCTCCGGGTCGTATTAAAATGCCCGTGGACTCGTCTCCTGTTATAACTTTATCCAAGAAAGCTTGGGGTAAATTTGCAAATGTCTCAGCAGCAGATTTCTTGAGTTTCACACAAAATTTGATGCCATAGCGTTTTTCAATATTTTGTTCCCCCGAATGAAGTGTAACCAGGTATCAAAACACGACTTGATATAAACAGAGCTATTACAATACTGGTTTAACCATTTATCTTCAAACAGGTCTGGACACTACGTTAAGTTCTGTAGTAATCAGCTAATAGCCACCAATTAGGCATTGCATTGTCCGTTACAGCACGGGCAAGTCAGTACACTTACTTTTGAGACAAACACCTCGTTGGTGTCTGTATCACTTGTTTGTTTGTTGGTGTTTTAGGGCCCTTCAACTACAAGGTCATTAGAGCCCGGTCCACAGCATAGTTCTTATGCAGAGACTGCACAGACACTACACTAATGCGACGATTCTTGGGTATTAGCAGTACCCAGTTCTCCCAAGCGGCCGCCGACATCAGTACTAGTTGGGGTTGCGCTGCTTAACTTCAGTGATCAGACGAGAACTGGTGTGTCCAACGCAATTCGCCGCTCCCAGCCTGTACCAACGTTGGTAGGACTCAGGTTTAGAATTGTCTCACTTATTGCAAGAGTGCCCCAAATTCTCAGCAGCGTTGCACTGCACTACCTGCTTGCACATGCAAGGCTCCATTCTACCAAATTGGACGGTAAATCTACCAATCTACAATATGTGATGTTGGTATATGTTACAATAACAGGTTGGGGGCTAAGTCAAGTAACCATAACAGGACGAACTCTTAGGAGGCTGCTCACAGGAGATGAGAGGGTAGGAGTCAAGGATGTAGGAGAGGGGAAATTTGCAGCACCCAACATTCTTTACCAACCACCCATGTTGGTACTAACGTGGGCTTGCGCTGCTTAACTTCAGTGATCAGACGAGAACTGGTGGGAGCGGCGAGTTGCGTTGGACACACCCGTTCTCGTCTGATCACTGAAGTTAAGCAACGCAAGCCCAGTTAGCTCGGGTCGCTCGGGAAAGCTGGGTACTGCTAATACCCAATAATCGTCGCATTAGTGTAGTGTCTGTGCAGTCTATGCACTAGAACTATGCAGTGGACGGGTCTCTAATGACCTTGTAGTTGACGGGACCTTAAAACACCAACAAACAAACAACGAGAACTGTTTGTGTCCAACGGAATTCGGCGCTCCCGGCCTGTACCACGATAGCCAACGTTGGTAGGACTCAGATTTAGAAATGCCTCACTTATTTCAAGAGTGACCCAAATTCTCAGCAGCGTTGCACTGCACTACCTACCTGGATATGGTACGGCACCGTAGGTAACCAATTCCATTAGAACAATTCCGAAGGACCAAACATCTGATTTCATTGAAAATGAATTGATAAACAAAGCTTCTGGAGCTGTCCACTTGATCGGAAATCTTTCACCACCTATTAGAGGGTAGCAGTCCTGAAATTAGAAATCATTGTTACTAAACTGGTCATTTGCTGTCATTGCTTTCTTTATTTTTTGAAAGTGTGACTAATGAACTGTACTGAAAATATCACTAGTCCAACATCGGCAATTTTAACTGTAAAATTGTCTCCTAATAATACGTTTCTAGCTGCAAGATTTCGATTAATGTAATTTCTATTTTCCAAATAAGCCATTCCGGAAGCTATCTGTGCACCAAAGTTAATAAGTTGGGGTAATTTCAGTAATTCCTTGCCGCTTCCTACAATGAAATGAAAACACCTCTTGAGTATAATACAAACTGTGATGGTAATACTTCTTTACGACGGGTGAGTGGCCATCCTTACTTCTTAAAAATTCAAGCAAGCTCTCTTTCATCAATTCGGTGACAATCCACATGGGCTGTTCTTTGGTACAGACTCCATACAATCTCAGGAGATTAGGATGATCAAGTGTCTTCATGAAATTACCTTCGGCCAAACCGTCAGATGAGTCTGCATTACCTGGTTAAAAATAAAATTTGTCAAAAAAAAAAAATTAGGGAATGGGGCAGCTGTGTTGGTAACTGCAGTCGTGAAACTGACTTTTTAGACACTTGATAGCCACTCGCGTCCGGTTTTCCAGTAGCCCTTCCGACACTGCTCCAAAACGGCCTTCACCCAACTTTTTTGTAAATTTCAGTGATTCTCGACTAATCTCCCAGGCAGTAGTTGAAGGATTTCTTTTAACATCCCGTTTCGGTGTATTGAAATTACTCTGGAATGAAAAAATATTTTAATCCTCACACTATTTAGTTTCATTTTCTTCCTCCTTTCCATCACCAAGAGTCCGCCTCGGTGGCGCAGAGGGTAGTGTGCTCGACTGCCCCGTCAGTGGTACCATGTCCGATACTCGATAGAAGTGGGGGTGGCTTCTTTCGGGCGATTGTTGTTTGTTGGTGGATTGGGGCACTTCAAATTAAAGTGGTCATTAGGCCCCAAAAAGACAGTAAGCGCATTTTGGGGGTTTAAAATGCCATCCCGCCATGGGGACGTCAAAAAGGTAGATAGACCCATTGAGTGTGCCTTCCGTAGGATGTGAAGTAAAGCCGCGGCCCCTTCTGTATGGGGCCCACAAAACCATAATTCAATTCTAGATGAGGTCCTCAAGAAATACTACAACACTCCAAGGTCCTTTGCCTTAATTTTCTTCAAATTTTTTACAGACCATAGTGGGTGTGTTTATCTCCGGATTCACTTACAGAAGGGTTAAGCCAATAGTTTTTTTCTATCCCTCCATTGTCAAGATTTCTACATACCGCAGAGATGCAAGGTTTGACCAATTTGACGCCCAGGTCATCTTCATGAGTAGAATAATATTCCACCAATTGTTGCACGTTGCGAAAGACCCTTCTCCTTGTTATGGTGACGACTCCGTTTGCTGAGTGAATGACGTAGTGCTTGACTTGACCCCCATCACGAACTAGGAACACATTAATCGCATATGAGTATTACACGGAATGGGTCCCTGGTCAGTTACTGGACTCCATTCCATTCAATACGATATAACCTTACCTGATAATGCATAGGCATTCGGGACGGATTCACTGGGTCGGATGAGAAAGGCTCCGTTGTCGTTAGCAGGGTGTAACAACAACTTCTCAGACTGCAACCTTGGGCACTTCTCAAAATACCAACTAAATCTGAAATCATAAAACAACATGCCAAAATGAAATACAATCACTTTGTCCGAGAGGAATGTTATGGATGGGCAGTAGTTATTTTCACCAGGTATGAGGTGAGGAATCGGTCAACTGCTGTTTGTCTCATCGCCCAAAACGATACACAGGCCCTTATGTGTGAGACTTACCTTAACATTGTAGGGCCACTTAAATACCTGCTTATTCGCTCGTTTCGATATTTTCCTCTTTTTTTTTTCAATTTGATATTCAAACACTAATATACAAACAAGAGTAACATTTGATTGCAGTCCATGACAGTCCAGACCATGACCATGACCATGACTTCCACAAACTGTGATTTTTTTAGAAAGGCAAAGAAAATGATTGTCCTAATAGCGACTATAAAAATTGATAACAGTAACAAGAGATATCATTCTCAGAAGCACCAAACACATAACGCGTTTATTATCATATACATTATCAAACAGGATTTTAGACGTTATCAAAATTCGTTTATCTTCATCATCATCATCATACCCTTATCCCGCCTGCGGCAGGGTCGGGTCTGGGAGTTCTTACCTTCCACTCCCGCCTATCTTCCACCAGATCCCCATCCACCTCACACACTACCATATCCAACGTCTTCTTCGGTCTCCCCCGTGCCCCGGGTGCTTCCGACCACCTGCATTCCTGAAATGGACCTAATGAGCTCCTCCTCTCTCTCCTCATTACTTGTCCATGCCACCTCAATCTATTCTCGCTCGGGAAAGCTGGGTACTGCTAATACCCAATAATCGTCGCATTAGTGTAGTGTCTGTGCAGTATATGCATTAGAACTTTCTTTTTTTGAGCCCCTTGCTTTTCGCTATATACCTTAATGATTTATTTACTATAGTGCCACCTGAGGTACATACCCTCGCCTTTGCTGATGATCTTAAATTAGGAAAGGCTATATATCAGTTGGTGGACGCAAAGGTACTACAAACAGCCCTGTTAGAAGTAGAAGCCTGGTTGGCAGCAAATGGCTTGAAAATTAATCAGACAAAAACCTCCCAAATAACTTTTACTCGCAAACATCGTCCAATGAACTGCCAATATTACTTTCAGGACTTATCTCCTTTGACTGAATTCACTTCCATCAAGGACCTGGGAATATACCTGGACCCAAAGCTTACCTTGAGCCTTCATGTAAGTCATCTTTTGACAGCTGTAAGGATGCGTCTGGCAGTAATTAAAGGACTTGGTGATGTCTATTTAAATCCTTTATGGCCTAAATATCTGGGCAATATGCGCCCCCTCTCACTACTTCCGTTTGAGGAAGCTACATGATCAGTTTGCTTCATTCCAATTTCGTCCTCCCCGCTCTCAGGCCTGGCAGGCTGGAACTCATAACTCCACAACGACTGATAATCCGAGGCGACCTGGCCTTCATGGCATCTTACCTTTGCAGTCTCAGATGGTACTTTCTAGATTGCTGTTTTTGTATCGACTTTATAATAATAAGGTGGATTGTCTAGACTTGGTCTCTGAGATAAACTTCAGGGTGCCAGGTAGGTTAACAAGATCCAATGAGGTTTTTGTACCAAATTCCAAATCCATTACACCCCTACAGTTGGCACAGCGGGATTTTAACAAACTCAACTTATCCTTTGACGACCTCCTCCTTTCCTTACCTATCTTCAAACGGTGTGTATGCCACAAGTTAATTAATCTGTTAACAAACCCCACCAAAGCCCTCCTCAATTACTAACTCCCAAGAGTGACCAGCCGCAGTTTGGGTTCGACCCGTTTGGCTGGTTGGCTGACCCCCAACCCATTAAAGTAAGTAAAGTAAAGAACTACACAGTGGACGGATCTCTAATGATCTTGTAGTTGACTGGACCTTAAACTCCAACAAACAAACAAAATCAATCTATTCTCCCTCATTTTTTTCGACGATGTCCACCACCTGCAGGTTACCTCTTATATACTCATTCGTAATTCTATCGTCTCTCGAAACCCTCACTCATGTACCACAGCATGTGGGCTACTTGCATGCTATTGACGCGGCTCTTCCTTACTGACCAACACTACTCCATATAGCATAGCTGGCCTAACCACTGCCCTTTAAAACTTCCCTTTCAGCCCTGTGTCACACAGGACCCCACTTGCCTGACTCCACCTCAACCATCCCCTGGGTCACATCAGAGTCTATCCTTGTTGATCCATACGCTTTACTCCTCTTACGCCTATTTTACTAGTTCACCCCTAGGAAGTACGTCACTGCTATTTTCCTGTCCTTCACAAGTGACAGCTCTCCCTTTTCTATCGCTCCTCTAATATCGTTAAGGCCCTTCTTTACTTGTGCTCTGCAGTCACTAAGTGTTCCAGTATCATCAGCAAATGCCATGCACTGAGGGGCCCATTCTCCTACTCTTGTCAGCAGCTCATCCATAACCAGAATGAAAAGGTATGGACTTAGTGCTTAGTGGTACATCCCTATCTTCAATGGGACGCCCCCAGTATTTCCCCAAGGTGTCTTTACCCTCGCTATGGAACCATCATATAGGCCTACAGTATATCCTTAATTATTGGAATAAACTGTTCTTCTACCCCCCCCCCCCCCCCCCCCCCCCCCCCCCCCCCCCCCCGCCCCCATTTCGTAATTCAGTAGAGTTCCGCTTATCCTACCTTCGTTTATCTGGAACCTTATCCGATCTTCGTTTTTGTGGAAAAGAAGTGTGATAACAAATTTCTTTAAACATATATGTTATAGTTAAATGTTATGAATAATAAATGCTTGTTTTGCTTTCATTTTTAATATATCAATTTATGCAATAACAATTATTTTTATGCATTTCGGATTATCCGACATTATGCTTGTCCCAATTAGATCGGATAAGCGGGACTCTACTGTACCTCCTAAACTACCTGTCGTGGAACATTGTCATACGCCTTCTCCAAATTGATAAAGATGGCCTGGAGATCTTTCTTCGCTGCCCTATACTTTTCTATAATCTACCTCAGAATGAAGATTGATTCCATTGTGGACCTACCTGGCATTAACCCAAACTGATTTCCAGGGACACTAGTCCTATCCCGCAGGCGACATTCTATTACTCTCTCCCAATTCGTTTATTTTGATCGACGTAATAGGGGCGTTGAAATTAGTCATGAAGTTTGCTTTCTCACTATGAATAAGAGTGTGTCAAGCGTAATTGTGCCTCCCACTCAACCCCCTTGCGTTGGACACACCAGTTCTCGTTAGACCACTGAAGTTAAGCAGCACAAGCCCCACGTTAGTACCAACATGGGTGGTTGGTAAAGAATGTTGGGTGCTGCAAATTTCCCCTCTCCTACCTCCTTATCTTCTGCGAGCAGCCTCCTAACGGCTCGCCCTGTTATGGCTACTTGGCTTAGCCCTCAACCTGTTATTATAACATAACATATTGTAGATCGGTAGATTTACAGTCCAATTCTGTAGAATGGAGCCACGCATGCGCAATTATATACAAAGCATGCACAGTTCACAATTAAAAACTTATGATTATAGAAACTTAAGCCTAGTTCCCTGGCACGCGACACCGACGAGAATAGCGCTTAAGCAGACAGTATAATTGTGACGTAAACCACAGGCGCTAACAGAAATTGCGCCTGGTTTGATTCCCTGGCATGAGCGAATTCATGTAAGCGATTAATAGTTTTGAATATGAACGTTTGGTGGCGCCAAAACTGAAAAAAAATAAATAAACCAATGAAAAGTAAACAGAAGACTATTTAAAAATTCAAACAGCCAATCAAATTCGAGCGACACATTCCATTGACAAATGCAGTTAACTAACTCTCAACTCCACTTCACCATTGATTTCGTGCTTACTTTACAGAATGGTAGTGTAACTACGTCATCAGTTCATGTGGATTGTCGTCTGCTAGCGCGCTATTCTCGTCGGTGTCGCGTGCCAGGGAACCAGGCTTTATGCTCCCAAGTAGCGCACAGTTACGCTCATGTGTGCACCGACGTAGTACATCATCATCATCATCATACCCTTGTCCCGCCTATGGCAGGGTCGGGTCTGCGGGTTCTGATCCTTCACTCCCGTCTATCCCCAATCAGGCTCTCATCCACCCCGCATGCCACCATGTCCCTCTGTACCACCTGCTCCCACGTCCGCTTGGGTCTCCCCCGTACTCCTGATGCCACCCACCACCTGTTGCTCCATAATATACCGCATGAGCTCTTCCTCCCCCCTTCGCATCACATGCCCATACCACCTCAACCTATATTCTCTCATCTTCTCTGCAATGTCTCCCACCCCCAACTGCCCCTAACATACTCGTTACGGACTCTGTCAGCACGCGACACCCCACTCATGAAACGCAGCATTCGCATCTCGGCCACTTGCATTCTCCTCTCGTGGTTCTTCCTTACAGCCCAGCACTCAGATCCATAAAGCATGGCGGGCCTAACTACAGTCTTGTAAACCTTACCCTTCGCCTTTATTGGGACTCTGCGGTCACACAGCACCCCGCTTGCCTGTCTCCACTTTAGCTATCCAGCATTTATTCTGTGGGTAACGTAAGAGTCGATTTCCCCATTGCTCTGAATCACTGATCCTAGATACCTAAACTCTTTCACTGCTGGTAGCACCTCTTTTCCACAATGAACTACACCCCCCTTGGTCCTGGCCACTCCAACTGAAAGCTAAGTACTCTGTTTTTTTCATGTTTACCCCCAAGCCCCCCCCCCCCCCCTTTACCATTGCTGTTGTAATGTCCTGCAAGCCCCGTTGAACCTCCTCTTGGGACTCCTCTAACCTTCCTACATCGTCAATAATCCAAGCACTGGGGGGCCCATTCCCCTATTCCTGTCAGCAGGTCATCTATTGCCAAAACAAAGAGATAAGGGCTGAGGGCTGATTCTTGATGAAGCTCTACCTTCACCTTGAAGCCACCAGTGTTCCCCCATGCCGTCCTCACCCTAGTAGTGGCACCATCATACATATCCTGTATTATTCTGATATGCCCTTCATCCACTCCCTTTCTTCTTAGAACATCCCATACTACCTGTCTAGGGACACTATCATAGGCCTTCTCGAGGTCTACAAAGCAGGTCCTTCTTTACTGCTCTATGCTTCTCAACCATCTGCCATAGAATAAAGATGTGCACCGACGTAGTACACTGGTTGCAAATTCTTGACGTCTCAGGTCTACAACTAGTGTAAGTATATGTGCATAAATAACTTATACACCAAGTGTACACCGCTGTTTAGAAGTATTCACTTTTCCACCGTTTCCAGGACATATGTATTAATGTCTCTTTATACCTGTAATGCCTGTTTAATTCTTCCATGTCACATTTTGGAAATTTTCACACTTGCCCTGAAGACAAACACGTGGGCTCATCCGGTTCCAACAAGAGTCATTCAATAGTTCTCTTTGCTATTACGTAACAGAAAACTGTCTGCAAGAATTTCAACGTATATCAAATCCAAAGAAAAAAAAGTACTAGGCACACTTGTCGTCAAGCTGCCTGTGTCCTTAATTTATATACCTTATGTCCTGGCTAGATATCTATTATACAAAATCAAGATAGCGGCTTATTGCTTTGGACACACCAGTTCTCGTCTGATCACTGAAGTTAAGCAGCTAATAATACATGGGTGGCCGCTTGGGAAAACTGGGTGCCGCTAAGTGTCTGTGCAGTCTCTGCATTAGAACTATACAGTGGAAGGGGCTGTCATGACCTTGTAGTTGAAGGGCTCTAAAAGACCAACAAATACAAAATCAATCCCAGTTGATTCAGCCTACACACATCCTGGATCTGTGCAGCAAATCAGTTTCTTCTAATTGATATATATATACCGTAAACTCGCGTATAGTCCTCACCTTAAAATTGCTACTGTAGCCAGTGGCGTAACTTGTAGGGGCAATGGGGTCAAATGAATCTGAACATGAAATGTCAGATTGCTCTGACGATGAAAATGAAATGTGAAAGATTTTATATTGCGTTATCATATAAATTAGGACGAAAGAAATGAACGAACCAAATAGTTTTGGGGTCTTAAAGGCTTTCAAAATTAATGAGCAGCTGATGCCTCTTTGTATTCCTAACTGTCGTTGATAAAGAAATCTTCTAATTTCCATTGCAACGTTTCAAACGTTGGTCTTTTCATGGGTTCTTTGTGCCAACATTCTAACATGATTTCATAAAGAGTAGGTGGACATCCGGGTGGAGCTGGCATTCGATAGCCTTTTAACACTTGCTTAAAGATTTCATCAATTTTCATACCTAGAGAAAGGAGAGAAAAGCACCCAATAAGTTCTAACAAGGAGGTTGATTTTTCTTATAGCATAGGTGGTTCTTAAACAGTCGGGGCACCTGGAAGGAGCACACTGACAAATTGCTTGGGAAGGCTGGGCGTGCCCTCCGGTTGGTTAGAAGGGTGCTGGGGGACAGCACAAAGGAAGTAAAAGAACTAGCCTACTTTTCATTGGTATGGCCAATTGTGGAGTTATGTAGTCCAATTTGGTTTCCATTTAGGCAAGACTTATCTTGGGGAAACTGAAATGGTCCAAAGGAGGGCAGCAAGAATTGTGCTAAGTCGATTCTCTCGTAGATTGAGTGTTGCATCAGACATGATCAGAGAATTAGGGTGGGAGTCACTATGTCAGAGGTGGGTATCTGACAGCATTTAGCTGTTTATCAGACTGTTGAAAATCGGTTTCGTGGATCCTCTAGATCAGTGGTTCTCAATCTTTTTGAAGTCAGGGAACACTAAACTGACATTTTACTAGCATGGAACACTTACAATTCAACATAAACTTTAAAGCAGGTTGTACACTTTCTACACTTGGTACTTACTACATCATCATCATCATACCCTTATCCCGCCTGTGGCAGGGTCGGGTCTGCGGGTTCTAGCCCTCCACCCCCGTCTATCTCTCCCCCAGTTCCCCGTCCACCCCACACACTGTCATATCCTTACGGACAACCTGTTCCCACGTCTGCTTCGATCTCCCCCTGCCCCGGGTGCTACTGACCACCTTCATTCCTGGCAAGGACGTAACGAGCCCCTCCTCCCCTCTTCTCATGACGTGTCCATACCACCTCGGCCTATTCTCCCTCATTTTTTCTGCGATGTCCACCACCCCAGGCTACCTGTAATATGCCCATTCCTAATTCTATCAGCTCTCGACACGCCACACATGTGCCACAGCATTCGTATCTCGACTACTCGCATTCTATTTATGTAGCTCTTCCTCACTGCCCAGCACTCTGATCCATATACAGTAGCGTAGCTGGTCTAACCACTGTCCTGTAGAACTTCCCTTTTAACTAGATTGGGATCCTTCTATCACACAGGACTCCGCTTGCCTGTCTCCACTTCAGTCACCCCCTCCCCCATTGATTCTGCGGCTCACATCAGAGTATCTCTTCATTGCTTTATTTGTGCATTAAATTTTTTTGCGGAACACTTGAAGTTGTTTCACGGAACACGCTTTGAGAACCACTGCTCTAGATGGCATGCTATCCTTTGCAGAATATAAGGGGATAAATGATCATCTGTTCAAATTGAAGGAGATCAGGGGCCGAACAGACTCATATTACTGGTCCTTTTTTTCCAAGGGTCATTCGGCAATGGAATGTTCTTGATGAGGATAAGGTGAGGCACTTTCTGGATGAAGGTCCCATTATAGCGGGCAGGATATGTATGACAGATTAGATGCTATGCTTCAGGTTCCTTGGGGTTTTTGAATGAGTCAGTTGTTAGGAATGAGAGTTGTTCTCTCCACTGCCAATTTGGCCTATGATGGCTGCTTGCAGTGTATTCAACTAGAACTAGAAGTTTGTTTCTTTTCTAATAAATAGATCTCTGTAACGTGATTGCAAACTTTGGCAGGATGCAGGTTTAGAATTGTCAAACTTATTGCAAGAGTGACTTATTGCACAACCAACCTGGATATGGTATGGCACCGTTTGTAACCAATTCTGTTAGAACAATTCCGAAGGACCAAACATCCGATTTGATTGAAAATGAGTTGTGCAATGCTGCTTCCGGAGCCGCCCACTTGGCCAGAAACATTGTACCAGCTTTTAGGTTATTGATATCCTGTAACTAGATGAAATTGGAAATCATTATTACTTGACGGGTCATTTGCTGCCGTTGCTCTCTTTATTTTTTTAAAGTGTGACTAATGAAGTGTACTGTAAATGTGGCTAGTCGAAAATGGGCGATTTTAACTGTAAAACTGTCTCCTAATAATAGATTTCTAGCTGCAAGATCTCGATGAATGAAATATCTATTTTCCAAATAAGCCATTCCGGAAGCTATCTGTGCCCCAAAGTTAATAATTCGCGGTAATTTCATTAATTCCTTGCCGCTTCCTACAATGAAATCAAAACACCTGTTACTTTCCTCTTGAGTATAATGCAAACTGTGATAGTAATATTTCTGTAAGAGGAGTGAATGGTCATCCTTACTTCTCAAAAATCTCAATAGGTTCACTTTCATCAATTCAGTAACAATCCACATGGGCTCTTCTTTGTTACAGACTCCATACATTCTTAGGAGATTAGGATGATCAAGTGTCTTCATTAAATTAGCTTCGGCAAAACCGTCAGATGATTTTACCTTACCTGGTTAAAAATAAAATTCGTCGAAAACATTAGGTAATGGGGTCAGTTGTGTTGGTAGGTCGAGCCGTGAAACTGACTTTTAAGACACTTGATAGCCACTGGCGTCCGGTTTTCAAGTAGCCCTTCCCACATTTCTCCAAAACGGCCTTCACCCAACTTTTGGATAAATTCCAGGGATTCTCGACTAATATCCCAAGCCATAATCGAGGGATCTCTTCCAACTCCACTTTGGAGTGTATCGCAATTACTCTGAAAAGAAAAATGTAGTTTAAATTCTTCTCCACTTTCTATCACCAAAAAATACACCTCGGTGGTGCAGAGGATTGTATGCTCCACTACTTCGTCAGTGGAGCCAGGTTCGATGCTGGATTGAGATGGGTTGGCTTCTTTCTGGCGAGAGAGAAGGAGACACCTTGAGTATGCCTTCCGTCGGATGGGTTTGTTGTTTGTTTGTTGGTGTTTTAGGGCCCTTCAACTACAAGGACATTAGAGCCCCGTCCACCGTGGATACTAACGGTCCCCAGTTTTCCCTAGCGGCCACCCATGTCAGTACTAACTGGGGTTGCGTTGCTTAACTTCAGTGATCAGACGAGAACTGGTGTGTCCAACGCAACTTGCCGCTCCCCCGTCGGATGGGAAGTAAAACCTTGGCTCCATATGGTGTAAGATGCCATTTGCACGTAACCCTCCCCAGAACCCTCTCTACCGTTCAACGCGTAGATCAGGGAAACTTTTCAAGTGTAGGAGCTCGCCTATGGCTTCGGTGGAATGCCAGAACATCAAGGTAGGCTGAAGATAAATAAAACTGGGGGTTGCAGCTGAGGTTGACTACTGGCTGCGTCAAAACAACATCCAACAGATCGTTCCTGCCCCCATACGGAGGAACACAATCCATAATCGACCCAACCATAGGCATGAAAACGGTCAGTAGGTGCTTTCACTTCTTTCCAGCAAAAGCTGACGACCAGCTTTAAAACAGTAATATTATCCCTCCTGTCTCGGGCCCACAAACCCATAATCCAGTTCTAGATGAAGGTACGCTGCCTTAAGGAAGTCTAGGGCCTCAACATTTAGCGGGCTTCAAAAGTTAAGAGCAGGCCTCTAAAGAGCTTGAAAAGGGCCTCAAAATTGAAATAGCTTAGGGCAGGGGTGGCCTTTTCAGCAGGCGGGCCAAATTTAAGAAATAATATTTCCTGCCGGGGCCACGGACCAATTTTTTTTTGTTGAGTTAAAGTACCAAGTGTGCTGCAGCGTTGACCACATCGTCACTTCCAAGTATGTGAGATTGTGGCCAACTGCTTGCCCTGTTGATGCCAACTCATGATATAATGTTGTTTTGGTGATAGGTACACTAATTTTATGTTCACCTGACCTATCTCCGCGGGCTTCATGTTGGCCACCCCTGGCCTAGGGCCTCTCAATATCTAAATTCGGCACTGGAATTCACTTATAGAAGAGTTAAGCTAATAGGTTTTTTTTTCTACCCTCTACTGGTCAATTGTTCTACATACCGCAGGGATACAAGGTTTGTTCAGTTTGATGCTCAGGTCAGGAGTAGAATAATATTCCACCAATTGTGACAGGGTGCGAAAGAAAGTTCTCTTGTTTAGGGTGACGCCTTCCTTGTCTGAGTGAATGAGGTATTGCTTGACTTCATCCCCATCACGAACTAGAAGCACATTAATCGCATATGAGTATTATGCAGAATGGGTCACTGGTCAGTTACTGGACTGCATTCCATTCAATACGATATAACCTTACCTGATAATGCATAGGCATTCGGGACGGATTCACTGGGTCGGATGAGAAAGGCTCCGTTGTCGTTAACAGGGTGTGATAACCACCTCTGAGACAGCACCCTTGAGCACTTTTCAAAATACCAACTAAATGCGAAATCATAAGCATCATCATCATCATCATCATCATCATCATCATCTCACCCTTCTCCCGCCTGGGGCAGGTCGGATCTGCGGGTTCTAATCCTCCATTCCCGCCTATCCGCCACCAAGTCCTCCTCCACCCCGCACGTCACCATGTCCCTTTGCACCACCTGCTCCCACGTCCGTTTTGGTCTTCCTCTACCTCTGGTGCCCCCAATTACCTGCAGTCCCACAATGGACCTAATAAGCTCTTTCTCTCCCCTCTTCACCACATGCCCATACCACCTCGGACGATTCTCTCTCATCTTTTCCGTAATGTCCCCCACCCCCAAGCTACCCCTAACGTAGTCGTTTCAAATTCTGTCGGATCGTGACACCCCACACATGTAGCGCAGCATTCGCATCTCAGCCACTTGCATTTGCCTTTCATGGTTCTTCCTGACTGCCCAACACTCTGAGCCATACAGGATAGCTGGCCTAACGACGGTTCTGCAAACTTTGCCCTTCAACTTTATTGGGACCCGGCGGTCACACAGGACCCCACTTGCCTTTCTCCACTTCAGCCATCCTGTATTAATCCTACGGGTCACGTCAGAATCTATCTCCCCATTGCTCTGTAAAACTGATCCTAGGTAGCGAAACTCTTGTACCACTGGAATCCCATCTCCCCCACAACGAATCTCATCCCTTTGCCCCTGGCCACTGAAATTGAAAGCTAGGTACTCAGTTTTCTTCATGTTTATCTTGAGGCCCCTTCCTTCCATTGCTGTTTTAATATCTTGTAGGCCCTTTTGTGCATTCTCCTTGGACAGTACTCAAGCCTTCCCACATCTTCCCCTACTCCCGTCAGCAGCTCATCCATCACGAGAGTGAATAGATATGGGCTAAGTGCTGACCCTTGATGCACACCAACAGGCAGGTTGAAACTTGCAGAGATTTCCCCATGCTGTCCTCACCCTAGCGATGGAACCATCGTACATATCCTGCACTATCCTAATGTGGCCTTCATCAACCCCTTTCTTTTTTAAAACATTCCATACTTCCTCTACCCAAGCAACATGCCAAAATGAAATACAATCACTTACTCTGAGAGGCAAGTTATGGAATGGAAGTAGTTGAGTTCACTAGGTGTGAGGTGAGGAGTAAGTCAACTGCTGTATGTCCCAACGTCCTTACATCACAAAAGCACCTATACGTGGAGGACTTACCCTGACATTCTAGGCCCACTTTAAAACCTGTTCATTCGCTTGTTTCGATATCTTCTTCTTCTTTTTCAAGTTGATATTCAAACACTAGAGATACAAAGAAGAGTAACAGTTGATTGAAGTCCATGACTGTTAAAGAGCACCGTTTGTTATTTTTTCGCCCTATCCAAATGAACTTTCGTCCCGCAACTAATTCACTTCCTCAAACTGTAACTGTTTAGAAAGTAAAATAAAATGGTTACCCTAATAGAGACTATAAAAAATAATAACAATAACAAAAATATCATTCACAAAACCACCAAACACATAACACGTTTGTTATCAGAGTTTCGGAACTTTCGTATCCCCGTACGTTTCGCCCCTGAAATTTAGAAAAACAGCAAAAATCTTCTCAATTTTGAAATCACACAAATAATTCTGCACATTGTCCAGGACATCAACAATAGAAAATTAACTTTGTTGTTGTTTGTTGGTGTTTTAGGGCCCTTCAACTACAAGGTCATTAGAGCCCCGTCCACAGTGTAGTTCTGATGCAGAGACTGCACAGACACTACACTAATGCGACGATTTTTGGATACTAGCGGTACCCAGTTTTCCCAAGCGGCCACCCTTGTTAGTATTAACTGGGGTTGCGTTGCTTAACTTTAGTGATCAGACTGGTGTGTCCAACGCAATTTGCCGCTCTCACCCATCTCGGATCGAACCGTTAAACTATGCAGTCAAGCATGGAACTCGTCGAATTTTGGATACTAGCGGTACCCAGTTTTTCCAAGCGGCCACCCATGTCAGTACTAGCTGGAGTTGCGTTGCTTAACTTCAGTAATCAGACGAGAACTGGTGTGTCCAACGCAATTCGCCACTCCCTAGAAAATTAACGGACTATCTGAAAGGCATAGAATACAATTTTTTTTGAATTTCAGTTTGTTTGCGTTCTTTATGTGACAACTTTCTTTCTGATTGTGTTTTTTATTTATTGAAATTATTATTATATTAAACAGAGAAAAAAAGAAATAAATGGCCATTTGCTCTCCCAGGGGCGAAAGCTCTGGGGTCGAAAAGTACTCAAGGACGAAATATCGGGGGTGAAACTTCCTTAAACCTTGTTATCATATAAACATATTGTTATCGTGCACCCACACGGGACCTCGGTTTTACTTCTCATCCGAAAGAAGGCACACTGGCGGCCTCTCTCTCGCTCGAAAGAAGCCGACCCACCTCGGTCCAGTATCGAACCTATAACTACTGACACAGTTAAGTGGCATGCTAACCATTACGCCACCGAGACGGGTCAAAGCAGGGTTTTAGACGTCATTTTGATGGACAAAATGTCATTGGTAAATTGTGCTGGTTAGGGCCAATTTTTAAACAGAATTGGGTGTGGGAACGATTAATGTTGAACTGTATCATTATTTCTGAGATTGATTTTTGAAAACCACGTGAGTGATGGTTACTAACATGATCATCATCATACCCTTATCCGCCTGTGGAAGAGTCGGATCTGCGGTCTTGCCCTGCACCCCTATCTCCCACCAGGTCCCCGTCAACCCCACACACACTACCATATCCTTACGGACAACCTGCTGCCACGTTTGCTTTGGTCTCCCCCTGCTCCGGGTGTTTCCAACCATCTGCATTCCTGAAATGGACCTAACGAGCTTCTCCTCCCCTCTTCTCATTGCATTTCCATACCACCTTAACTTACCGTTCCACATTTTTTCCACGATGTCCACCACCCCAAGGTTACCTCGAATATGCTCGTTTCTAATTTATCAGCTCTCGACACCCTACTCATGTACCGCAGCATTCGCATCTCGGCTACTTGCATTCTGTTGACGTGGCTCTTAGTGAAGGTTAATAACCAAAAAAAAAAAATCTCTTTACACCCCTGGACCATTTCATCACCTGATAAATGATAAAATGGTCATCACTACCCAATAATGACAGAAAACTCTTCATTTTCGCACAAGATACTTTTATTACAAAATCAGATTCACTGTGGACAACACATAAGGCTCACTGTTTGGCGCGACATGAGTGCGATCTAGTCCTTGAATCTGGAGCAATTACCTGTCCTTTTAGGTTAGTGAGCGAAAGCCCAATCCACACACCACAAATTGAACCAGAGTTAAAACCAACAGGAACCAAACGAAGAAATCTTTATTTTACAGGACATTTACAGTACATATAAATGACGAAACAATCGTTAAGGGGGATGGACCAAAATGTCCATTGGTCGCATATCTAATAAGAGGCACAGTAAATCAACAAAAGAAAGAAGGAACATAAAGAAAACGGATCAGGACCCCCGACTATAACACCACAATGGTGTATCGTCTAACCCTTCCCAACGGGAGCGGCGAATTTCGTTGGACACACCAGTTCTCGTCTGATCACCGAAGTTAAGCAGCGCAACCATAGCTAGTACTGACATGGGTGGCCGCTTGGGAAAACTGGGTACTGCTAATACCAAAAAATTGTCGCATTAGTGTAGTGTCTGTGCAGTCTCTGCATAAGAACTGTGCTGTGGACGGGGCTCTAATGACCCTTGTAGTTGAAGGGCGCTAAAACAACAACAACAAACCCTTCCCAAAACCAACTACCTAGACAGTGACCAATGCCCATTTCCTTTATCTGTGGTTAACAACCGTGTATTTTTTTAACCCCCTTGTGCAAGGGCCAAACTGTTCCCTGTGAGGGAAGTGGCTTAGTATGTGGAGCACTTTAATTCTAACATCGACCTCTAATGGATAGAGCGTTTAAGGGTTCTACCAACAGACATTTTTACTGAGCAGGCTCTAATTAACCTATTTCTATCTGGATCTAAATTTGAAATCAGTCTCTCGTAATTGATATAAAGTATATAATATTTGGACGACAGAAATAAACGAACCAAATTGTTGGTGGGTCTTAAAGACTTTCAAAATTAATTAGCAGCTGATGGGTCTTGGTATTCCGAATTGTCGCTGGTAAAAAATTCTTCTAGTTTCCATTGCAACGTTTCAAACGTTGGTCTTTTCTTGGGATCTTTGTGCCAACAGTCTAACATGATTTCATAAAGAGGAGGTGGACATCCAGGTGGAGGTGGCATTCGATAGCCTTGTGCCAGAAGGTAAAGGATTTCAGCATTTTTCATACCTAGAGAAAGAGAAAGAGAGAGAGAGAGAGGGAGAGAAAATCACCAAACAAGTTTCTGTTACCCTAAATTGGGCATCTTTCTTTTTTACTAGGTCTCAGTAACTTGATTGCCAACTTTGGTAGGACGCAGGTTTAGAATTGTCAAACTTATTCCAAGAGGTAGGCAATATATGGGAGAATAGATGCTATGCTTCAGGTTCTTTGGGGTTGTCAATGGGTTAGAAATTAGGAATGAGAGTCATTCCCGCCACTGCGTATTTGGCCTATCAGGGCTGCTTGCAGTGTATTCAATTAAAATTAGGAAGAGTGACTTTATTGCACAACCTACCGGGATACGGTACGACACCGTAGGTAACCAATTCTGTTAGAACAATTCCGAAGGACCAAACATCCGATTTGATTGAAAATGAGTTGGACATTACTGCTTCCGGAGCTGTCCACTGGATCGGAAATGTTGCAACATCTTTTGGAGTACAGAGGTCCTGTAAATAGATGAAATTGGAAATCATTATTACTTGACGGGTCATTTGCTGTCATTGGTTTCTTTATTTTTTGAAAGTGTGGCTAGTGAGGCGTACTGTAAATCTGGCTGGTCCAAAATCGGCGATTTTAGCGGTAAATCTGCCTGTTAAGAATACATTTCTAGCTGCAAGACCTCGATGAATGTAATTTTTATTTTCAAAATAAGCCATTCCGGAAGCTATCTGTGCACCAAAGTTAATAAGTTGGGGTAATTCGAGTTTTTCCCTACCGTCTTCTGCAATGAAATAAAAACACCTGTTACTCTCCTCTTGAGTATCACACCAACTGTGATGGTAATACTTCTGTAAGACGAGTGAGTGGCCATCCTTACTTTTTAAAAATTCCAGTAAGCTCTCTTTCATCAATTCAGTAACAATCCACATGGGCTCTTCTTTGGTACAAACTCCATAAAATCTCAGGAGATGAGGATGTTCAAGTGTCTTCATGAAATTAGCTTCAGCCAAACAGTCAGATGATGTTGCTTTACCTGGTTAAAAATAAAATTTGTCAAACACATTAGGAAATGGGGCAGCTGTGTTGGTCAGTCGTCATGAAACTGACTTTTCAGACACTTGATAGCCACTCGCGCCCGGTTTTCAAGTAGCCCTTCCCACACTACTCCAAAAAGGCCTTCACCCAATTTTTGGGTAAATTTCAGTGATTCTCGACTAATTTCAAAGGTAGCAATCATAGGCTTTCTTTCATCATCTCCTTGCGGTGTACTGAAGTCACCACAGTGTAGTTTCAGTTCCTTACTCCTTTCCATCACCAAAATCCCACCTCTGATGTTATGTTATGCCACACTAACGGGTTGGGGAGTAAGCCAAGCAGCCATAACAGGCCGTACCCTTAGGAGGCTGCTCGCGGGAGATGAGGATGTTGGAGAGAGGAAATTTGCAGCACCAGACGTTCTCAATCAACTACCCATGTTGGGTGGTTGGTTATGGCGTTGGATACGCCGAGAACTGGCGTATTCAACACAACTTGGCTGCACAGTCTCGGTGGCGCAGAGGGTAGCCTGCTCGGGTACTGCGTCTGTGGTACCAGGTTCTATAGTGGAAAGAGGTGGGATGGCTTCTTTAGGGTAAGAGAGGGGAGCGGCGAATTGCGTTGGACGCACCATTTCTCGTCTGATCACTGAAGTGGCCGCTTAAGAAAACTGGGACCGCTAGTATCCAAAAATCGTTGCATTAGTGTAGTGTCTGTGCAGTTTCTGCATCAGAACTACACAGTGGACGGGGCTCTAATGACCTTGTGGTTGAAGGACCCTACAACACCAACAAACAACAACAAGGGCAAGAGAGAAAGAAACCCTGAGTGTGCTTTCCGTCGGATGGGAAGTAAGGCCGTGGCCCATGTGGTGTACAATGTCAATTGCGCGTAAAAGAACCCTCTCTAAAATCATAATCTAGCTTTAGATGAAGTCCTCAAGAACTGATGCAAGAGTCTAGGGAACTTTGCCTTAATTTTTTTTCTCGAATTTTATATATCTCTTATTAGACCACATTCGGTGTGCTTATATCATCTACATTCACATATACAAGGATTCGACGAATAGTTTTTTTCTATCGCTCGATGGTCAATTTTGCTACATACCTCAGGGATGCAAGGTTTGGTCAGTTGGATACACAGGCCGTCTGCATAACGAGAATAATATTCCACCAGTTGTTGCAGGTTGCGAAAGACCAGTCTCGGTGTTATGGCGACGCCTCCGGTTTCTGAGCGAATGAGGTAGTGCTCGACTTGACCGTCATAACGAACTAGAAACACATTAATCGTGAGTATTATACGGAGTGGGTCGCCGGACAGTTACTGGACTGCGTTCCATTCAATACGACATAACCTTACTCGATAATGCATAGGCATTCTTAATGGATTCGCTGGGTCGGATGAGAAAAGCTCCATTGTCGTTAGCAGGGTGTAACAACAACCTCTGAGACAGACAGCAGCCTTGAGCAGTTTTCAAAATACCAACTAAATCTGAAAAAAAAATAAGCAACATGCCAAAATGAAATTCAGTTTGTCTGAGGGGAATGTTATGGAAGGGAAGTAGTTATTTCCAAAAGGTATTAGGTGAGGAGTCACTCAACTGTTGGTGTCCCAACGTCCAAAACGACACACACACAAATCTGTCTTCCCCACATCACAAAACACCAATATGTGGACGACTTACCCTGACATTGTAGGTCCACTTAAATACCTGATTATTCACTCGTTTCCCTCTTTTTGAAGTTGTTATTCCAACACTAATATGCCAAGAGGAGTAACAGTTAATTGGAGTCCATGACTGCTAAGGAGCACCGTTCTTGTTTGCCCTCCTCTCCAAATGAAAATATTTCGGCACGCGCAACTAATCCAATTCCACAAACTGTGATTTTTTTAGAAAATAAAATGATTGTCCTAATAGAGATTATAAAAATGATAATGTTATCATATAATAAGCAGTATCAAGCAGGATTTTAGACGTCTATCAAAATTCGTTTATCTTAATGGACAGAATGTCAAAGGTAAGATGTGCTCTTAGGACCAGTTTTTAAATAGACTTTGGTGTGGTATCGATTAGTGTTGCACTACACCATTATTTCTGATTTTGATTTTTGAAATCCACATGATTGATGGTTACTAATCGAAAAGCAACTCCTAACCCTTGTATGGCAGGGGCCGGGTACCCATCTTGTCGCTCCGGAACTGACACAAGGGCGATCTAGTGGACAGTTTTTCCACAGCCGCTTGCCGATCAAAGCTTGGCTGGGGGCACTCCACCGAGCTCTTACACCTGGGAAGTTTGCCCCATCGATCCGTTTCATAGTAGGGAAGAGTTCTTTGTCGTTTAAATGCCATCGTACACCACACGGGACCTCGGTTTTCTCTCTGGCCTCGGGGACTCGGGGCCTCTTTCTCGCCCCGAAAGAAGCTAACCCACCTCGGTCCAATAGAATTACTGCCGTAGTTATCGAGCATGCTACCCACTGAGCGGCCCAGACGGGTTGGTTACAGAACAAGAAATCTCTTTATCCATGGACCACTTCCTCACCTGACAGATGATAAAAAGGTCATGATGACGCCAGTAAACACGTCATTTTCACACAAGATACTTTTATTACAAAACCAGACTCACTGTAGACAACACTGATATATAGATATAATGATGACAGCACTTTGGATGAAAATATTTTATGCGCAAAAATGTAACGCTACTTTCGGCTACTCACACCCAGGACAGAAGAAATGAAATAGAAAAAAAAAGAAATTTACAAACAACTGTTGTCTGTCAAAAAAGCTGACAATGCGCTCATTTTCAACGCTTGAAAGATGCACTTTAAGGATTCATTTATCATCTGGGCCTAGAGAGCCATGAGCATGGCGCAACAACAACAACCACTTACTTTTGGAGACCTTCAAGACAAAAAAAAACTATTATAAAAAAAGCAAGGACATGAAGCAAACCAGAAAGAGGAAGTTTGATTTAGTTCATATCATTCTCGAGTACAGGAAACTGTTAAGCATCAAAGGATGGCAGAGGATTTCCAGAAGAATCAAAGTGTAGCAACATCCTTGTCAGTCAAGAGTTGGTTGAAATGGCAAAATGTTGTCTGTCACCTATGTGCCTTAGTCTTAGTTGTGATACACACAATCCATGAAGGGTAATTTCTGATAGGAAATAATTTTAAATTGCATAATTGTTTGTTGTTGACATCAAAATTACCATCACTATCATCTGCTGAGGACGTGTCTCACGACTAACTCTTCAAAATTCATGCAAAAACTGAACAAAAATCAATGCAAACAACAGCATACGTAGAAAAGTTAAAAAAAAAAAAAAATCTGGTCCCACGTCAGCACTTAAATTTTTTGGAGCATAATGTCCATCCAACTGATTATGGAGCCATGGCGGGGGGAAATTACAAAGAACGTCTTCGTTGTCATCATTTTCGTCCAACAAGAGTCATTCAATAGTTCTCTTTGCTATCACGTAACACAAAACTTTCTGCAAGAATTTCAACGCATTTGACCACCAACCAAAAAGTGAAATAATTCAGTACCAGGCACACTCGCTTGTCTTCAGCTGTCAAGCGACCTGTGTCCTTCATTCATCTACCATAGTTCCCGGCTGGACAACTTTACTACAAAATCAATCACAGCTGATTCAGCCTACACACATCCTGGATCTGTGCAGCAAAACAGTCTCTCACAATTGAACGAATTGAAGAAATAAACGAACCAAATAGTTGCTGGGTCTGAAAGACTTTTTTTCAAAATTAATAAGCAGCTGATGCCTCTTTGTATTCCGAACTGTCGCTGGTAAAAAAATCTTCTAATTTCCATTGCAACGTTTCAAACGTTGGTCTTTTCATGGGGTCTTTGTGCCAACATTCTAACATGATTTCATAAAGAGTAGGTGGACATCCGGGTGGGGATGGCATTCGATAGCCATGTTCCACTTGGTGTAGGACTTCTGCATTTGTCATACCTAGAAAGACAGAGAGGGGAAAAGCCCCAAACAAAAAATGAGTATCTTGCAATGTAGCAGCAAATGAAATTTCTTGTCGTTTCCTTAAATAAGGACCTAGTAGGCCCCCCTGACTGCTCCCAACCAGTTCGAATTCTAGGCACAACTTTTGATTCTTCTCTCTCGCTCTGCTTCTTCAAGCAGCGCAATGTCTTTTTAGGTAAGGTTAAGTCACTATGCTTTCTGCTTCGTCGCCTGAAACCTTTGGTTACTACGGCTCATCCATGTTTTTCAAGCTAACGTTCTTCCTCTGGTTCTGTTTTCCAGTCCTTTTCTTGCAGGCCTCTCCAAAACTCATCTTAAACATCTACGCGTATCCTTGTAACACGGCCCCTCATGTGATCTTCCAAATAACCCCTTTGGGTTAGTGTTAAACCTTGGTGCATCAAAGCTAGACTCCTGACTTTCAGTTATTTCGTATTGTATTGTAACCTATTGGTTCTTGCGAGCGCCTTGAGAAATCACTCTCTCACCCACTTTACTGTATTTCCCAATACTTTGCCTCTTTGAATTCCCTTAGAATGACTCGCCGGTTCCTCATTGAACCCGCAATCTCCTTTCAGGACTGCTGAGCTAGACTATTCCCCGCTAACTGAAGGAGCGGCTTATTGAGTCGGACACATCAGTTGTCGTCTGATCACCGAAGTTAGGGTAGTCTCACACTGGAGCCGACTACCAGCGACTTTTAGTCGTGCGTAGTCGTACAAATACGCACGAACGATCCCATTCCTTGTTTCTCTATTTTCCTCTCACTTTAGCTGCGACTCGGTCGTCCGACTACGTGCATACACTTCCGACTTGCGATTAGATCCCAACTGGTTGGGAATTTTCGTCCGACTTTGAGCGACTTGCACAAAGTCTCTTTTGTTTTAAAAGTTTCTTTTGTGATTGTCAATGCTGCGGGGCATGAGTGGGGTTTCGCTGACTCAAATCGTCCGACCAAGTCGTGCTTAATGTGAGAACTCAAGTCGCCCGACCAAGTCGTGCGTAGACGGAGTCGCACATAGTCGGCTCCAGTGTGATTCTAGCCTAAGGGCAGCCTCACACTGGAGCCGACTACGAGCGACTTTTAGTCGTCCGTAGTCGTACAAATATGCACAAAGGATCCCATTCCTTGTTTCCCTATGCATACCCTCACTTTCTTTGCGACTCAGTCGTCCGACTACGTGCATACACTTCCGACCTGCGACTAGATCCGAAAGGGTTGGGAATTTTCGTCCGACTCTGTGTGACTTGCACAGTATCTTTTGTTTTATAAGTTTCTTTTGCGCTTCTTATCAATGCTGCGGGGCATGAGTGGGGTTTTGCTGAAGCAAGTCGTCCGACCAAGTCCTGCGTAATGTGAGCACTCAAGTCGTCCGACTAAGACGTGCGTAGTCGGAGTCGCACATAGTCGGCTCCAGTGTGAGGCTAGCCTTAAGCAACGCAAACCCAGCTGGTACTGAAATTTGGGAAAACTGGGTACTTAATGTAGTGTCTGTGCAGTCTTTGCATTAGAACTACGCAGTGGACTAGGATCTAATGACCTTGTAGTTGAAGGGCCCTAAAACACAAAGAAACCTATCAAAATGCCGCTAACTGTTTCCAATCTTGGAATGCCCTTCCGTTACTCGCTTCTGTCAACTCTTTTTATGTGCGCAGAGTTCAAAGCCCAGTGCAAAATGAGACGCAGTTTCCGCAGGTGACGCAGGGTGACTTACTATAAATTTCTGCGGCTCACATGATAGTATGTAGTTGCGCATGTTAAGTCGCAGGGTTACGTGACTCAGTGCCTGCGCCACGTGACCCTGCGGCGCGCAGTGCCAATGCAGCAGTTTCCTGCGTGAAGTTGGCGTGACAATGACAAAAGCGATGCGAAGCAGAGAAGTTCTCTTGTTATTTGACGTAAGTATGGTGAAAACTGCGATTCAGTGTGTGGTGATTGCTTGCTAGCAGAATTTCGCAGGGCTGCTACACCCTGCGTCTCATTTTGCGCCTTGCCTATAAATGTCTTACTAATTGTCTTCCGTTGGAGAAAAAGAAAGACTCCATGCTTTTATTTTGCAAACTGTGGTGCAGCAGTAAGCTTGATGTTTGAGTTGTTTGCGCATGCCACTGTACTGATTGTAGGTTATTAAATAATAAATCTTAAATTTACCTGGATAAGGTATTCTTCCAAAGGTTACAAGTTCAGTTAGTAAGATACCAAAGGACCAGACGTCTGACTTTATTGAAAACCTGTTGTAATTGGCAGCTTCAGGTGCAGTCCACTTGATGGGAAACCTGGCACCAACACGTGCCTCATATTCGTCCTCCTTGAATAGCAGAAGTTTCAACAAATGTAGCATCAAAAGGCAGTTAGGGAATCTTATTAGGACATCAGTTCTCTCCGTTTACCTTTATAAGTCTGGCTAAACCAAAGTCTGCTATTTTAACAATGTTATTTTCGGCAACGAGAACATTCCTAGCTGCTAGATCGCGATGGATGTAGTTTTGGGATTCAAGATATGCCATTCCAGACGCTATTTGAGCAGCCATATCAATGAGTTGAGTTAATTTCAAAGATCGTCCTTTACCTGATAAAAAGCCAGAAAGAAATGTTTATCAACATACCTGCCTGTCAATCATCATCATACCCTTATCCCGTCTGTGGCAGAGTGAGATCTGCGGGTTCTAGCCTTCCATTCCCACCTGGTCCCCGTCTACATCATATACTACCATATCTTTACGGACAACCTGCTCCTACGTCTGCATTCCTGTAATGCAGGGGTGTCAAACTGGCGGTTCGCGGGCTGCATGCGGTCCTCATAATCGATACCATGTGGTATCGAGGGAACAGTTATTCCGGGGCGCAGGCCGCAGCTAAAAGGGGACGCCATGTGCTAATATTTTGATTAAACTGTTATTAAATACTATTTCGGCAATTGTTATGTCATAAACTGGACATCGTCCGGTCGGGCCAGGCCTCATAGGGCATTTAAAAAGAAATTACTAAAAAAAATCAAGCCAACACTGAATAGCCCTCACGACAACACACATGTTACCAATGTGGTCCTCGGGGTACCCCCAGTTTGACATGCCTGCTGTAATGAACCTAACGAGCTCCTCCTCCTCCTCCTTTTTGCATTATGTGTCCAAACTACCTCAACCTACTCTCCCTCATTTTTTCGGCGATGTCCCCCACTCACGGGCTTCCTCTAACATACTGATTCCTAATTCTATCAGCCCTTGGCACCCCACTCATGTCCCACATCATTCACATCTCGGCTACTTGCATTCTATTGAGGTGGCTCTTTCTCACTGCCTCCAACACTCGGCTCCATAGAGCATAGCTGGCCTAACCACTGCCCTGTAAAACTTCCCGTTCAACTTCATTGGGACCCTTCTATCACACAGGACGCCGCTTGCCTGTTTCCACTTCAACCATCCCTCATTGATTCTAAGGGCAACATCCGAGTGCATCTCCCCATTGCTCTGGAACACTGATCCTAAGTCGTTACCTCTTTCATCTTTGTCAACAATTTGCCCCCAGAGAATACGTCACCATTATTTTTCCTGCCTTCCCCAATTGAAAGCTAAATACTCTGTCTTCTTCATGTTTATGTTTAGCCCTCCCTTACACAACTTACCTTGTAGGAATTCTAAAAGACTTCCGTTTTTCATTAATTCAGTAATAATGAAGATTGGTTCTTCCAAGGTGCACACTGCGTACAACTGAATGAGTTTTGGATGGCGCAACTTCTTCATTATTTGTGCTTCTGCTAAGAAATCCTTAGGATCCATTGTGCCTTAAGAGAGGGATACACAGAAGGGAAATGATATCTTTGAACAAAACTGCTACAGCATTCCTAAAACTATTTATAAAACTAATCAACACCTCCCTTCACCTTTTCCTTACCTGTTTTAAGTGTTTTAATGGCCACAGGAGTAGTATTGTTCCACAAACCTTCCCATACTTCACCAAACTGTCCATGTCCAAGTTTTCGTACAAATTTCAAAGATGTGCGGTCGATTTCCCACTGATCTCGTGTGCTGTACGACAGGCCTTCTGTCATAGGTTTCTCAATCTGTATTTTTTGAAATTTGTACCAATTATAGTATATATGTTCACCAAACAAAAGGAGTAGTCATAATCAGGAATTGAACCATGAATTTGATACAAACCCTAATACATGGTTTTCTTAAATTAACGCAAAGCCCATCCGGATCTTTACTGTAGTGTTCCACCAACTCTGGTAGTGTACGGAAAGTTGTTCTTCTGGCGATGAAAAAGCCACCGTCGTCCAACTGTCGTATACGATAGTGTTTAACTGTGTCGCCATCCCGAACTGTAAAAAAAAAAAGAAAATATTATCAAAAAGTTATTTCGTTTTGTTGGTGTTTTAAGGCCCTTCAACTACAAGGTCATTAGAGCCCCGTCCACTGTGTAGTTCTAATGCAGAGACTGCACCGACACTACACTAATTCTGACGACTATTGGGTATTAGCGGTACCCAGTTTTCCCATCAAAAAGTTATAAAATATACTTGTGTGTTACCAACAATCATGGCCAAGTCAAGAACAATTGTCTGTCTAGACCAGGGGTTCCCAACCCTTCTGGAGCAATAGAGCAAACAACTTCTGGGATCGGGTACCCACCTTGTCCCTCTAAATGGACACAAGGGCGATATGTTAGATATTGTTTTTCCGCAGCCAGTTTCCGACCAAAGCTGCAACCCCTATACGTATTTATCGTCGTTCTACTGTTGGTTGGGGCACTCCACCGAGCTCCTACACCGGGAAATTTTGCCTCATCTACCCGCTACATATTGGAGAGGGTTGTTTTAAGTTCAAATGCCATCGTACACCACACGGAATCTCGGTTGTACTTCTCATCCGAAAGATGGCACACTCGGGGTCTCTCTGTCTCTCGCCCGTAAGAAGCCAACCCACCAACTTCCAGTATCGAACCTAGAACTACTGACGTAGTTACCGAGTGTGCTACTCACTCCTGGAGCCCTAGAGCACATTGTAAAATTCTGAAATGTAAAAAATAAATTTGGCAATACTATACAAGCGATGTTCTTGGATGGTTCTGAGAGGTTACTGACAAATTGCAATCCCAGACATGTTCAATGGGATGCCCTCACTTTGAAGATACTAATCCACCATTTGGACGAGGAACTGAGAGCCTACTGCACCCCGGAAAAGTCGCACGTAAGGCTCTATGATCTCTCTGTACCTCTAAGCAGTCAGGAAGCCTGTGTTGAAAAGTGGAGTGGTGTGCGGCAATCCAACGTGGTGCTTGCCCACACCTCCACTGTGAGGGGGTGACAGCGGGTCTCAGGTTCTCTCCAGATCAAGGTTCGTCAGGGAGAAGCTTATTGCGTTGGGCACACCTGTTCTCATCTGATCACTGAAGTTAGGCAACGTAACTCCAGCTAGTACTCAAATGGGTGGCCGTTTGGGAACACTGGGTACTGCTAATACCCAATAATCGTCGCATTGTAGTGTCTGGGCAGTCTCTGCACTATAACTATGCAATTAAAGGGGCTGTAATGACCTTGTAGCTGAAGGACCCTAAAACACCAACGAAAGAAAATCAAGGTTCGTCTAAAATGTGTGGCTAGGCTGAATCTTGACCTGCTATTGCCCATCTTCGTGATGGTAGTCCCTTTTTTAGTGTTTTGCGTGGTTGTCAGCTTTCTGGTCACTGAGTAAAATGGAATTTAAGCAAGTTCTTTACTGGGGTTTGCCAAATAGAGGGGGCACAGAGTTGGGAACCACCTGGTCTAGACTCTAGGTGTGGTGGATTCTTGCAAAACTGCGATCTAAATGTCTTTTTTTTTTAATGTAAATATGGACGATTGTAAAGCTTACGACACAAGTTGTCTTGAGGAAAACGGCATATGCATTACAATTAGTGAAGTAACAAACATCACGTCATGATATAAAAACACATTAACGTGACTAATACTCTCTCTTAAGCCTTTGTCCGAAATATCAGTGGATAAAGACAGAACTATACACACACTAAAAAATCCTCTGCACCAAGGCCAGACATTTCTATTCCTCATGAACCTTCAGGTCACTAAATAATTAAGTCAGTTGATGTAGTAGTTTTTCAGTATGGGATCATGTTTTTTATTGTGTGTATTTGAAGAAGGTTGTCCTCCATGCAATACCACGATTTGCACCAATGCTTCAGTAATAAGCAACAGAATTATGGGGGAGGGGGGGTCTGAAGATACCTATGAAAAAAATTTGATTGTATGATGAAACCAATGGGGGAAAATAAGGTTAAATTTGACAGGGATCAAAGCATTGCAGCTGTAGCGACTAAAGAGGTCAACAAGTGCTATACAATTCATGAAAGAACCATCTGAGCATTAAATAAAACTAATTTCTCTATAATAACATTAAACAAATTACTCGCTGGTGTGTAATTAATGAAATCAGGGTTATCCAGAGAAATTCAGGGAGGAACAAAAACTACGGGACCTTGGAGATAGGTGGGGAGAAGAATATACATAGTTTTTTTTGCCAAAAATGTAGACACCAATACGGATGTGACCCACAGAATTAATGGTGGATGGTTGAAGTGGAGACAGGCAAGTGGAGTTCTACGTGATAGGAGGGTCCCAATCAAGTTAAAGGGGAAGGTTTACAGGGCAGTGGTTAGGCCACCCATGCTATGTGCATGTGCGGCCAAGTTGCGTTGGACACACCAGTTCCCGATAGATCACTGAAGTTAAGCAGCGCACACCCACGTCAATACCAACTTGAATGGTTGGTAAAGAACGTTGGGTGCTGCAAATTAACCCTCTTCCTCCTCCTTTCACCTACCTCCTCATCTCCCGTGGGCAGCCTCCTAAGGCGTTAACCTGTTATGGCTGCCTGGCTTAAACCCCAACCCACAAACTAATCAAAAAGAATCATATGGAGCAGAGTGTTGGGGGCTGTGAGGAAGGGCCACGTCAATAGAATGCGAGTGGCCGAGATGCGAATCCTGCGGTACATGAGAGGGGTGTCAACAGCTGTTTTTCGTTTGTTCCTTGGGTGTTTTAGGGCTCTTGAACTAAAAGGTCATTAAAGCCCCGTTCTAATGCAGAGGCTGCACAGACACTACACTAATGCCACGATTTTTGGGTATTAGCAGTACCCATGTCACTACTTGCTGGGGTTGCGTTTCTTAACTTCAATGATCAGACGAGAACAGGTGTGTCCAACGCAATATGCTTCTCCCTTAAAATTTCCAGGTGTAGGAGGCAGCCCCCCCCCCTCTGGCGTTGATGAAGCGTCCCAACGAACAGTTGACCGATAATAAATAAGCATAGGGTCGGCTACCCCGGCTGCGGCAGAACACTGTACAATATATCACCCTTGTGTCCATTCAGAGGAACAAGATGGCTATCCGACCCTGTTATACGTGGGAAAAGTGTTGGGAGTTTCTTAGTGTAACATAGAGCGGCGAGTTGCGTTGGACACACCAGTTCTCGTCTGATCACAAAAGTTAAGCAACGCAAACCCAGTTAGTACCGACATGGGTGGTCGCTCGGGAAAGCTGGGTACTGCTAATACCCAATAATCGTTTCATTAGTGTAGTGTCTGTGCAGTGTATGCATTAGAACTATGCAGTGGACGGGTCTCTAATGACCTTGAAGTTGACGGGTCCTTAAACACCAACAAACAAAGAAACAATTAGTGTAACATATTTTTATAAATTATAGGTATATGATACATCTTACCTGACAAGGAATAATCATTTCTTCTACTTTCGCTATCACGAATCAGAAAAGCTCCATGTTCATTTTCCGGCTGAAGCAATTTCTTCTCTGCTTCGATTCGTTTGATTTTACCAAAGTACCACCTGTTATTAAAAAAAACAACACCAATATTAGCAACAGCGAAAATGGGAAATGGCCCGAAATTCCTGGCAAAACTTTACATTTTACCGCATTATATCAAATTGAAATTATTGAAAAAGATATCAGAATCGCTGTCAGCACACTATAAGGAAAAGTCGCCCCTATATTAAGGATATGCAACTTATCACCTGTGTATTCTGGAAGTGATGACAGTTAAAGTGTTGAAAGTAGAATAATGCTTTTATTTACCTAGTGATTGTTATGGACCTCGCTCTCCTTTCATCCTCCTTTACTGAAATGCTCATAGGCCAAGATAACGGGGCTTTAAATACAAACAGTTTGGGACTTTACCTACAAACGTCATCCAAACAGTTGGGAGCGGCTTATTGCGTTGGACACACCAGTTCTCGTCTCATTACTGAAGTTAAGCAACGCAACCCCAATTAGTACTGACATGGGTAGCCGCTTGGGAAAACTGGGTCCTGCTAATACCCAAAAATCGTCGCATTGGTGTAGTGTCTATGCAGTGTAACCGAAGCTCTAATAACCTTGTACGTAGTTGAAGAGCCCTAAAGCACCAACAAACCAAAAAGTTCCTTCCTACCTTCATTTTGATTGGTTGGTGTTTTAGGGCCAATGTCATTAGAGCCCCGTCCACAGTGTAGTTCTGATGCAGAGACTGCATAGACACTACACTAATGCAACGATTTTTGGATACTAGCGGTACCCAGTTTTCTCAAGCGGATTGGTTGGTGTTTTAGGGCCCTTCAACTACAAGGTCATTAGAGCCCCGTCCACAGTCTGTAGTTCTAACGCAGAGTCTGAAGAGTCACTACGCTGGTACGACGATTTTTTGGGTATTAGCAGGACCCAATTTTCCCAAGCGGGAACCCATGTTAGTACTATCTAGGATTACGTTGCTTAACTTCAGTTATCAGACGACAACTGGTGTGTCTCAGTGCAATAGAACCGCTCCCTGACGGCCGTCAGGGGTAAGCCAGCGGGCCTTAGGCCGTTATCAGGCGTCCACGATGTCATGGAGATGCCCCCTCACAGACACTCTGTCCAATAGTCCTGCGGGTTCAAGACGCCCGCTGGAGGGCTCCCAGTCAGAGCAGTCATCAAGAAAAGGAGTTAATCTTAAATTAAGGAGGTGGCGACCCTTATAGTAGTGTGTGGGATGGACGGGGGTCTGATGAGAGATAGACAGGAATGGATGGCTAGATCCCGCAGACCCCACCATTCCACAGACGGGATAAGGGGATGATGGCCCTCTGCTTTTCGGTAAGCCTATTTGGAATAACAATCCTGGACAACCTTTTGACAAGGTTCCTACCTGTTTAATTTCACTTCCGAAAATTGTTATAAACTGAAATTGCGAGAAAGGTGGGGGTTTGAGGAGGATCAGGATAACGTCCTGGATTTCTCATAATAAAGGGTGTCATCACGGTTACGTAATATTATGACTAACATAACTTTCAAGTTAATCTTTAGGTCATGATGATCCCGCCTCGGTGGTGGAATAGGTAGCGTGCTCTATACCGGTAACTGCGTCAGTGGTTCTAGATTCGATGCTAGATCCAGGTGGATTGGTTTCTTTGCCGGGCGAGAAAGAGAAAGAAAGGCCCCGAGTGTGCCTTCCTTCGGATGAGAAAAAAACCGACGTCCCGTGTGGTGTACGAGATGGCATTTACATGTCAAAGAACCCTCTCTGCGGAGCGGCGAATTGCGTTAGACGCACACCAGTTCTCGGCTGATCACTGAAGTTGAGCAGCCCAACCCCAGCTAGTACTGACATGGGTGGCCGCTTGGGAAAACTGGGTACCGCAAATACCCAAAACTCGTCGCATTAGTGTAGTGTCTGTGCAGTCTCTGCATCAGAACTATGCTGTGGAGGGGGCTCTAATGACCGTTGTAGTTGAAGGGCCCTAAAACACAAACAATAGAATAGAAATAGAAACCCTCTCTACTGTACTATGCAACGGATAGATGAGGCAACATTCCCAGGCGTAGGAGCTCGGTGGAGTGTCCCAACCAACAGTAGACCGACGATAAATAAGCATAGGGGCGGAAGGTTGAGTCAGTTACCGGCTGTGGAAAAACACTGTCTAGAAGTTAACCCTTGTGTCCATTCAGAGGGACAAGATAGGTAACCAACCCTGCCATAGGCGGAAAAAAGGGTTGGGAGTTATTGCTTAGCTAAACGACGCGATGGGCGAGAATGCTTTCGAAAGAAACCATTCGGAGGCACCGTAGTTTTCCTCTCGACATTCTATTCTTTTTTAACAAAAAAAAAAGAAAAAAAAGAACGCCGACAGCCATTTTTGAAAAGGACTATTTTTGAATTTGCCAGAATTGTTTATTATAATCTAATTCGTGATCTGTTTGACTATTGATTAGGTGCGACAATTCTACGACGATTCACGTAAGGAATTTGTCATTTCCACCTACGCTAATGATATTTTCATTCGTCATATATACACAATGTAATAGCCATTAATCTTTAATTACGCGATATGACACCGTTATTTTAAGCTTTTAAACATCTGTTAATTTTGAGTTCACCCGTTCAATTATTTATCAGGAAAGGATAACGAAAAAAACAATTCAGTAGTAGGCGTATGTCGATTATCCGATTTAAATACGGGACCAAGTCATGGTCAAGTAAACAACATAATGAATGACCTCTTATTCTTTCTCCCGTCTCTCTCTTCTTACACATACCTGATAAATGTTAACGGCTGAACAACCCAGAAGCTTTACCACCAGTTTTCGTCTGATCACTTAAGATAAGCAACGCAACCCCAGCTAGTACTAGCATGGGTGGTGGCTTGGGAAAACAGGCTACTGCTAATACTCAAAAATCGTCGCTTTAGTGTAGTGTGTGTGTGTGTGTGTGTGCAGTCTCTGCATCAGAACTATACAGCGGACGGGGCTCTAATGACCTTGTAGTTGAAGGGCCCTAAAACACCAACAAAGAACAAAGCAGAAGCTTTGAGTAACGAAAGTAGCAGGAATGCTGTCATTAACTAACTGATTACTTATCTTAACAGTTGAAATATTCCACACCCCTGTCAACTACTCGAGTCCTTGCGGCCTCTACTATGGTGGGAGCGATTGTACAGTAAAACCTGCCTAAACCCGACCTCGTATAAACCGGAAACCTGTCCAAACGGAAAATAAATATCGGAACGGAGTAATTTCCCACTGAAAATACTACCCTAAACCGAAAAACTACCTAACGCGGAAACGGAATAAGTTTTGGGAACCATTTGCATAACTAACCTGACTAAGACGGATTACTTTATGCATAACACTACAATGCAAGCATTAATTTTGAGTATGACTGTACAAGCACCGAAGTTCAAGGGACCATTACGGCCATATACACACAGAGCTACCCAATAGTGAAGCGACGACAATCTAGGCCTATGTTAGAAGACATGTGGGGGGCAGGGGCAATGCAGCCAATGCAACCCCATCTAGTGCTAGCATGGGTGACCGCTTGGGAACACTGGGTACTGGTAATACCCAAAAATCGTCATAACAGTGTAGTGTCTGCGCCGACTCTGTATTAGAACTACGCAATGGAAGAGGTTCTAATGACCATTGTAGTTGAAGGGCAACCTGAGTGTTCTCACGGATATACCGAGGTGGTTTTAGAGCCTTATGTTCGACTTCTCAGGGGTGCAGTAGTGGGCTCTCAGTCCCTCTTTATGGATGACAATGCCTCGTCCAAATGATAGATGAATGGGGTGTCGACATTTTTTTTTGTTTCGTTTCGTTAGTGTTTTAGGGCCCTTCAACTAAAAAAGTCAGTAGAGCCCCGCCCACTGAATAGTTTTAGTGCAAAGACTGCACATACATTACACTGATGCGACGATTATTGACTATTAGGACTACCCCTTCAATGATCAGACGAGAACTGGTGTGTCCAACGCAATAAGCCGCTCCCTTCTGATAGAATTAGTAAAGAGTAGATGAGGGATAGTCTTAAGGTGGTTGACCTCACGGAAAAAAGTTAGGGACCGTGAGGTGGTATGGGTACGTAATGAGAAGGAAGAGAGGCTCATTAGGGAGATTGAGCGAATCGTCCTCGTATACGATACACCCGATAGCAGGCGAAAAACCTAAGGCGCATGCTCACCAAATATTGTTTCGTTTGGTAGCTATAGTTGGGTACCATAAATTGGCTGGTTAGTGTACATGCGTACTTAGGTTTGTCGTCTGCTATCGGGTGTATTGTCTAGGCTCTAGGAGAATTAGAATTATAATTTACTTAGTTGGCCACTGAATGGCGCTAGCTGAATACCATAAACCATCTGCTCAAACTGATTTTTTGATGGCGACCATCCCATGCGAAATCGTCTCTTGCTTATCGTTTCGTCCTCTCGGGACGATTCGATCAATCTCACTAATATGTGAATTACAGGAATGCAGGTGGTTGGAAGCACGTGGGACAGGGGAAGACCGAAGTAAACGTGGGAGTAGGTTGTATGGTAGGAGTATGGTAGTGTGTGGGGCGGACTAGGACCTGGTGGAAGAAGGCCGAAGTGGAAGGCTAGAATCCGCAGACCCGATCCTGATGCAGGCGGGATTATGGTGTGATGATACGATATAAGCTTTAAACATTTGTCTCCTCCCTTATCAACGAGAACAGGATCTTACAGAGTATGTTTTGCACGTCTTTTTTATTTAGGCAGTTTTTCACACAGGTGACTATTACTACTAGCCACACCTGTCTCGGAAAGATGCAGGTTCAAATTCACACAGGTTAAAATCAATTGTGACACAATTCATACGTCAATTGTTAGTATTTTCCGTCTGTAAGGGAAAAATAAACATTATATGTACTTGGAATGTAGTTTAGAGGAGGTCACCACCACCACCTAGCATTTAGTTCCGCCATCTTCTAAGAAAAAGGCAGAGGTGATACCTTTGCTTCTCGCCCCTCATCATTTTAATGGGTCACAAGGTCATCATCGCTTTATAACTTTAGGTAACTCACATCCTTCAGTATTTTCATGGGGAGAGGGTATGCATCAGTGAAAAAGTTTACGTATTATCGACAAATCAAAAATTGTAATACAGCCATAAATATAGAATTTATAATGATGTGATAAAGAAGGAAAATTAGGAAAGGAGGGTGAAGGGGGCATATTGTGTTACCCTGCTTGATGTGACTTTTGTGTCGTCATAACGTTTTCCACATGACATCTTCCAAGTGCAAACTGCTGCACCTTTCTTTAGTTCAGTTTCACTCACTAGGAGCAGCCCGATCACTACCATGTATTTTTATGGGGTGGAATTTTCGACAGCAATTTTTCCTTTATAAATTATTGTAATCATCGTCATACCCTTATCTCGCCTGTGGCAGGGTCGGGTCTGCGAGTTCTAGCTCTCCACTCTCGCCTCTCTCCCACTAGGTCCCCGTCCACCCCACACACTGCCATATCCGTAACGAACAACCTGTTCCCACGTCCGTTTTGGGCTCCCCCTGTTCCGGGTGTTTCCAACCACCTGGATTTCGGTAAATGGACCTAACGAGCGTCTCCTCCCCCCTTCTCATTATGTGTCCATACCACCTCAGCATACTCTCCCCCCATTTTTCCCGCGCCCAGGCTACCTATAATATACTCATTCCTAATTCTATCAGTTCTCGACACCCCACACCCATATACGGCAACATTTGTATCTCGGCTATTTGCATTAATCATCATCGTCATACCCTTAAACCGCCTATGGTAGGGTCGGATCTACGGGTTCCAGTCCTTCACTCCCGCCCATCTCCCACCAGGTCCCCGTCTACCCCACACACTACCATATCCTTACGGACAACCTATTCCCATGTCTGTTTTGGGTTCCCCCTGCCCCGGGTGCTTCCAATCACCTGGATTTCGGTAATGGACCTAATGAGCTCATTGTCCCCTCTTCTCATTGCATTTCATTTATAATTTATTGTAATAACTTCTCAAATTAACCTTCTTAGAAATTGAATATTAAATTTAGTTTTTACTATCCGCAACAAGGTCAACAGCATTTCATATTCATCACTTTAAATTTAAAATTAAAAAACAAGTAATATTTCATATTCGCAGAACTGCTATCAAGAGATGCATTGCACGAATAAATATTTGAAATTAGCGAATTTAAAAAAAAATGGCAGCTCATTATACAAATTCCGGGTAGCGAAAATTCCTTTTATAAAATATTTGTTTAATATCAAGAATTTAAAACATTTAGACGTGGGAGCAGGTTGTCCGGAGGGACATGGCAGCGTGCGGGGTGGAAGGGGACCTGGTGGGAAACAGACGGGAGTGGAGGGATAGAACCCGCAGACCTGACCCCGCCACAGGCGGAACAGGGGTATGATGATGATGATGTGCTATAGTCTAAAAAGAAAACAAGCTGTAATAAAAATGGATGGAAGCGAGAGCACTGCCCCCATCCAGCGACATCCGAACTACGGAGGACGGTGGGGTGCAGCAGCACATCCTTTAAAAAGCAACTCCTAGCCCTTTCTCGCCTCTGGCAGGGTCGGGTACACATATCTTGACCTTCTGAATGGAGTTTTTCCACAGCCGGTTGCTAACCAAAGCTGCAACCCCCTACGGTTATTTATCGTCGGTGTACTGTTCATTGGGCCACTCCACCAGAAGCCAGGAGAAAGTGGGAGCGAGGTCCAACACCTGGAAATTTTGCCTCATCTACTCGTTGCATCGTAGAGAGGGTTCGTTTACGTGTAAATGACATTATACACCGGACGGGACCTCGGTTTTACTTCTCATCCGACGGAAGGCGCGCAACGCCGGGATCTCTCTCTGTCTCTCTCTCTCTCTCTCGAAACAAGTCAACCCACCTCGATGCAGTATCGATCCTGGAACCACTGATGCAGTAATTCAGCACGGTATTACTTCCTGCGCCACCGAGGCGGGTCGACATATCCTTTAAATATGCATTATTTAACGTAATTGACACCATCAGACAATACCGAATCTCCTTCAACTATGCCAATTACATAACGCGTAGGCTGCAAAAATCAGCTTACCCCATCTTTCAGGGGTGTCACTTTTCATAGGGAAAAAAAAGGATTAATTGTCTCTGTGACTTTAACTAAGCAATATTTTTGTATCCAAATCTATAAAAAGACCTTTCAGAAAAGGAAAAGCATTCGTATGTAAGGGAGAAGAGGTGAGGGGGGCGGCGGAGACAAGTGGTTCCCATCCAAATAGCAGGCATATTATAAGCATTGTTCATCCATGTGACATGTAACTCAACAGTGACGATCCTCCTTAAAAAAAACAACAAATCTGACAGGCCTAACATTTAGAAATGCTTAAGTGAAAGTTAGTGTGGCACATGACCTTCAAAATAATACTGTGGCATTTTCATAAATGCCTTGAGAAGGTCTGCTGCTTACTATTATTACAGTATGTTACTCTCCTATTACATATCCCGCCTCGGTGGACAAGTGCGCATCAACTGCGTCAGTGGTTCAAGGCTCGATACTGGGACGAGGTGGGTTGGCTTCTTTCGGACTCGAGATAGGTCCCCGAGTGCGGCCATCCTTCGGATGAGTTGTTGTTGTTGTTTGTTGGTGTTTTAGGGCCCTTCAACTACAAGGTCATTAGAACCCCGTCCACTGTGTAGTTCTAATGCAGAGGCTGCACAGACACTACACTAATGCGACGAGTTTTGGATACTAGCGGTACCCAGTTTTTCCAAGCAGCCACCCATGTCCGTACTAACTGGAGTTGCGTTGCTTAACTTCAGTGATCAGACGAGAACTGGTGTGTCCAATGCAATTTGCCGCTCCCTCCTTCGGAGGAGAAGTAAAGCTGTGGTCCCGTGTGGTGTACGACATGACATTGCCACGTCAAAGAACCCTCTCTACTATGGAAAGCGTAAATGAGGCAACATTTCCAGGTGCACGAGCTCGCCCCCATTCCCTCCTGGTGGAGGTGGAGTGCCTCAACGAACAGTAGACCAACAATTAATAAGCATGGGGGTTGCAGTTGTGGTCGGCAACCGGCTGCGTGCGGGAAAACTGTCCAAGATATCATCCTTCTTTCCATTCACAGGTACAAGATGAGTACCCGACCCTGCCATAGGCGAGAAAAGGGCTAGGAGTTCTGCTGGTAGCAGTCTGTTTTGGTGGTGATTCAACGAGTTGCATGCTTGACTGCATAGTTTCACGGTTCGATCCGAGATGGGTGGGAGCGGCAAATTGCGTTGGACACACCAGTTCTCGTCTGATCCCTGAAGTTAAGCAACGCAACCCCAGTTAGTACTAATAAGGATGGCCGCTTGGGAAAAAGAGGTACAGCTAGTATTCAAAAATCGTCGCATTAGTGTAGTGTCTGTGCAGTCTCTGCATCAGAACTACACAGTGGACGGGGCTCTAATGACCTTGTAGTTGAAGGGCCCTAAAACACCAACAAACAACCACCGAGATGGGTGACTTCTTTCAGAGGCGAGGAATACCTCCAAGTGCCCTACCATGTTGTAGACATGAAGGGAAAATCCCAATTCGTTTCGTTGGCGTTTTTGAGACCTTCAACTACAATGGTCATTAGAGCCTATCCACTGCGCAATTCTAATGCAGAGTCTGCATAGACACTTGGCTGTTAGGACGATTTTTTGGTGTTAGCAGTCCCAGTGTTCCTAAGCGGTCACACATACTAACTAGTACTAGCTGGGGTTGCGGGAGTGGAGGGCTAGAGCCTGCAGCCCCGACGCGGCCATAGGCGGAATAACGACATGATAAGTGCTGATATATAAGTGAGATGATTTCTCGCGGTTTTGGCCAAGGTGTTGCGACGACTTGTCCCGACCAGTTGTATATACCCAAGTGCTAACAGATTGGCGTGTACACCGGGGGGACTGACATGACCAAACTTGTTTTAATGCCCCCTACTCTTTTATAGGGACAAGAAGCAATGTAGTGCTAGGGTAAGCTCGACCCTGCCATTGGCGGGAAATGGGACGGGATAAGAGTTAGGAATTTCATGTACGGGTCTAGCGACACCGAACGTAGGAAAAGACCAAAAGCTCACTCGGATCACTTGATTGTCTGCTCATAGAGAAACGCCTTAAATAGAAACGGACCTCCGTGGGTGGCTGATTCAACAAGGTGTAGTTTCAGAAGTGAAATCTAAACTTGGAACCGCAGGTACATGTAGGAGAAAACCTCTAACGCCCTCAACCTGGGATGGTAACATTCTTGTGACTGTGAGAACTTTCTCTTTCATATTTGGAAAGCTTATGAATTTTAGGATTCAATTTGTGGTCAAACCCACTACTACAATGATGTGTGGTTCACCTTATTTTAGATTTGGTTATGGCAACTCAGTGGTTAATGTTGTCCCTCATCGTAGGTTTTTGGGTGTGTAGGTTTAGTCCTAAGAAAAACTCGGCCGTCCTGTGTATACTGTACGTAGTTACTCGAATATCGAATGACCATGCTAGATTTTCAGGGGTGACATTTAGCAAACCCAGTGCTGAAATTACAGGCCAAGTAGGTGCGGACGGGGAGGGCCTTGGACTTATGAACCCCCTGACGTCCATAGTATTGGGGGTTATCGTACCATCTTAAAAACCTTAACACCAGTACTGCCTCTATTTTTTTTCCTCGGGATAGTGATAAAACTTTTAACGTCAATCTTCGATTAATGTCCCACGAAAAGCATCATTTCCCGCCTATGGCAACAGATGTGTCTTCCCATATCCAAGAGTGGATAAACATGGCGATCAGGAATAATAGGACAAGGGGAAAGCAGATGAGAGGGGGGAAATAAGCAAGGCGTACTAGGGGCAGTAGCGGTTCTAGCATACGCGAGGCCCTGTGCAAACCTGTGTAAATTGAAAGTGCGAGGCCCTTTCAACTTGCAAAAGCGAGGCCCCGTGCATTTGCACAGTTTGCACGTGCCTAAAACCGCCACTGACTAGGGGCATCTCTCTCTCTCGCCCGAGAGGAGCCAACCCACCTCGATCTAGTATCGAACATGAAACCACTGACGCAGTAAATTGAGAACATAACCAACCTCCTGCGCCACCGAGGCGGCCAAAACAGATGAGAGAGTAAACTACCAAAATACGGTTGTATCCTACGTGTTATTCTTAGGTAGACGTCCTTTTCAATCAAGTAGGCGTGCGCCCTGCTGGACACACTGAGTGTGAGTAGCCAGTCAACAAGCACTACTCGTGGCTTTTATTTATTTTTTTTTTTTACAGAAAAGGGTTGTGTATTTAATTCGTATTATAAAGAGCCCAACGGCAATTTCTTGACCTGGTTTTACAGGTTGGTGAATTTCCCATTAGAAGGTGCGAGTTTGTGCCTATCGCCAGGTACTGATCTAGAAAACAGTATGCATAAAATAAGCAAGTAACCGGTTCTGAATTGAATTAAACCGGCATAAAATTCTTTCCTGAATAAATGAAGTGAATCTAGTTCATATACTAGTTACCATTTCAAGTTTTTATAATCCACTTTAAAATAATAAATAAGAGTTAAAAGAAAAAGATGGTTGCGCGATTCAAAAGTTGTTGTCGATTATATCATGTGATACTATTAAGTGGACCTTTTAACGCCAAAATGTTTGACCAAGTTGTTAATACAGTCCCAGGACAGCGGGAATTAATAATTTTAATTATTTCTCCTTAGTATGAAGGTTAGCCGCCTCGGTGGCGCAGTAGGTAGCATGCTCGGTAACTGCGTCAGTAGTCTTAGGTTCGCTACTGGACCGATGTGGGTTGGCTTCTTTCGGACGAGAGAGAGAGGGGACCCAAGTGCGCCGTCCTTCGAATGAGAAGTAAAACCGAGGTCCCGTGGGGTGTACGATATCATTTCCGCGTCAAAGGACCCTCTCTACAGGCAACGGGTAGATGAGGTAACATTCCCGAGTGTAGGAACTCTGTGGAGCAACCAGTGGGTGTTGTCCTAGGTAACTGCGTCAGTGGTTCCAGGTTCGATACTCAACAGAGGTGGACAGCAGAGTGACGATGGATAAGTACCTGCGGAAAAATACCGTCCAAATGATCGCCCGTGTGTTCATTGAGAGGAACAACATGACTATCCGACTCTGCCATAAGCGGGAAAAGGGCTAGGAGTAAGAGATGAAGATCAACAATCCAATTTTGGATTCCACTCCTAAATTTACATATATGTAATTAGCCCCCCCCCTTCATTCTGATGACCAATGTTAATAAGTTATAGGAAACCTCTTCCTCTTAACTCCAATCTGACAAAAGGTCACTTTAGGCACCCTTGTCTTATCCCGTTGTCGGGAAAAATCACAATGAACTAACGGTGTCGGCCCAGTCTTAAATCATGAATTTTGGAGGGCAGGTTCGAGTCTGGACGTGGTTCGGGCGAGCTGGAAAACTGCGTACCGCTAGTACCTAATAATCGTCGCATTACCGTAGTGTTTCTGCAGTCTCTGCATGAACAGGGGACAGGGCTCTAATGAACTTGTAGTTGAAGGGCCCTAAAACATCAACGAAACAAACAAACAATCCCTCATCTGCGTTGGTCTCCCGCTGTCCTTGGACACACCAGTTCTTGTCTGACACTGAAGTTAAGCAGCGCAACCCCAGCTAGTACTGACATGGGTGGCCAATTGGGAAAACTGGTTACTGCTAATACCCAAAAATCGTCGCATTAGTGTAGCGTCTGTGCAGTCTCTGCATTAGAACTACGCAGTGGACGGGGCTCTAATGACCTTGTGGTTGAAGGGCCCTAAAGCACCAACCAACAACAACAACTAAACAAACGGGTGGTCCATTAGACGGAGTTCTTCTGCAGCTAGGTGCCGAAGGTGACGCAGTGGGATGCGTTACATGGGCGTAGAATCTGTGCAGTCTCTGCATTAGAACTACGCAGTGGACTGGGCTATAATGACTTTGTAGTTAATGGGCCCTAAAACACCAACAAAATAAAAAGAGTGTTTGTGCAGACCCTCCATTAGAACTACGCAGAGGACGGGGCTCTAATGAGCATTCTAACTGAAGGGGTCTTAAAACGCCAATGAAGCAAAGTGACCCGCGGTTTTTATTTGATGGTTAATGTCTTCAAAGAATTCCCACGCCAGTTATTAATAGCATTTAACGATTATTAATAAATGATAAACGACAGCAGGTAGGTAGGTAGTCAGTCGTACGAGACGAGACCCTTATTGAATTTCAAATTGCCTAAATATTAAGAGAACAGTGAACTCTTGAGATGACTTTATAAGTAGATGTCACATATCCTTAATATTTATTATTATTATACAATGCGGATGTTTCTTGAGCTTCATGTCCGTCCAGAAAGAAAAATATTTAAAAGGAAAACGATTTGGGAGGGGGGCTGTTATAAATTTTGGTAATATTTCACCGGATTCACACCATATAGGATGTATATACCGGTGTGTACATATATGCACACCCGTGCACCACTTTTATTTTAAATACAATAGTAAATTTTTATACTAAAAATGTCAGAATTAGACAATAACTTTACCAGAAAAGCGTGAATCGTAGTCAAGAATAATATGCGCATCATTTCCGGGAGGGCAGACAAAAAAAAAATAAGAGTTGGTGACCCCTGGCGGATTTCACACATTTACAAGAAGAGAAGAGCCTCCGTTACCTACATAATGCTATCGTTAACCTGACTTGGTGGCGCAGGTGGTAGCGTGCTCGATTACTGCGCCAGTGGTTCTAGGGTCGATACTAGACCGAGGTGGACTAACTCATGCCTGTCACACTGTGGTTTCCCCTGGGCTCACATTGGTAGCACATACGTTGCCGTGAGGGACACATTCACACTGCTGCAATGGTGATTAGGGTTGACCTTTTCATTTTTTACTGCTTGAAGTTGTTCAATTGATTGGCTTGTCTCGGTGGATCAGTAGGTAGCTTGGTCGATTTACTGTGCCAGTACGGATTGCAGGTTCGATACTGGATCGAGGTGGGTTGACTTCTTTCGGACGAGAGAGAGAGAGAAGCCCGGAGTGCCTCCGCCTTCCTGTGTGGTGTACGATGGCATTTGCACTCAAAAGTACCCTCCCTACTATGGAACGGATAGCAACTTTTAGCCCTTTTCCCGCCTATGGCAGGGTTGGGTACCCATCTTGTCTCTCTCTGAATGGACATAGGGTGATATATTGGTCATAGTTTTTCTTTCCTGCAGCTGGTTGCCGGCCAAAGCTGCACCCCTACACTTATTTACCGTCGGTCTAGTGTTCGTTGGGGAATGCTACCGACGCCGGGGGGGGGGGCGAGCACCTACACCTGGAAATTTTTGCCTCATCTACCCGTTGCATAGTAGAGAGGGTTCTTTTACGTGCTAGTGCCATCGTACACCCACACGGGACCTCGGCTTTACGTCTCATCCGAAAGAAGGAACACTTGCGGCCTCTCTCTCTCTCTCTCTCTCTCGCCCGAAAGCAACCAACCCACCTCGATCCAGTATCGAACCTAGAACTACTGACGTAGTTGCCGAGCGTGCTAACCACGGCGGGTCCTATGCAACGGGTAGGTGAGGCAAAATTTTCAGGTGTATGAGATCGCTCCCTCTTCCTCCTGGGGTCTGCTAAAGGTGGAGTGCCCCAACGATCAACAGACCGACGATAAACAAGCATAATGATTGTAGCTTTAGTCGGCAGCCGGATGCGTAAAGTACCGTCCAATAGATCGCCCATGTGTCCATCCAGAGGAACAAAGATTGGTATCCGACCCTGCCATAGGCGAGAAAATGGTTAGGAGCTTCTTTTTGCTTTACACATATAGCTGTCGTCACCATGTAGGCCACGTGAGGTGACTAAGAGCACCCAATCAATTTTTAACAACTGATGAATAATATTGCAATCACAAATATTTTGATGATTAATAACCAGGCCTATGACTAAATTTTTACATTGAAACCATTATCGGGGAGGATGACATTGGCTGGAATCGACATATCTGAGGGTTTTGTGGTTCTGTCTCAAGTCCATGGTTACAGGTTCGTTCCTGGCCTTGATGGGCGACTTCTTTCTGACAACAAAGAGGGAAGTCGCAAGTGCACGTTTCGTCGTGCGGTCCCATGCTGTGTGTAGATAAGAAACAAGGAGCTGCTGCACTAGGTTGACAGCCTGCCCGTATTACCAGTACTAACAGGGCAAACGGGTTTCCTAACTCTCCATAAGCGAGGTCCCCAAAAAAGTTTAGAAAGCATGGTGATGTAATATTAATCGATCCGCGTCGGCGGCTCAGGAGATAGCGGGCTCGTTGTGCTGCGTCAGTGGTTCCGGGTTCGATACTGGATCCGGACGGGTTGGCTTCTTTCGGGCCAGAGAGAAAGGCGTCCCGTGACAATGAGAAGTAAAACGGAGGTCCCGTGTGGTGTATGATGGCATTACACGTCAAAGAACCCTTTTTGCTAGACAACGGGTAATGAGGCCAAATTCCCAGGTGTAGGAACTCGGTGGAGTGTCCCAAAAACCAGTTAGCCGACGATAAATAAGCATAGGGGTTGCAACTTCGGTCGGTTACCCACCAACAGATCACCCGGCACCCGACCTTTCCATAGGCGGGAACTGAGTTAGGAGTAGCTTTTGGTTATGTAATATTTATCCAGTGATTTGGAATTTACTCAGAGGAGAGGGTAGGTACTAAAGAGGTAAGCGTAGTCAGGAGAGGGGTGTAGGAATGAGGATGATTATTGTGGTCATAGAATCGATCCTGTGTGCGGCGGGTGCACTTGAGAGGGGTGGGGAGAGAGAAAAAAATCGTTATGTGGGCCTTTCGTTCTCCGTAGATATCATTTTGAACTACAACAACCCCTTAAGATAATACCATTCAGTTTACATTATTCGTCGTGTTTTTTTAACCCCTGGGTCCAAAGATTGCCCCATGACGTGTTCGAGATGTGTAGGTAATAAGAATGCTTTAATCCATTCCTGGTATCTCAGGTGAAAATGAAACAAGTCACAAGATCACCTTTTTTTTATATTTAAAAGTAAATAATCCGTCTTCAACGAAAGCCGGCGGGAGAGAGGGAGTGTTTAAAAAAAAGGGTCATGTACGGGACGTCCCAGGATCTATTCTGCCAACACGAATGAGCTTTTCGTTAAAAACAAACCCAACTGCTGTTGAACTCACGACCTAACCTCTATCTAGCCTTATAAAGAAAACCACAACAACTATGTTAGACCGTAAATTTAAACCAACGGAACAAGAATGTCCTGCTCTGGACGGTGTTATCTTCATAATCTGAAAACGTCGTTATTATACCTCCTCTCTCTTACTGCATGAACTCTCTCTGTTTGCATGTGCTCTAGGGGTCAATGGACAGCCCACCGCGCTCATTTCGTTTCATAACCTACATTTCAAAAACCTCACTTTCAACTTTTTGTTCAGGGTAAAACAGGATATTTTCTGTATTGTCTTTTTTTTTTAAACAATGGCATCAAAGGGTTCTTAACTCCATGTAAATAGAGTGCGAAATTTGGGGGTCACTATATTCCCGATTCGGGACGATTAAAACCCCATTAAAACTCAAGGCGAAGCTTACAGGACAGCGGTTCTAACCCGGTAATGAAGTGTCGGTCAAAGTTTTGGGCGGTATGTAAGACCCATGAGAATAGAATGTGAGGAACAGAAATGCCCACTGCTTAAGTACATGTGTGGGCAGGGCCGGCCTTGAGGCGGGCAGGACGAGCAACCGCCTGGGGCCTCCCGCTGAATAGAGGCAATTTTAACTTGTGTAGAATATACCTGGTAATTTGTAATAAGATACTGACAAAACTTCAACTCTTGATAGACTATGCTATGCCCTGGACGACTAGGCTCCTCACATTGTACTTGCCCAGGGCCTCCCACTTCGTAAGGCCGGATCTGTGTGTGGGGGGGGCGACAACAGCAGACAGAATTGGACAAGTCTAAATTAGGGCCTGTTCTGGGATGAATTCAGTACAGAAAACACGACTCACTAGACTTGAGATGATTAAGTTCATCACAGAGGGGCTGGTGGATGGCCATAGACGGAGTGGATAACTTATATCGCAAGGCGGGACGGGGGACGTACTCACAGTCCTATCCCTGTCAGCAAGGTTGATGTTGTATTCTTGGACTTTGAACAGGCTTTTGTCATGGTACTCCATGATAAGCTGGTTTGAAAAAATGTCCAGGTTAGGGATACATGGTAAGGTTACTCAAGGTCCTATCTGCTTGGTAGACGACAGAGGGTCCTTCCTGTTCAAGGGTAGTGCATCTGAATGGAAACCAGACATGTCAGGAGTCCCTCAGGGAAGTGTATTGGGTCCTTTGTTGCACATTTTCTACGTGGGCATTGGATGGCCACCATTGCAAGTATTGTAAGGGGACACAAGAATTATAGTTTAGGGTTTTAGGAGTTTTAGGGTATCATATGTAGGAAAGAGAGTTAGTCTCCCCACTGCCATATTGGCCAAATAAGGCTACTTGCAGTGTAGTGAATTAGAATATTGGCAGGGCTGACGCAGGGCCTTGATGTTGGGCGACTAGACGACTGCTGGAAGTTAGCCAGGTATTGAGATGTAACATCATCATGGCCTTATCCTCCTGTGGCAGGATCGGGTCTGGGGGTTCTAACCCTCCACTCCCGCTGCCCCTATCGTGATAATGCAGGACTGGAACCCGCAGGAATATTGGACGGGTTGTCTGTGTGGAGATGCTGGCCTACCACATAGAAGTCTGCCATACGAGCCAAGGCTACACCTCCATGACATTGCGGATGCATGATAACGACGGGCCGGAGCCCGCTCGCTCATCCCTGATGGCGGCCGGCACTGGGGTTTTGATCCCCTGCACCGTAAGTTGCTGTATCTTCTGTATTGACATTTTTTCCATTTTCAGGTTTTTAATTCGAGGTTCCCGCCGCTAGAGTTTGGTCCGCGAGTACTGTTTTATTTCCCTCCTCCCCTCCACGCGTGAAAGAGTTGGTCGCTGAGGCAGGCCCCCCCCCCCCCCCCGTGTGCAGTGAGAACTCTCCTATCTGCCATCTGGGGACGCGCCACGTAGCAGTTCACGTTTTCTCGTAGACATTGAGATGTCACACCTTTATCTTTAATTTATTAGGCTTTAGTTACAGGTTGGGTGAATGTTTACTTTCATTTTATAATCCAAAGAAATCAAATAGGGTGCAGCGCCGTAATGGTGGGCGCAAAGATTTAGACCTATTTTGTTGTTTATGTATTTAGTGCAGTGGCTAACTGACTGGCAAGGTAAGGGTACGGGTTCGAGGCCGGTAGGAGAATAAAAATGCCGATTAAAAAAACAAATTTCGGGAGAATGACATCGGGTCCCGATTCGTAGACAAGCAGGTGGTGAATCTCACGCCGACACACGGGATGAATCATGATTTTTACTTCTAAATGGATGACTGAAGGCGCACCTTTGCCTCTCCCTAGGCCAGTAGACAATGTGCCCTACTAGTAAAGCTACCGAGATCAGTTACCAGAATTTTTATATGGCTATATCTTCCTGCTGTTTGTCACTATCAAGGTCACAGGTCTTATTTTATTTGGTTAACCTCAGTTATTCAGTTGCTAGAGGGGACGTTGTGGTCCCGTATATGGATAAGTGAAGCCACCTGTCCGTTCACAAACACCAGTAAGGGGAGTACGAATCCCGGTGACTAGTAGAAGAATTGACTCTGCATTGATTCAAGCCCCAAGTATAAAGACACGATGGTGTTGCCATCGGTGCCTTGAACTTCCTCATAGACACACTGAAGGACATTCGTCTACTTTGGACACACAGATACCAGGACCCGTGCGGCGAAGTTGCGTTGGACACACCAGTTCTCGTGAGATCACTGAAGTTAAGCAACGCAAGCCCAGTTAGTACTGACATGGGTGGTCGCTCGGGAAAGCTGGGTACTGCTAAATACCCAATAATCGTCGCATTAGTGTAGTGTCTGTGCAGTATATGCATGAGATCTATGCAGTGGACGGGTCTCTAATGACCTTGTAGTTGACGGGACCTTAAACACCAACAAACAAACAACGATTTTTATGTATTAGGAGTACCTCGTGTTCCCAAGCAGTCACCCATGGTAGTACTAGGTGGGGTTGTGTTGCTTAACTTCAGTAATGAGACGACAACACAATACAGCCGCTCCCAATGGGGGGTTGCAGCTGTGGTCGAATGCCGGCTGCCGGAAAAATACCGTCCAATATTTCACCCGGGTGTCCATTCAGATGGGTACCCGACCCTGCCATAGGCCACAAAAGGGTTAGGAGAGGAGCAGATGGGTGGCAATGGCACCATCACTACTGTGTATGTTTCCACTTGGGATCACTGATGGGGGTTCCACTGATTTAGGACAAATGCTATTATTATTGGGTTAGGAGTTGCTATTTCGTTGGTGTTTACGGGTCCTTAATCTACAAGGTCATTAGAGCCCCGTCCACTGCGTAGTTGTAATGCAGAGACTGCGTAGACACTACGGTAAGGCAAGGTGCAAAATGTGGCCGCAGGGTGACGCAGTGTAACACAGCCCTGCGAAATTCTGCTAGCAGGCAATCACCGCACATTAAATCGCAGTTTTTCAACATACTGGTTTGCAATTTGCGTCAACTAAAATGGCTTTCAACGTAACAGTGATTGCCTGCTAGCAGAATTTCGCAGGGCTGCGTTACGCTGCGTCACCCTGCAGCCTCATTTTGCGCCTTGCCTGATGAAACGATTATTGGTCATTAGCAGTACCCAGTTTTCCCAAGCGGCCACCCATGTTAGTACTAGCTGGGGTTGCGTTGCTTAACTTCAGTGAACAGATACGAGAACTGGTGTGTCCAACGCAATACAACCGCACCCCAACTTATTTTGTGAGTGGGGAGAACAATACCTAATATTTTATTTCAAAAAAAAGGGTATCGAAGAGGAAGAAGAATGCACGCTCCTCTGCTATCACGCAAGCGCAAAATGACTTCAACAGGTATCCTTGGCTGGAACTAGGTCAAGCAGAACCATGGTTTTTATAACAATTTTATTTTCTTAAATCAGTGAGCGTCGTAAGACAAGGTGACGTACATCTTGAACACCTCAAACATTCTCTCTCCACTTTCAGGTACCAATTTGGAGGTTGGCGGTAGCGGCAACAACATTCCTCTTATTAAGATAAAAGAAGGGGGGAAGAAAATTGTCGTCCCGTCCCACCTAAGAATCTGATCAATTTTAAGAAATAACCAAGAGGGGCGAGAGATAGAGAGAGAGAAAACCAGTAAACGACGCAAACTGTACTGAGATTGTTGACGAAAAATAGATTGACCAACATTTGGTGGTCAAAAACAACCTTGGGGCCGGTGGCTCCTCAACACCCACCTCGGTAGTTCAATTCTCTTAACTGATGGTCACAAGTTCTGTACGCGTAGATAAGGTAAATTTCCTGGATTTAGGACATAGTCCTCTGGCGTCGCTGATCAAAATTACTCTGGTGAAGGAAATAAGGTGACGTTATAATAATTAATAAAATGAAGGGAGAGGGGATGGCGGCACTAGGTCGCTAGCCGACTGCGTAAAAATGCTGTCCAACAGTTCGCGGGACAAACGGGTGGTGTACCCTCGGCACTGCCATAGGCAAGAAAAGGGAGTTAAGTATCATTGAATATTTTAACATAGTTTTTTGTGATTGGGGTCTTTGTAAGGCTTTGATAACGTAAGCAGGCCCACCATGGCGTTGAGGCGTCGGTGTACAAAAGGGCCCACCAGAGAAGTTTTTCAGTTTTCTCAGGACAATACCATACGGTTAAGACTTTTAATTGGTTAGTAACATCCATTTTAAAAAAAATAATGCGGTAAACAATATTGACATGTTTAGATTACACAAATCTTCTGGAAAGAATTTAAATTAGCTTCCAGGATATCATGACCTAAATGAGGAATGTCTGACGATTATTATTATTACCGGTCTTTCCGGTTCAAGAAAGCCGATTGTTCAGCAAGAAACTTCCCGACATATCATAAAATAAATTGGTAAACAGCATTATAATAATACTAGCACCTTGAACTTAGCTTTATTTATTTTTTTTTAATATTGCAATTTGGGGAGGGTCGGATTTATAGACCAGGCCGGTGAACTGACACTAGACTGAAGTTCTTGCGCTTTTTTTTGTTTATTTTGTTGGTGTTTTAAGGATCTTCTTCACCTTCAAAGTCATTAGAACCCTCGCCCACTGCATAGTTCGAATGCAGAGACTGCACAGACACTACACTAATGCGACGATTTTGGGGTATTAGCGATACTCAGTTTTCCCAAGCGGCCACCCATGTTAGTACTGGCTGGGGTTGCGTTACTTAACTTCAATGATCAGACTTAAACTCTTGCATCTATCTATTTCTATACAGACGTCCCCCGCCCCGAATGCGCCTTTCTTCGGATGAGAATTAAAACCGAGGTCCCGTGTGGTGTACGATGGCATTTATATGTCTAAGAAACCCTCTCTACTATGCAACGGGTAGATGAGGCAGCATTCTCAAGTGTTAGAACTCGGTGGAGCGCCCCAGAGGAGCACCGACCTGTAGACCTACGATAATAAATAAGCATAGGGGTTGCAGCTTTGGATTGCAGCCGGCTGCGGAAAAAATGCCGTCCAATAGATGATCCTTCATGTATCCATTCAGATTTTTTTTTGTTTCGTTGGTGTTTTAGAGGGCCCTTCAAATACAAGGTCATTAAAGCCCCGTTCACTGCGTAGTTCTAGTGCCGAGACTGCACAGACACCACATTACAGTACTGGCTGGGGTTGCGTTGCTTAACTTCAGTGATCAGACGAGTGGTGGTGTGGTAAACACAATAGTCTATTCGGAGGGGAAACGATGGGGGTATCCGACCTTGCCAAATTAGGCGGGGAAAGGGCTTTAGTAATTTGTTTGCTGGTTACAGTGTTTCAGGAAACTTGTCACCAATCAGCACCCTAGCAACACCTTTGCCTTTCGCACCCATTCCAGCCGCCCCACCCCAGAACCTCTTCCAATGTGGAGGGTTCCTGGAGGGCTGCAGTGATCCAGCGCAGGACAGGCCAATATCAAATGCCTGACATCCTCCACTTGATCCCCACATAATCCACAGCCCTCCTCTCCACCTGTGATCTTTGTCATCCTCTGTTTCGTCTCCAGTGACCCAGCTCTTGCTCGAAAAAGAAGTGAGCTCTCTCACCTTATTGTTCACCCTCACCTTGTTCCCATACATTTGCTGTTGTTTGTGGATGTTTAAGGTCCCGTCAACTACGAGGTCATTAGAAACCCGTCCACCGCACAGTTCTAATGCATAGACTGCACAGACACTACACTAATGCGACGATTATTGGGTATTAGCAGTACCCAGCTTTCCTGAACGACCACCCATGTCAGTACTAACTGGGCTTGCGTTGCTTAACTTCAGTGATCAGACGAGAACTGGTGTGTCCAACGCAACTCGCCGCTCCCTTGTTCCCATACACCCACCCTCAGTGTTTTGTTTGCCGTCTTTCCTTCCATACTCTTGTCGCCACTGCCCTAACCCTCATTCCTTGAATTTGTCCAGTTATGACCCCCACACTACACGGTGCTGCTATTATAGTAGGCAATTTAAAGAGAGAAATCTATGGGTGCGGGGTGGAAATGAATTTGTTTGATAAATGACGGAAGGAGGAAAATATACCACATTAACGGAATTGAGGAAGTTGAAGTATGTATGTATGAAGAATTGAGAACCAAAGTTTTTCTTGCCAAAAAGATATTAACTTGATACCGTTCATTACCACCATCAGTAAATTTCGTTTTGCTGATTTCAGATATTGATCCTCGCGGAAGAAGGCAGATCCTTGTCTTGGTCACGTGATGCTATAGCCTGCCAATTAGAAGCGTCATTTGCATGATAGACAGCTACCAAGAAGGGGGGGGAAAGGGGAGGAGCTAAATGGTAAGCGACCACGTTCACTACTCCAAAGCAAAAAAAAAAAATATATGCAACTCCTAACCCCTTTTCTCCTGCCTATGGCAGGGTCGGGTACCCATCTTGTCCCCCTCTCCCTCTTCCTCTGGATGGACACAAGGGCGATCTAGTGGACAGTGTTTTTTTTTTGCCAACAGCCGATTATTGGCGGCGACCAAAGCTGCAACCCCTATGCTTATTTATCGTTGTTCACTGCTCTTTTTAAAGGCCCTATCGTTATTATTTTTTTGGGGGTACGAAATTTGGGGAAGTCGGTCGGTATATTATTGAATAATATTTACTGTAGAACTGAAATTAATTTTTGACATCCCAAGACTCTTTCTGTAAAGTATCTAGGGGGGAAAAAAACCAATGCTAGTTGCTTGATAAAGGTGGAGTCAACGTTGTCCTTGCAAGGGGTGACAGATCGGTCGCTCCTTTAAATTGTAACCGTGTGTATATTTTCTCCTATTTTTGAACTTTCGTTTTAAAATTAAGACGTGAATGGTGTGTGTGTATAATGGAAGCGAAAATGAATTGACTCTACAATGATATGCCCCAATATGTTGGTGCGCCAGACAAGCAACCGTCCTAGTTTTGTTTTTTTTCAATGCTGGATAGCTAATGGCAGATTAACAATAGTGTTAAATAGGGGGAATAAAAATGATGAGTGTTGAATAGACTTACGGTTCAGCCTCGATGGATTTTAATTTGGCTACATAATTAGATGGAATATATCCTTCTTGTTTGGTAGATTTGGATCTGGCAAACCACCAGTCTCCTTGAGTATCATTTAATATTTCCAAATGTTCTCCTTTCTTAAAACTAAGATCTTCATCGGTACGCGCATCATAATCGTAGAGTGCAACAAATATTTTGGCACTTCCCAAAGATGGTTCCATGGTATCGGGCGTCGGTGGTAATTTTCCATCCATAGATCCATTATGCCTGGGATTTTCGATAGGATTAATAGTGTTGAGAAGCATTCCCGAAGGTACATTCTCGGGACGAACTGGGTCCACTGGATTTTGTCCAACCTCGAGTCCAGGATTGGGGTTTTCAGTTTTACCGCTAATACAACCACCCATTCTGATCGCGATATATATATATATATATATATATATTTGGTTGTTGCTATAATTAAACTATAGATGATTTTGGGCACCAATCATTAGGGTATTTGTATCAGCCACTATTATCCTAAAAATAATAATACTAATAAACTGCACCGCGAACACATAGCCATTATAGTCAGCACAGCGCGTAAAACAACACCACATTCCAATTAGTCAACTGCCATTTTACGTCTGCCCAAACCAAGCTTCCAAGTCGTCAACAGTGCGCATGCCCGATAAGAATCATCCGCTGAGTTATGCAGTAAATAGGCGCTCTCTTTCTCTCTCGTTTTACAAATATTGTAATAAACTGATAAATGGTTTAAATTTTTGATAACCGCAAGGAATGAACGTAATAATGTACATAGTGATTCAATTTTATAACAATTGAAAGATGGAGATGGACCCAGGAGTAAATATTTAAAAGGCTAAACTACATATCTGTAGGTTTAGAATGGGAGAGGTGTAGTGTGTTTCCATCGAGAAAATAGTTCCCAATGTAATCAAAACAAAATTCAATATTAGAATGGAAGTTATAAATTGTCTTGGTTTTATTACCATTTATGTCTGCCGGGGTTTGTTTTTTGTTTTGTTTTTCTTGCATAATTCGTCTCAGAAGAATTTAAAACCAGTACTTTCGTTCCAAGCTAAATTCAATTGTGTTCATTTTACGTTAGACAAAAACTGTCCCGCCCTCTATCAGCAGCAACAGTAAATACGAAAGAAAGGGACGTTCAACGAATTCCAGACGGGGGATGACTGAAAGTTTCGGACGAGGCGATCGGACATTTCTATTTAACTCAGGCAGTGTCCCTCAAATGTTTTTACATTCACGGCCTGGCAGAATTAGGAGCTATATCGCGCACCGGAATCACATCCCACAAATCCGTAGCACGGGCATGACTTGTTAATTGTTACGTCAATGGCTGGGGAAATCGGCCAAGCACCCATAACGGGCAAGGCCCTATGGAGCCTGCTCACGGGTGAGATCCTTGACCTAATCCCAAATGCGCCTTACTTCAAATGAGAAAACCGTAATGTGTATACGATTGAAGGAGCTCTTTCTACATGGATTAAAATATACTTGTGGCAGAATCTCCAACGGGTATCAGTTGGTACCCCGGTGTCGGTGACCGACTCACCCTCTCCCTGTCCGTTGCGTTGGACACACCAGTTCTCGCCTGATCACTCAAGTTAAGCAACGCACTTCCAGCTGGTACTATAATGGATCGTAAGAGCTTTGTGTCTGTGCAGAACTGCATAAGAACTACGCAATGGACGGGGCTGCAATGACCTTTGTAGTAGAAGGGCCCTAAAACACCAACGAAACAAACCCCGCGGTTAATAAGTTGGACAGAGGAATCCTCGATTGAAGTGGAGACAGGCAAGCGGACTCCTGTGGGATAAGAGGGTCCAAATCAAGTTGAAGGGAAAGTTATACAATACAGGGCAGTGGTTAGGCCAGGTGTTGGAGTGTTGGGGGCAGTGAGGAAGAGCTACGTCGATAGAATGCAAGTAGCCGAGATGCGAATGCTGCGGTATAGGAGCGGGCTGTTGAGAGCTGATAGAGTTAGGAATGAGTGACATCGGTGGTGGGGCACATCGCGGAATAGATGAGGGTGAGTAGGTTGAGGTAGTATGAAACGTAATGAGAAGAGAGCATTGGAAGCACCCGAGGCAGAGTGAGACTGAAGCAGAAGTGACAGCAAGTTGTCCGTAAAGAGATGGTAGTGTGTGTGGTGTGGACCACGGCAGGACAAAGCAGTTCTCGCCTGATCACTGAAGTTAAGTAACACAACCCCAGGTAGTACTAACATGGGTGAGCGTTTGGGAACACTGGGTATGGCTAGTACCCAAAAATCGTCGCATTAGTGTAGTGTCTGTGCATTAGAACTATGCAGTGGACGGGGCTCTAATGACCTAGTAATTGAATGGACCTAAAACACCGACGAACGAAAGTAGGATGGACGGGTACCTGGTTGGAGATAGGACTAGAACTCGCACACCCGACCTTGCCATAGGCGGGATAAGGGTATGAGGATGAAATGAATCCTTGACCTTACCCCATCGTCGGGAAAAGGACTAAGGCTACTAATTTATCCTGGCATAGTCCTGTGATAACGCAAGATACAAGGTACAGCTGCTGTTGTCCCCGTCCGTCCGTCCCCCCTCAGGCCTTCATACTTTTCAAAATAAGACATTTTTTAATCAAATGTTTTTGAGAGTGTCTTAGTAAGTCAAGAAGGTTATCAACACGTGATGTAAGGCTTCTTCAAATATTTTATTACATAGTGAAATGTAATCAAAAAGGGGAAGTGCAAAAGTATGGCAATAAATATTAGTTACTCTACAGAATAATGGTGTCAATTTTGGAGGAAAAAAAATGGGGGGGATGAGACTGAATTTTTCCTCCAAAATTAATACTTTATTGCTTATTCCCTGACTTGAATATGGAGTAGTTCATAGTTGAACTTTGTAATAGAGTTTAATTTGGCGTCATTAATAACCTTAGCACCGTTGTACAGTATATAAGAGGATAAAATCAAATCTTGAATCATTTGGTCATTTCCTTTTTGCATCTCTTTAGATCAGTGCTGCGTTGTCCGGAGACTTCAGCTGCTTAAAATTCTCCAATGGCTACTGAAGTCGTATCTCAAGTTCCTTGTAAAGTAGGAGAAGGTCCTCATTGGGACCCACATAATCGCACTTTGCAATATGTCGATATTATAGGAGGTGATATATTTTTCCTGAATCCTGAATTTCAAGAAATTCATAAAATCCACACTGGTACGTTTATCAATGATGTTTGGTTTTTAATAATCACTTGCATTTCTACCTGAGATTCAAATTTATATTTTCTTTTTGATTGTTAATTATTCGAAAGGTGAATTTGTATCTTTTGTCATTCCTCGTGCTTCAAATCCTGACGAAGTTGTGATTGGAAGGCATTTAAATCTGGAAATATTAAATACCAAAACGACTCTCAATGAAATTCTTGTGGAAGTGGACCCAGATTCACCGAAAGACGAAATAAGATTCAATGATGCCAAATGTGACGCTGTGGGACGATTGTGGGCAGGTAGTGAAAACGTTGTTATTTTCTTTTAATTAAAGATTATCTCGTAGGACAAACAGTCAGCGCCGGCCTTACCAAGTGGGAGGCCCCGAGCAAATAAAGTGTGGGAGGACCAGTTACCCGCGAGCGGCTCATTGCCTTGAATACACCACAGTTCTCGCCTGATCACTGAAGTGAAGCAACGCAACCCCAGCTAGTACTAACACGGGTGGCCGCTTGGGAAAACTTGGGGTACTGCTAATACCCAATAATCGTCGCATTAGTGCAGTGTCTGTGCAGTCTCTGCACTAGAACTATGCAGTGGACGGGACTCTAATGACCAGTTACCCATCATCCCAGGTGAGGCGTAGTGCATTGCGGATTGCGAATGGAAGTGAAGGATCTCGTTACCAAAAATAAGGCCAAACAGTGCTCTCGGGAGCATGTACGACGTAGTGGCGTTACTCTGATCACTGGCTATGGCACATTTTTGTTCCGTTCATTGGTGTTTTAGGGCCCGTTCACTGCGTACAGCAGTCCTAATGCGGAGGCTACACAGACACTACACTAATGCGACGATTTGTGGGTATTACGGGTACCCAGTTTTCCTAAGCAGCCACCCATGTCAGTACTAGCCCGGGTTGCGTCGCTTAACTTCAGTGATCAGACGAGAACTGGTGTGTGTGTAACGCAATACAGCCGGTGGCTATGGCACAGGGGGCCGGATCTATGCTAATAGAGGGCCGGCGGTTGCCCATATGCGGCATAGTGTATTGTGTCAGTAGTTCTCATCTGATCACTGAAGTTAAGCAGCGCAACCCCAGCTTGTACTGACAAGGGTGGCTGTTTGGGAAAACTGGGTACTGCTAATACCCAAAAATGGTCGCATTAGTGTAGTGTCTGTGTGGTCTCTGCATAAGAACTACACTGTGGACGGGGCTCTAATGACCTTGTAGTTGAAGGGCCCTAAATCAGCAACAAACAACAACAACAACAGTATTTATTTGTGCATGTTGCTAAGAAATATTAAAATTTTGTATTAAATGTGGGAAACCCCAGGCGGCGGCCCGTCCCCAAAGCCGGCCCTGCAAACAGTCATTTTGGAGACGTAAAAGAAGTTCAATATACAAGTTTCTGGGCATGCAATTTACTGAAAAGTGTAATATCGAAAGTACTTTAGTTTGTCAAGTATTTCACAAGAGTTGTGCTTTTATAATCTTATCTAGGTACAATGTTCATTGGCGATTTAAAAAACTATTCACTAAATAAGGGAGCACTCTATACCCTGGATAAAGAGCATCACTTCAAGAAGAAGATTACTACGTCGTTGTCCAATGGCATGGCGTGGACAGCTGATAATCGGACCATGTTTTATATCGATAGCATGCTTCGAGAAGTCAGTGCTTTCAGTTTCGATCTTGATCAAGGAGATATATGTAAGTTTACTACAAGAGAGAGAAAGAAAACCTTGAATTAATAATCCATTTTGAATTTTGATGCTTGATGGATATCATCCGAAATTCAAGACCATAATTTTGAAACTAATTTTTCATTACTCAATTGCGATTATGAGGCCCATATGTTGCTTGCAGAGGTAGCGTTGTACCATTTCCAGCCAGAGTCCCGTTACACCCAAGTTTGGAAGGATCAAACGGAGACATAGATAGAAGAAACCGGCAGGAGAATGAATTGTTAGTTGGTGTTTTAGGGCTCATCAACTACCGTGGTCATTAGAGGCCCGTCCACAGCATAGTTCTTATGCAGAGACTGCACAGACATTACACTAATGCGACGATTTTTGGGTATTAGCAGTACCCTGTTTTCCCAAGCGCCACAGGCACTATGCTGCTATGGGTATAAGCAGGGAGGGGCTTATTGCGTTGGACACACCAGTTTTCGTCTGATCACTGATGTTAAAACAACACAGCCCCAGCTAATACTGACATGGGTGGCCACTTGGGAAAACTGGGTTCCGCTAATACCCAAAAATCGTTGCACTACTGTTGTCTGTGCTGTTTCTGCATTACAACTATACAGTGGACGGAGCTCTAATGACCTTGTAGTTGAAGGGCTCTAAAACATCAACGAACAATAGGTATTGGCAGTACCCTGTGTTCCCAAGCGGCCTCTCATGTTAATACTAACTTGGGTTGTGTTGCTTCACTTCAGTCATCAGACGAGGACTGGTGTGTCTAACGAAATACAGCCGTTCCCAGAAGAATGGAGAAAGGAACTGCTAGGTCCTCTGCTGAACCACGATTTTGCATATCTGGTTGTTGACCACCTGAACATTTTTATTCACCTCTTAAGACGTTTAGGGATACAGTGAGACGTAAACAATCCAGGAACCCATCAACCAGAAAGTACTCCTCCTTAATATGCCAATTGCTACTGAGTATCCTTGTCCTGCACGGTGGAGAGGTGTGGCTTTCATCATCTGTCTATCGCGTACATTCAGGTCCCGACAGGGGCGGATCCAGAGATCCCAGTGTCTCAATAGGGCGCAACTGATGAGGCAGTTTTGCAGTGTTTATCCCCTTTTCGTACTATCAGTCCAATCTGTAGTTGACTGAACCATTGAAGATAGGACATTGTCTAAGGGGTAGTAGAGGACCTATTATAATTGCTAGTTAGATTTATACTGAATATGTGAAAATATTTGGGGCGCACTGCTTTTGAAGTGCTCTCCCCCCCCCCGTCCACCTCTAGATCCGCCCCTGGGTCCTGACTGCTACCTCAAATTAGTATCCCTTTTGTCATGACATGCCCATACCTTTACAGAGTTCCTTACACATAAAAAGGGTCTTGTTGTCCAGCCGCATGAGGAGATGGTGTTTTTTAATTGGCTTGATCAGTGTCATTGGTTTCTGTTCAAGGCCGTCGGTTTTCATTGATAGTTTCGAATCTAATATTTCTGTAATTTTTTTCCCTACTTGTTGTATTTGATAGCTGATCGTCGTACAGCTATAAATTTTAAAAAATTTGGTGATGAATATGGTTATCCTGATGGCATGACTATCGATGTTCAAGGAAAACTCTGGATATCATGTTTCGAAGGTGGTCGAGTAGTAAGCTGCGACCCAGAAACAGGTCAGTATATATTTATGACTTTTATCATTAACTGAAAGGTTATATCGATTTAGTTCACAACTTACAGAAGTCGTACCATAATAATAATTATTATTAGGCAAGCTTCTAAGAGAAGTGCAATTACCAGTATCAAGAGTTACATCATGTTGTTTCGGCGGCCCATTTTTCGAAGATCTCTATGTTACTACTGCATCATACGGATTATCAGAAAGTGAACTGAAACAACAACCTCTTGCAGGACACGTTTTCAAAGTTACGAATTTGGGCGTACAAGGATCTCCTGCATATGAATTCGCTGGATAACTACTAGGATTAATAAATACTCTTTGAAATTACTCATCACATAATAAATATTTCAATGCTTGTATGTACAGTATGTCGGTTAGTTGAGAGACATTACTCCATCCTATTTTTCATATAGGAATAGACGTAAAATTAGCTACATTACATTTAAATCATATTTCTCAATAAATCATGTTTCTCAATAACGTTTTTGCACAAGCTAAATGATGCATTATGTTGAAATAAAAAGAAAAAGCACAACAAATAAAGGTGTGAAACAATTCAAATTCATGGACAAGATACAACCAAGGAGTCCTTGATACAACTTGAAAGAACTTGTAGCCTAGCAACGCTGTTTATTATTTTGGACAATAGATGGCGGGCGTGTTCTACCTTTTTCAATATTCGCCACAGATCTGACGTCACAGTCTGATTTTTTTTTTTTAATTTGCTGTTGCTTTTTGTTTTGGCGCCGAAATTGTGTTCATTCCATTCAAAAGTTGTTGGAAAATTTGACAATCTATTAAGTTCGTTTTCATTGTGACATTATGTGGAATAACGAAGGTATGAATTATTCTCTTTAGAGCATTAATTTATGAGCTTATTAAAATGATTATAGCTGTCTGGATTGTTATTGCAATTGTGAAATAATTGAATGTGTAGTAGATGGACATTCCATTTTTTTTTCAAAATTGAAATAAAATCCCATTTCAAAGTGATGGAAGTTCTACTTGTCATGGTTTAGTTCCTCTTCATGGAATATGTTAGTGGAGATTTAAAGAGGATTCAAAAATTTTGATGATTTTTGACGTTTAATTGCGTTCTGAGTTGCTTTGTTGATTTACAGGCTTTGGTGAAGGCTTCGGTGGCACCGAAGGAGGTGGTTACTTTACTTCTCCAGGTTATGGAGGTTCCAGTTCCAAACCAAAGGTAATGAATACAAAATATGATTACTCTGATTTCAATATTACAGTTTTTAATCGTCGTTTTCATTATTAGTCACAACGTAAAGCTCAGATTGTAATGCCGATATCTGTTGCTCATTTCTATAATGCTATGAACAAAGGAGACACAGTAAAAATAGGTGAAACCGAAGCTAGCATGGTACTTATTTATGTCCCCCTTTCTTAAAATGTTAATCCATATGTATATTAAATGACTTGGTTTCATATTTACAGCTCACCTTTGTTGGTTTGGTTCGTAGAGTTGATTTACAATCCACTGTTCACATTTACGAGATAGACGATATGACGGGTCCGTGCTTATTAGTCAAACGTTGGCTTGGTGAAGTAAGTCTAGTGATTAAGATGCAAGAATAAACTTATTGCATGTATGAACAATGGGGAACATTGAGAGTTAGAACAATGTGAAATATATAGGGAGCGTAGTAGATACTGGGTAACAGGGAGACATACGGTGTCTATCTTCATCACATTTAAGGTGTGCCGTGGGAGCGGCAAGTTGTGTTGGACACACCAGTTCTCGTCTGATCACTGAAGTTAAGCAACGCAACCCCAGGTAGTACTGACATGGGTGGCCGCTTGGAAAAATTGGGTACTGCTGATATCCAAAAATGTGATGTCCGTGCAGTGTCTGTATTAGAACTACGCTGGATGGGGCTCTAATGACCTTGTAGTTGAAGGGCCCTAAAACGCCAACAAAAAAATTTTGGTTTGTCATGGTAACAGTTTCTTTTGGCAACTTATTCCTTCAGTTTTTACGATGGTTTCTTTCAAGCAAAAGGAAATATAAATACGACTTTTATTTCAATAAAAGGATCATAAGTTCAGCCACTGATTTGATAGTCGTGATCAGAACCGCAATAGTCTCTGATACAAATTTATAATTATTTTGTTATGGTTGTGTGGTTATAGGATACGAACGATGACGCACCCGAAAATATACTCATGGAAAACACATATGCAAGGGTTACTGGCGTTCCTCGCAAAGTTCAAGAAGACATTTTTATATTAGGAGTTAATTTAAGACCGGTCAAAGATCTTAATGAAGTGACGTTACACTTGCTAGATATGGTTCGTTCTAGGTTGATGCTCAAAAAGGGGAATCAGAAGGTAATTGAATTGAGTCCAACAATGGCTAAAGTGTTACTCGTGTTTACTTGCTTCTTTTCTTTTGAATGATTTAGACTACCACTGCAGTTTCTAGCAATAATATGCCAATGTACGGCATGAATGTTGACAGAAACGTTGGAATGATGGGTGGTGGAGGTGGTGGTAACATGGCCAGTAGTGCATTAATGAACAGTCTCTCTAAAAGTCAAGCGAAAGTAAATATTCGTCTTTAAGGCATAGTTGAATATTATTACTTGCTACGTTACATCATTTTGTTACAGGTTTTGCAAGTAATAAATGCCTGTCACGAATCCAATGGTTGCAGTGTTCAGAATTTAATGGACGTAACAAAATTACAACATTCAGAATTAAGGTATGTAATTTCATAAATTGCTATTTAACAGTTAAACTCGGTCCTAAAATTTGCTCATTTTATAAATAGGCGTGCATTAGAGTTCCTCAGTGATGAAGGGCACATTTACACTACCATTGATGAAGACCATTTTAAAGGAACATCTTTTTGATTTAAAAGTATTTCTTGTTACACTTTACATTTGTGAGTAGACTTCGGTAGTTAACTCATTATTACCACATTGTAAACTTAATTACATTTGAATTGCGTCATATCGAACCTCGGGACCGTGAAAAATACTTGGATATATCATAATTCAGAAATTATAGAAAGTCAAAATTTACGTCGGACGGGACCGGCGCTTAAGCTTCGATATACCGAAGTTAGACTGCAATTATTTTTATTCTCTGTTCCGATGTCTTTCAGTTGTATGTCAAGTTATTTCTTACAGTCAGTCAGCATTGCCCTGCTGCGGTGAATGAGCCTACAGGGTCCCGAAGTCCCAAAGTGTACTCTTTTTAGTGCACGATTCTTGCACGTGTATTCACAAGTATTTAAATACAACAATTGTACAGAAGCAAGATTTTTAGACCACTAGACTCTTTTTGTCGTCATTCCCTTGAGGTCATCAATTTGCGTTGAAATTGGCAGAGTTGGATTACATATCTGCAGACCATCTGTTATTATCAGTGGCCAAGAATATTAAATTTCACACCCCCTTTAATTTTCATGCAGGCCCCCTGTTGATGTCATGTGGTGAGATGCACATTACAACAAGGAGCTATATTAATTAACTAAACTATTACAGTAGAACTCCAATTATACGAAACAATTGGGACCGGACCTCATTCCAATAATCAAAAATTCGGATAATTGGATTTTTTTCCGAAAAAGGGGTCTAATTTAATTTATAACTGTTTGTATGTTGAAAATGGGAGAAAAAAACTATTTTTAAATAAAAAGCTTTTAATTAATTAAATGAAAAGACAACACTTTTACATATTAGGCATACTTAAAAGGGCTGTACAGTATGTACGTGTACCATACTGTAAAGCAGCGGTCTTCAAATTGTGTTCTGCGGAACCCCAGTCAAAATGAAAATTCGTTAGCAGCTGCAAGACATACTTTTCTAAAGGCGGGATGAGGTTCCCCCAAAACATCTTATAGTTCTAAGGGTTCCGTGAGTCTACAAAGTTTGAAGACCACTGCTGTAAAGGCGGGATCACGTCAATTTGGCGTATATACAAATTCGGCGTATGACAATTGGGCGTACGTAAAATTTGGCGTACATACCGATATCTTGGGTGCACATATTTGTTCAAAATTGCAACTGTCATAACCAGTGGTGGATCCAGGATTTTCGTCACGGGGGGGGTTGAGCTAAACAAACCTCACATATTATGCGCATATAAGTTTATATGTGCATGGGGGGGGGGGGGTTGCAACCCCAAAAACCCCATCCTAGATGGTTGGGTTTGTGTTTTAGGGCCCATCGACTTCAAAGGTCATTAGGGCCCTATAACACAGTTATGGTAGGCATTCATTGTTCTATTACCTTCCGATGACTGTTATGACTGTTGAAATATGTTGTTGTGACCGTTGCAATTTTGAACAAATTTGGGCACCCAAGAGATCGGTATGTACGCCAAATTGACGTAGACCCTGTAAAGGCAAGTCATTGCTTGCTGAACATCTCGGTCAAAGTAAGCTGTTTGACTGTCAGTATCCGTTTTCGGGCAGCCAAGTCGCGCATTATTTTGCAAATCGCAGTACGTTCCCTCTTAATTGCTTTTTTCTGAAATTCTGAAAGCGATTCGGATAGTTGGAGTTCGGAAAATTGGAGATCTACTGTACTTGAGCAATTTCTTACCTGCCAGTAAGTACCATGACTGTATTGAGAGCGGGGGAAGTTTTTGGAAGAGGGGAAGGGTTTGGAAGTACTGTCTTACACTTAACACTTGCTCCGATTGCAATATAATATTGTCGTACTTCGAGCCAATTAGTAATGGGCATAGTTACACTATCTGTAATAACTGTATGATAAGTTTCAACCGTCATCTGATAGGTCAGTAGTGCAAATGGCGCATTGCTGTCCATGAACGGCTTATATATTTAGGACAAACCTTGTTTGTAGCTTATTTTTAATTGTCAAGCAGCTCGTGTACATTTCAGATATTTGTAGTACCGCAACTACTACTAGTACTGACTATGGCGTGTCATGTTGAGGGCTTCAAAGAGAAAGTGTATGTTGCAAGTAATGAATTGGTGCAAAATGCTCGACTTTCCAGTTTTGAACAATATAAAGAATTACATAAAAGATCAATAGATGACCCAGAAGGCTTCTGGAAAGAGTTTGCTAAGGAATTTCATTGGCAATCTGAATTGAATGACAATATTTTAAAATATAATTTCGATATTCGCAAAGGTCCCATAACGATGAAATGGTTCGAGGGGTTAAAGACAAACATCTGTTACAATGCCTTAGATCGCATTGTTTATGACAAGAAACTTGGGAAGAAAATTGCCTACCACTGGTAAGACGTTGTTATTGTTGTATTTATAAAAATTGTCTTTATAAAAATTGAATCGAAATATTTTGTTTGAATTCTTGCTATTTATTTATTTATTTATATGCTAGTTATTTATTGTTAACATATAGTATTATCATCATCATACCCTTATCCCACCTGTGGCAGGGTCGGATCTGCAGGTTCTAGCCCTCAACTCCCACCTATCTCCTACCAGATCCCCATCCACCCCACACTGCCATATCCTTACGGACAACCTGCTCCCAGGTCTGCTTTGGTCTCGCCCTGCCCCGGGTGCTTCCAACCACCTGCATTCCTCCTCTCATCACGTGTCCATACCACCTCAATGTAGTCTCTCTCTTTTTTTTTTCTGCGATGTCCCCCACCCCAGATACCCCTAATATACTCGTTCCTAATGCTATCGGCTCTTGACACCCCACTCATTTTTCTCACTGCCCCTATCACTCTGATCTATATAGCATAGCTGACCTAACCACTGCTCTGTATAACTTCCCTTTCAACTTGATTGGGACCCTCCTATCACCTAGGACTCCGCTTTACCAGGTATTTATATAGGTATCATCATACCCTTATCCCGATTATGGCTGGGTCGCGTCTGCGGGTTCTAGTCCTCCACTCCCATCTATCCCAGGTCCCCGTCCACCTCACGCACCACCATATCCTTACCGACAACTTGTTCCCACGCATATAGGAATTTCATCGTCGTACCCTTATCCCGCCTGTGGAAGGATTGGGTCTGCGGGTTCTAGCCCTCTACTCCCATCTAACTCCCACTAGGTCCCAGTCAACCCCACACACTACCCTACATATTTACTAATTCCCTTGTTTTGCCAGTTAGGGTCCTTTCATTCCATGTTGATAGTCTAAGACAGGGTTTCCCAACGGGGTCTGTACCGACCCCATGGGGGTCAATGATGATCAAGGGGTCGACATCTAAACATTTATTAGAATGCATTGTTCGTTACTTCCTTCGAGGACCAACAAGCAGCTCCTACCCCTTTTCCCACCTATGGCAGGGTTGGGTACCTATCTTGTCCCTCTGAATGGACCCGAGGGTGATATATTGGACAGTGTTTTCCCCAGTCAGTTGCCGACCACAGCTGCAATCCCAATACTTATATAACGTTAGCCTTTGGTTCATTGGGGCACTTAATCGAACTCCTACACCTTGGTATTTTGCCTCATCTACCCGTTGCATAATAGAGAGGGTTCTTTTACTTGGAAATGGCATCGTGCACCACACGGGAACTCAGTTTTACTTCTCATTCAAAGGAAGGAGCGCTTGAGGCACCTCCTTTGCTCAAAAAGAAGCCAACCCACCTCAGTCCAGTATCGAACCAAGAACCACTGGCACAGTTACCGAGAGCGCTACCCACTGTGTCATCGAGGCGGGATGTTGTATACTGTTTATCAGGTGCAAATTATAGAGAAAAATGTAAGGGGGGGAGGGGTCTATGAACTAAGCCCATACTTTTAAAAGGGGTCGATCTAAGAAAAAGGTTGGGAACCCCTATTCTTTCTGAACATGCTCTGACTGGGGCACCCGAACTAGGCGTCTGGAGCCTGCAGGAATATTTTCTTCCTACATGTTAATGCCGGAAGTAAAGACTTAATGGACGTCATTAAGTCCAAAAATATAAAATTTAGATGGCACATAGATTACAGTATATACAGGTTTGCGTTGGACACACCAGTTCCCGTTAGATCACTGAAGTTAAGCAGCGCACACCCACGTCAATACCAACTTGGGTGGTTGGTAATGAACGTTGGGTGCTGCAAATTAACCCTCTTCCTCGTCCTTTCACCTACCTCCTCGTCTCCCGTGGGCAGCCTCCTAAGGGGTTGACCTGTTATGGCTGCCTGGCTTACACCCCAACCCACAAACTAATCAATCAATAATCCCTTGGATCAATGTTAATTTAATTAATTGATTTTTTTCCACCTCCCAGATTAGATTTGAAATGTCAAGTAATTTTGATTATAACCTTGGATTCCAATATTGTAAGGACCATATATGATGATGATGATGACGACCTTTCTCGTATTAGATGATATCGATTTCCAACGCAAAATTAGGTTAATGTGAAAGTGTATACTTGTTCTTAATAATCGTTCACTTCATCAGCATTATCTTCAACACATTGCAAAGATTCTCAGATATTTATTACAGAAATTGCTGTGTGTCCTTGAAAAGAGTTGGAATTATTAAGTGCAGGATTTGGTCAGAGGACAATAGCTTGACCAGTGCTGCAGTCATCCCACCTGATATCTGCTGAAATGCGTTTGACACACCAGTTCTCGTCAGATCACTTAAGTTAATCAACACGACCCAAGTTAGTACCGTCATTGGTGGTTGGTTGGGAACAGCTAATTTCCTCAATCCTACATCCCTCCCCCCCCACCCGCGAGCAGCCTCCACACGATCCGGCCCGTTATGGCTGCTTGGCCGACTCCTCCACCCATTGGTCTAACTCCATCAAGGTACTGGGCTTTCCAATGGACGATCATTGAACAAATTACAGCAGTGATCTCAAATTCACATTACTGGAGGGCCATATTGACAGCAATGATACTTTCTGCGGGCCGCATGCACTATGACATATATATCATAGGTGCTATGTGCGTTTTTATTAGAGGTAGCTTGGGGTGGGGGTCATTGCGGAACAAAATAGAGAGTAGGTGGAAGTGGTATGGACACATACTGAGGAGAGGAGGAACTCATTAGGTCCATTTCAGGAGTGCAGGTGGTTGGAAGCACATGGGGCAGGGGAAGATGGGAGCAGGTTGTCCGTAAGGATAAGGTGGTGTGTGGGGTGGACGTGGACCTGCTGGGAGATTGGCGGGAGTGGAAGGCTAGACCCCCCCATCGTCTGATCACTGAAGTTAAGTAACGCAACCCCAGCTAGCACTAGGATGGGTGGCCGCTTGGGAACAATGTCGCATTAGTGTAGTGTTTGTGCATTTCTGCACTAGAACTATGCAGTGGACGTGGCTCTAGTGACCTTGTAGTTACAGGGCCCTCAAACACCAAGAAAAGAAAACCACCACTACCTACAGTCTAGACCAGGTGGTTCCCAACTCTGTGCCCGCCGCTATTTTCCAAACCCCAGTAAAGAACTTGTTTAAACCAATGACCTTGTAGTTGAAAGGCCCTAAAACACCGATGAAACAAAAAATCGGAACTTCTGTCACGTATGAAAGAAAGCAACCCGCCTCGAACCGGGAACCACTGTTTGGCTTAATCCCCAACTCATGAGCGAAACATCCTAACATACACTGACACAGTAATCGAGTAGGCAACCTCTGCGCCACTCATGCGGGTGTTTTCTTACCAAACTCGTGCCCAAACGTGCGTATGTGGTTGAGTGTTGGGGATCCTCATTAGGAATGTAGCTGCACATAAAATGCCGAATTCTTTACATTTGCACAAAATGGTTAAAGAAAATGTTCACTTGGGCTTGTAGAAAATAAAATGTTCCGCTTAATAAGGTACAGGTAGTAAAGTTGCTCTCATACTTCGAGGTGCATCAAAACGGAAGTTAGGTGAAATGTAAAACCAGACACTTAGGCAAGGCGCAAAGTGAGGCCGCAGGGTGACGCAGCCCTGCGAAATTCTGCTAGCAGGCAATCACTGTTACGTTGAAAGCCATTTTAGTTGACGCAAATTGCACCCCAATAAGTTGAAAAACTGCGGTTCAATGTGTGGTGATTGCCTGCTAGCAGAATTTCGCAGGGCTGCGTCACCCTGCGGCCTCATTTTGCGCCTTGCCTTATAATTTTCTTTAACATGAATTAATAATACATTTTGCATGGATATAAGAAGTAACAACCAAGGAGTAAGTTGTCACTGGGGTCCATTTCTATGTCTGATATGTTGTTAACGCCGTAATATAGCACTTTTTAATTTCGGACGTGTGTAAAGGGCCGAAATAATGGGTCTTTAAACAGGAAATTGTACATTGACATACTTGTGCAGGATACGGGGACTACATAACAAAAATCCAGTATGTCAGGTTAATGCATGAGCAAACCCTGTATGAGGGTATCTACCAACTGGAGAGTAAAGCCAGCTACACACTATCCAACTTGTTGGGACAACCGCCCAACCAACCCAACAGATTGTGTTCGGGATCATCTGATCTCTGAAGTTAAGCAACGCAACCCCAGTTAGTACTAACATGGGTGGCCGCTTGGGAAAACTGGGTACCGCTAATATCCAAAAATCATCGCATTAGCGTAATGTCTGCAGTCTCTGCATTAGAACTACGCAGTGGACGGGGGCTCTAATGACCTTGTAGTTGAAGGGCCCTAAAACACCAACAAAACAAACAAGCCCAACAGATTGTGTTGTCTGTAGGCTTGTTTTGCGACCATACTGCAGGTTGGACAGATGAAACCATCCAACCTTTGACTCTCCCATCACCCAACACACTATAGTCTGCAGCATGGTTGGACCAACAGGCCAACAATAGAAGCTTCATGAACTCCATCCTGCCTCGGTTGTGTCGTGGGTAGCGTGCTCGGCAACTATGTCAGTGGCTCTAGGTTCGATACTAGACCGAATTGGCTTCTTTTGGGCGAGAGAGATACTCCGAGTGCACCTTCGTTCGGATGAAAATTAAAACTGAGTCCCCGTATGGTGTGCGGTGGTATTTGCATGTAGTTGAGGTGGATGAGGTAAAATTCCCCGGTGTAGGAGCTCGCCCCCCTCCCGGCGGAATTCCACGAAAACGAACAGTATAACGACGATAAATAAGCATAAGGTTTGCAGCTTTGGTCGGCAACCGGGTGTGGAAAAACACTGTCGTTGTTGTTGGAGTTTAAGGTCCCGTTAACTAAGAGGTCATTAGAGACCCGTCCACTGTATAGTTCTAATGCATAGACTGCACAGACACTACACTAATGCGACGATTATTGGGTATTAGCAGTACCCAGCTTTCCCGAGCGACCACCCATGTCAGTACTAACTGGGATTGCGTTGCTTAACTTCAGTGATCAGACGAGAACTGGTGTGTCCAACGCAACTCGCCGCTCCCCAACACTGTCGAATATATCACCCTTGTGTCCATTCAGAAGGACAAGATGGTTAGGAGTTGCTTTGTGAGCGCTCACTTCTGTTTTGGGCAAGAGCTGGGTCACTGGAGCCGACACAGAGGACGACGAAGATCACAGACGGAGGGGAGGGCTGTGGATTTTGTAGGGGGTCAAATGAAGGATTCAGGCCTGTGATAGGGGACCACTGCGGGAGGGGTTGAGGAACCCCCACATTGGAAGAGGTCTTGGGAGTAATGAGCGTTGGGGGTGGAGGAGGGACTAGAATGGGTGCGAAGGGCAAAGATGTTGCTGGGGTGCTTGTAAAGCTCTGGACATATCGGTCTAGCATGAACAAATGTCACTAGCAACAGCGCCTGTTCTAGCACTTATGATTTACATTGCCGCCTCTTGAAGCAGCACTCTGTTCTCATACTTACAGCCAAAATGGCGCCCTGGACAAATGTGTTTTAGGGCTCTTTAACTACAAGGTCATTAGAGCCCTGTCCACTGTGTAGTTCTGATGCAGAGACTGCACAGACACTACACTAATGCGACGATTTTTGGATACTAGCGGTACCCAGTTTTCCCAAGCGGCCACCGTTGTTAGTACTAACTGGGGTTGCGTTGCTTAACCTCAGTGATCAGACGAGAACTGGTGTGTCCAACGCAATTTGCCGCTCTATGACTTTTGGTGTACAACAGCTACGCGCCACTAATGTAACGATATTGTGTACATACCAATACTAGTAGACCGACGCATTTCTTTCACGCTTTCTTTTTTTTAATACAGATTTAATCTCGTTTTAAACAATCTCTGAGATATGACATTTCTTGATCGTTTAACATTATGAAACAATTTCCGGAAAGATTTCTTTTAAATCTTCTTCAGAACGCCTGAGAACACTTTCCGATACGAATTTCCATTGTCAATATAAAGCACGTGCTGTGACGAAATCGAACTAGATTTCTAAAAACGCTCTTGTCAACAGACGGCTCATTTTCGAATTCTGTCTCGTTTCGTATTCAGATTGAATATAAGGAAATTGCATCGTAGTTTAGGCAACATCTGAATTAAAAGTCAAAATGGTAAAAAGTTAGTTTAATATTTAATATTACAGTATATCACATAAAACTACTGACGAGATCGGGGGATACTGTTCGTAGGATTAACAATTCATACAAAAAACCAGTGTTGGTTAGGGTTACCATGCAACTCTGAGGCCATACAGTATTTCATGATGTACTGGTAAATAAGTTTTAGATTATATAAGCAAATCTTAGTAGAATATAAAGATGGTATTAATTCTTAAACCCTAGTACGGCTGAGATAAAGTCTGATATTCGTAAGATAGACAGAACTGCATAGAGGGATAAACCCAAGGCCGGCTGGATGGAATTCAGAACCTCCGGAAAATTAATATATCTCTGAAAGGTCAGAAATTCAATCATCAAATTTGCTTGGAAATTTACCAAGTTCACCTCTCAGGCCTGAAAACGAATGTCTGAGGGGGCCTGGTTACACCAGAATCCTTCCAGTCGCCTCTTTTGACAGCTGTACTGGCACGCACGAATTGGAAACAAAGTAGCAAACGTAGAATGACCGTACTGGAGAGGCGGAATATAAAGAGAACTAGATATCTCTTTCCGGGAGGATGTCACCCAGATGCGATTCCGCTTTAACAACAGTATTACACTGTTAATCTATTATGAAATTGTAGTAGGGTAACCATTTTCCACAATTGGTAACATGATCCAGCAGAAGAGATAACCCGTGACTGTTTAAAGGTTAAAATGGACTCCACGTGTAGGAACATCTATTTTATAAGGACAACCTCTTACTATTATTTTCGTGTAAAGTATAGTTTTTCATATCTATTATGTTGTATCTGTGTGTCAGTAAACGATATTTGAGTTAACTTGCCTTGAAATGTCATACACGTGCCATTTCAACTTTTACTTTGAAGCTTGGACATTTTTATTATCTTTTAATAGCCTCGTGTCCATAATCTTAACCAACTGTTGGTAGTTGATTCCAGTTCAACAATAAGTGCAACACTGGCATCTCTAGAGCTGTAAAGGAAATATATTTTAACTCACTGTTTAATTAAACGATGAGCAAAAATTAATAACACTAATTTTTAATGAAAGATGCCAGTTTCTTGAAAGATACTTCAAAGTAATTTAAAACTCTTCAAAAGCCGTAAACTATTTTTTTCATTATATGCATTTGAAGGTAGCAAGAGAAGATTATTTAAAGACCATTCAACTTCCAGGAATAACAGAATTTTTGAAGCCATTATCAATTTTATTAAAAATGTATATTGAAGCATCGATCAATTTTTCCCATTTCTGCAATAGATGTATTAAATGTGAAATCATTACAAGTTGTTATACCACATCATACATTCAGACGTCCGTTAAAAATGATTTTTAATTTTGGTTTGTGATATGATCATGTGGCACATGCTTTGATGCCCCCTAATTGAATAAGTTAGCGAAGATGTATGGTGATCGTTGACTGTATGGGCGCAGATAAAGCATCATTTTAGTCTCGTGAACACATTTACATTCTCCTCTCAATTTTACACAGTTACTTACCACCTGAAAATGATTTATTACCAGAGTTTAATTCGTAGATTAATGAAATAATCACTATTCCCATAGTGAAATAGTGACCTGCTTCAGTGGCGCTAAAGGTAGCGTGCTCGATTTACTGCGTCAAAGCAGCGGCTTATTGCGTTGGACACCAGTTTCGTCTCATCACTGCAGTTAAGCAACACAATCCCAGCTAGTACTAACATGGGTGACCGCTTTAGAAAACCGGGTACCGCTAATACCCAATAATCGTCGCATTAGCGTTACTACAGTTCTGTGCAGACTCTGCATTAGAACTACGCAGTGGACGGGTCTCTAATGACCTAGTAGTTGAAGGACTCCAACAAAACAAAAAAAAAACTGCCTCAATGGTTTCAGGTTCGATACTGGATTGAGGTGGCTTGGCTTCTTTCGGGCGAGAGAGAAGCCCCGAGTGCGCCTTCCTTCGGATGAGAAGTAAAATCCAGTTCCTATGTAGAGTACGATGGCACTTGCACATAAAAGAACCCTTTTTACTATACAACTGGTAGCGTCGTCGGTAATATAGCGTCGATGGGGTGTCCCAACCACAAGTAGACCGACGGTAACTAAGCAGCTTTGTCGGCAGCCAGGTGCGGAAAATCCCAGTCCAATATATCATCCTTGTGTCCATTCAGCGGCACAAGATGACTGAACACCCTGCCATAGGCGGGAAAAGGGTTAGGAGTTGCTTGGTATTCTTCTGATGAAAAAGCACAACTAGCGCGTTGTGTGGGGTATTTAAAGCGGGCCCTCATGAGTTCAAATCTCCACTCCAGTGGTGTCACTAGGGGGGTGCAGCCCGCACCGGGTGACCCCACTCGCATCATGAGGAATGGGGTGACACCAAAGCAGAAGAAGCGGCTTTTTTCGGGAAGCGGGGTGACACCATGGTGTTACCGCACCGGGAGACGCCGAGCCTAGCGACGCCACTGCTCCACTCAACTCCATATTCAAAATACTCCTACGTTCACCTCTCCAATTTTACCTTTTGTTCCCTGTTTAGAAATCCTCCAAATCCAGGAATACCTGAAAAGCGTTTATAAATTAAATCTCTACACAGAACTTTGTACAATAAAGTGTATACTGAGTGACACGTTTTTATATTTCAGGGAAGGCAATGAACCTGGAGAGAATAAAACTATCACCTATGAAGAATTACTAACAGAAGTTTGTAAGTTTTCTAACGTCCTGAAGAGTAAAGGTATTAAAAAGGGAGACAATGTTGCACTTTACATGCCGATGATTCTCGAACTGGTGGTTGGAATGTTAGCAGTAGCACGAATCGGAGCTATTCATTCCATAATTGTAAGTCATGACAGATATGAATCTTACAAATTTAATAATCGACGATTGTCATTAATGGTTTTTTGTTTCTTGTCTCAAGTTTGCGGGATTTTCATCGCTAGCAGTGGCGAGCAGACTTCAAGATGCAAAGTGTAAATTGTTGATCACAGCAGGTACGCATAGAGGTTGTTTTTTGATGTTTAGTGTTAGGTTCGCTCCTGGCTAAGCACTTTGTTAGTTTGCTCACTGAAAGCGATGCTAAACCGTTTTTTTCAGATGGAACCTGGAGAGGATCAAAACTTATTAAGTTGAAGGAACTTGCAGACGAGGCGCTGGATGTCTGCAGAGCGAAGTAATTTGAGAATTGTGTTTTTTTTTTCTGAAGCAAATTTTTATGTCTGAATGGGGGATGGTTGAAGTGGAGTCCTGTGCGGATGGAGGGTCCCAATCAAGTTAAAATGGAAGTTTTACAGGGCAGTGGTTAGGTCCGCGATGCAATATGGATCAGAGTGTTGGGGGTAGTGAGGAAGAGCCACGTCAATAGAATGCAAGTAGCCGAAATGCCAATGCTGCGGTACATGAGTGGCATGTCGAGAGCTGATGGAATTAAGAATGAGTATATTAGAGGTGGCCTGGGGCTGGGGGGACATCGTGGAAAATAAAATGAGGGAGAGTAGATTGAGGTGGTATGGACACGTAATGAAAAGAGGGAAGGAGGAGCTTGTTAGGTCCATTTCAGGAATGTAGATGGTTGGAAGCACCGGGGCAGGGGGAGACCGAAGCAAACGTGGGAGCAGGTTTTCCGTAAGGATATGGTAGCGTGTGGGGTGAACAGGGACCTGGCGGGAGATAGACGGGAGTGGAGGGCTTGAACCCGTAGACCCGACCCTACCACAGGCGGGATAAGGGTATAATGATGAGATTTTGTAACCGTACGTGTATTTTTCAGTGGTCATTCGCTATCACATTGTGTGGTGGTTAAGAACCTTCGCAACTGCACTATCAAAACTGTCAATCGTGAAAATGGCTATTGTAATGGAAGCAACGGTAACATTGACATGGTTAACGGACACGACGTTAACCTAGTTAATGGACACTCAAAAATAGTCAATGGAGAGACAGGAGTGACAAATGGAGATTGCAAAATAGTTAATGGCAGTATGGTGAATGGTGAAGATCTATCATCAGAAGAAACCTCTTATGAGGTTAGATTTTATTATTTTGTATTTATGCTAGTGGTTTATATTTCAATCGAAAAAGATATTTATAAATATTTTTTTAGATTAACTGGAATGAAGGTTTTGATGAGTGGTGGCATGATGTGATGGCATCTGCTGATGATTGGTGCGATCCAGAATGGATGGATGCTGAAGATCCCCTTTTCGTTATTTATACCAGTGGATCAACGGGAAAGCCAAAAGGACTAGTTCATACATTGGGTGGCTACATGTTATATGCAGCTGTTACTTTTAGATACGTTTTTGATATTCGTCTTGATGACGTGCTGTGGTGCACTGCCGATATTGGATGGATCACTGGGCACAGCTATGTCGTTTATGGAAATTTGTTAAACGCCACCACATCAATTCTGGTATAAAGACACCGCAAGAGTTACCTATGACATGGTGAAGCGGGGGTTAACATCTCATCTTTATTCTTGACAGTTCGAAGGAGTACCTTTTTATCCCGATCCAGGAAGATGTTGGGCCATTATAGACAGATGTAAGGCCACTATATTTCACACTGCACCAACAGCCATCAGAACTTTAATGAAGTTTGGAGACTCCTTTGTGAAAAAGTAAAAATATATTTTGTTTTTTTTTGGCAATATTTAGATGCATGCTCCATTTTCACTCGGTTTTAAATTAATGCACGCAGACCCGACCCTGCCACATTCGGGATAACGGTATGATGATGATGATTACTCTACGTGGATAGGAGGGTCCCAATCAAGTTTTACAGGGTAGTGGTTAGGGTAGTGCTGTATCGATCGGAGTGTTAGGGGTAGTAAGGAAGTGAGTGAGTGAGGTGTCGAGAGCTGATAGAATTAGGAATGAGGATATTAGATGTTGCTTGGGAGTGGGGGACATCGCAGAAAAAAAAATGAGGGATAGCAGATTGAGGTGGGGATGGGCATGTGATGAGAAGAGGGGAGGAGGAGCTCGTTATATCCGTACGAATTCGTAGGTTGTTGAAAGCACCCGGGGCAGGGGAAGACCAAAGTAGACCAGATAGCACTGGGATGGGTGGTGAACTTTGGGAACGCTGGGTACCGCTAAGAACTACGCAGTGGACGGGGCTTTAATGACCATTGCAGTTGAAAGGCCCTCAAACACCAACAAAACAGCCATAGATTGTTCCCTCCCTCAGAAATTTTGAAGATTGATGCCTATGTTGCATTGTATTGACGGAGAATTTGGGCCCGGCTTACTGCTCTGGACACACCAATTCTCGTCTGATCACTGAAGTTAAGCAATGCAACCCCAGCTAGAACTAACATGGGTAGTCTCTTAGGAATACTGGGTACTGCTAATATCCACAAATCGTCGCATTAATGTAGTGTCTCTGCATTCGAACTACGCAGTGGACGGGGCTCTAATGACCTTGTAGTTGAAGAGCCCTGAGCGGCGAGTTGCGTTGGACACACCAGTTCTCGTCTGATCACTGAAGTTAAGCAACGCAAGCCCAGTTAGTACTGACATGGGTGGTCGCTCGGGAAAGCTGGGTACTGCTAATACCCAATAATCGTCACATTAGTGTAGTGTCTGTGCATTATATGCATTAGAACTATACAGTGGACGGGTCTCTAATGACCTCGTAGTTGACGGGACCTTAAACTCCAACAAACAACAAAAATTGAAGAGCCCTGAAACACCAACGAAACAAAGCAGAGAATCTTAGTTTAGCAACCTGAAAGCGAACTGGGAACTTTAATATAGTGGGCATTGTGAAAGAAATTACTGTACTACGGCCTGAGAATCGATCCGTTTTTTTCACCACCACCGATGTGAATAAAAGGATTCGTGCTCGAATGCTCCATAATTATATTATTCAATATTAGACGTCACCCTTTAGGTGGCATCTGTAGCCTGTAACTATTTTACTTTGCCATTTAGTCCACAATGGGAATTGCTCACAATTCATATGCTTATGGTCCATTTATTAAAAATCTGCATGACCTACTAACAGACTGCTTTTGATGACGAACGTATGTGCGAAGATATTGATTGGCCTGCGTTCTCTGTCATTAAGATGCCATTTTAGATTGCTTCTCTCCTGAAGCTGTGTACCCAGGCCTGTCAACTAAGGCTTTAGTATATTTATCTACGGTTCTCACTTAAAGTTATTATTATTATTATAATATAGATATAGTCGCAAGTCGTTGAGAATCATTGGATCGGTAGGAGAGCCCATAAATCCTGAAGCATGGTTGTGGTATTACAAAACAGTTGGCGATGAAAGGTGTTTTGTAATCGATACCTATTGGCAATCAGAAACTGGAGCTGCAATTTTATCACCTATGCCTGGAGCAACTCCCATCAAGCCTGGATCTGCTGTAAATATCATTCACTCTACTGATCATTAAAATATAATAATTAATTTCTAATTCATCCTTCACGTATATCTATATATATATTTTTATAGACATTTCCGATGTTTGGAATTCTTCCTGCTCTGTTAAATGACGAAGGCAAAGAAATTGAAGGACCAGGAGAAGGACATTTTGTAAGTGGAGGAGAAGTGCAGCTAAATTGTGCCCTTTAGTAATGGATTATAATGGTCCTCTCCTTTCTATTTAGGTAATTAAAACGCCATGGCCTGGCTTCGTGAGGACAATTCATGGGGATCATGATCGTTATGAAAAGACTTATTTCTTGCAATCCCCAGGATATTATTGTTCCGGCGACGGTTAGTGCTTGTGAAAATCAGTGCTGCATGAAGGGCTTTATAGACCCCTTGTCTGAAAGGATTGAAATATAGAACATTACGAAAGTTTCGACCCTAGCAATATAATACGCTCGAACCTACGTGACCTATAAGTAAATCCAGCGATGAGGGAGCAGCTGTATTGCGTTGCACACACAAGTTCTCGCCTGATCACTGCAGTTAAGCAACGCAGCCCCAGCTAGTACTAACATGGGTGGCCGCTTCAAGTCCGGCTCGTGAGTTCCAGGCGCCCTAGGCAAGTGGGTCCATTGCCCCCCCCCCCCCCCACCATTAAAATTAATGCAGTTTTAAACTGTTCCAGCGTCCCTCACGCCCTTGGCATTTGTCCCATTGCCTCGAGAAAGCCACACATTTAGAAAAGGCCCTACCAAACAGAGAAGTTTTGGAACTCCAGGACTATGAACATTTTAAGGCAAGGAAATGGCAAGAAAGTACCTCGAAATTAGCCACCCTAGGCAGCCGTCTAAGTTTCCCTGCCCCATGAACCGCCCGTGGGCCGCTTGGGAAAACTGCCGCTCCCTGGTTTTCCGTGATAGACCTAACTACCTCAATGTATTTTTCGCATTCCTAAGTCTATCTACCCTTGTTCCTTTTCTGCTGCCTGTATTCTATTGTCATGGCTCTACTGCACTGCCCCATACCCTGACCTATACAGCATAGCTGACCGATTGGGAACACTGGGTACTGCTAATACCCAAAAATCGTCGTAAAAGCGTAATGTCTGTGCAGACTCTGCATTAGGACTACGCAGGGGACGGGGCTCTAATGAGCATTGTAGTTGAAGGGCCCTAAAACACTAACGAGATAAACAGAAATTGTTATTCACTTTGCTGATGTGTTTGCAGGTGCCCGTCGAGATGAAGATGGTTTCTACTTCATTACTGGTCGAATGGACGACATGTTAAACGTTTCTGGTCATTTGCTCAACACCGTTTCAATCGAGTCTGCTTTGGTGGAGCACAAAGCTGTTGCCGAAGCAGCTGTGGTGGGGCATCCCCACGCAATTAAGGGCGAATGTCTATATTGTTTTGTAACATTGAAAGAGGTTCGTGATGTGCTAAACAGTCAATCATATCTTCTACGTATTTCTATTAATTATGATCTGTTTTTATAAAGGGTCAAGTATTTGGAAAGAACCTTGTGAAAGAGTTGAGGGATAAAGGTGAGGTGTTGTTAAACTTACATATCACTAGTAGTATTAATGGAATCATTTATTATAATGTTTCGTTTCTTTAGTACGTACAATTATTGGACCATTTGCTTCTCCGGAGTATATCCAACAGGCACCTAATTTACCCAAAACACGATCTGGAAAAATTATGCGCCGTTTCTTAAGAAAGATTGCTGTAGATGATCATGAATTAGGAGATATAAGTACTTTGGCTGACGAATCTGTTGTTGACCAGTTATTCAGTCTTCGTCAAGAAGGATTGGCCTGTTCGAGCTAAAAAACACTTTGAAGTGAAATACGTGAGGTTGAGTAAGTCTACTGATAAATCATATCTCATTTTCTCTCAGTCTGTTAACTACGCATTAATTCAGTGTAGACATTCGGAAGGTGTACATAAGACAGGTTTTAGATTCATGCACCTCTTGTGCTAATTTTAGTCTTCAGTTTATGCTATATTTAATTACCCCAGCAATTTGCGAAATTGTATTGCTACATCGTTGCCTTTCTTTAAAAGGCACGTCAGTTCGTTGGGGCACTTCATTTTGCCTCATCTACCCGTTGCATAGCAGAGAGCGTTCTTTTACGTACGTGTAAGTGCAATCGTACCTCACACGGGACCTTGGTTTTATTCCTCTATCCGAAAGAAGGCGCACTCTGAGCCTCTCTCTCGCCTGAAAGAAGCCCATCTACCTTGTTCCAGTATGGAACCTAGAACTACTGGCGCAGTTACCGAGTGTGCTACCCACTGCGGCACCGAGGCGGGTTGTTATCGGTAGTTAGGAATAGTAAAAATTGTCCTGTAGAGGGGCAGAGGTTACTGACAGGTTTATAAGGTCTGTAAATCCATATGCCTCAGATTGTCTCACTAAGATATCTTAATTAATACAGAAACCAAGGAAAATGGGACTTACGTGACTTTTAAAGACATGGCTTTTCATGCCAGACCCATATTTCTAGATCATCCCCACCAGCACCCCAGCATCATCTTTGCCCTATGTATCCATTCTAGTCGTTCCACCCCAACACCGACCACCTCTCAGAACCTCTTCCAATTTGGGGGTCCCCAACCCGTCCTGCAATGGACATGCCATCATCAAATGTCTGACGCCCTCCACTAAAAACCCCACACAATCCACAAGTTTCCTCCTCTCCGCCTGTGATCTTTGCCATCCTCTGTTTCGTCTCCAGTGACCCGGTTCTTGCCCGAAACGGAAGAGAGTTCTCCCACGTATTATCATAAATGACCGCCCTCTTTATCTTGAGTTTGTTCCCATACACCCATACACCTTGAGTTACTTCCCATACACCCATACGCCCTTCCCACCATGTTAGGTCGCCACGGCGGGAGCCGCTTATTGCGTTGGATACACCACTTCTCGTCGGATCACTGAAGTTAAGCAACGTAATCCCAGCTCGTACTGACATGGGTGGCCGCTTAGGAAAGTTGGGTACTGCTTATACCTAATAATCGTCGTATTAGTGTAGTGTCTGTGCAGTCTCTGAACTAGAACTATGCAGTGGACGGGGCTCTAACGACCTTGTAGTGAAGGGCCCTATAGTTAAAGTCTATGACTCTATGCTGTTTAAAAAAACTCCTATTATTAACCTTGACCAATTGGCCCTTAATTCATTTGACTATTTCATTTCCTTTTCCTTCAGGGTTGGTGGATCACTCTCAGTGCGCACCTTAATGTACAGTACTGTCTCATCTCCGTATATGTGTGTGAAAGGCTCGAGGACGTCTAGGACAATTTTGGTTTTCTGATAAGTATAGTGCTTGCTGAGACACCAAAACGGTCTCCCGTTCCTGCTCCGTCGACTCCACTACCACCTTATATTGCATATTGAGTGGTTTAATTAAATGATGCAAGATTTTATAGTAGCAGTAACCATCTGCTAATTTTAACTTCGTTGTTAATGTCACTGACAACAGGTCGTATCTCTGTTATTTCCTTGCTCTACGTTTTAATTTTTCTGAGACTATAAAATGGCAATTGTTGTTTCTTGAAAGCTTTATACAATTATGATATGTTGGGAAGATTGTTGAAGGAAATTGAAAAGCTTCTGAATGCTAGTTTTAAGCGTCTCAAATTTTATTGCGAGATAATTTGCTTATATAAGTTAGTTTTATATAGAGCCTAGGGTACTTTATATGTTGTCGGTAGAGTTCTCAAGATCTTTGTATTACTTTCATCGCCATCATCGTCCAACCCTTATCTTTTCTTGACAGAGCTGGGTCTGTGAGTTCTGATTATTCTTTTCTTCTCCCCTTGGGGGGCAGGAACAACTTGCCACCACTTGGAACCGTACAACTTTTTTTTGCGCTTTTCTCCACCCGCCGTTTTCCGTCTTTGTCTCGTTGGTGTTTTAGGGCCCTTCAACGACAACGGCCATTAAAGCCCCGTCCACTACCAGGTTCTAATGCAGAGTCTGCACAGACACTACGCTGGTATGACGATTTTTAGGTATTAGCGGTACCCAGTTTTCCTAAGCGGCCACCCATGTTAGAACTAGCTGGTGTAGCGCTGCTTGACTTCTGTGATCAGACGAGAACTAGTGGGTCCAACGTAATACAGTCGCTCCCTGGTTTTTCGTGATAGACCTAACTACCTCAATGTATTTGTGATACCCTTTCTGCTGACCTCATTCTATTGTCATGGCTCTACTGCACTGCCCCATGCCCTGACCTATACAGCATAGCTGGTCTACCCGATATCTGGCAAAACATCTCTTTCAGGAGAACGGCTGTATTGCTTTGGAAGCACAGGTTCTCGTCTGGTCACTGATCGTCTGATCACTAACTGCTAATACCCAAAAATCGTCGCATTAGCGCAGTGTTTGTGCAGTCGCTGCATTCGAACTACGCGGATGGACTGGGCTCTAATGACCTTGTAGTTGACGGGCCCTAAAATACCAACGCAACAAAAATTTTCTTTTAGATTTATTAGTACCCCCTGATCACTCAGGACTTCACTAGTCTTTCTTCACTTCATCCATCCTACGTCGTACCCATGGGGTCACACCTGAATCTATTTCCTAATGACGCTGGATAACTGATTCCAGTTATTTGAACACGTGTATTTTTCATCACTTCATCTCCCACAGAGTACGTCTCATTCATGCCCTTGCCAAGATAAAGCTAAGTATAAGCTTATATGTACTTGTATTGCGTACTTATTTGCCTTTCCTCCCTTTTCTTTTGTTACCCGAGGGTCATTGATGCCCTTCTCTTTATTCTCTTTGGGAATGTAAATTTGTTTCACATTCTCCTCAAAGGAATAATGAACGTCCTTTAAAGCATCATTAAGGAAGAGGAGGAGAATATACAATACAGTATTTCTACGACTGGGAATTGAACTCAGTCCATGAGCACATGAGACGGATGTGAACTCTTATTCTTCCAGGTTTCTGTACAATTTAGAGCATGCTGGCATCTCAATTTTTAGACTCCCTTTAGTTATTAAATATATTGCGCTATAAAAGTGACTTGAGGGGAGGTAAGTCGATCACGTCAGGTAAAAAAAGGCGTGTGTCTTCTGTCTGATAGGTAAAATTTCTTCCCCCTCCGTCAACCAGACCCTAGGATGTAAAAACCTGAATCACAAGATAGCAACAAAAAGAGGTGGAAGAAAAAATAAACGAGCATGTGAAATTCTGTAGGTTAACTCTTTTGTGAATAGCTCGAGCAGCCAATACAATTTTAACAATGTATGGTTATGACATGTTCTGTCAGGACTGTTATGGGAAATGAAATTGAAATTTAAGCTGAGATAAACTATGAAATATACAATAAAAATGTTTTGTGATACTTCCTTATAACCATGCCACCACTGTATACTTATTGTAACTTATTATGCGTTGTTAAAGTGTCATATATAGTATTAAAGAATTGTTACAGTTTGTCTTGTTAAAATTCATTAATGTCATGATTTGCATTCCATTACTTAGAATTCTATTTTGTATTCCAACTTTGTTGAAGTATATGGCACTTATGAGCGTACGTACAAAATAAGTTCTATTGTTGTTCTATGAGGATCATGTTGGTAGGCTTACCAACATCTTCGTCTAATAACTGGATGATCTAATAAGCCCCCTCTTACTCAAATTGTCGTTCACGCCCGTTCGTCTAGTATTTCTACGTGAGTGGTGATCAATAAAGTGAATAAAAATGCTGAACAGTTAACATGGGTTCGAGACTGCGCCCGTCAACTGACAACTTTTATCTTCTTCATTTGCACATATCATTACATTCTTGACCACTATAATATTGCATGTATCAGACACCATGCAATATTACAACCAGCAAAGAATTAATTTACCTCCCAAAGTTTCTATTTTGGTTGTATAATTCGATGTTGGAACAAATGGGATAGGCCGGCATCCCCCATAGAAAACCCAGGGAGCGGCGAATTGCCTTGGACACACCAGTTCTCGTCTGATCACTGAAGGTAAGCAGCGCAACCCCAGCTAGTACTGACATGAGTGGCCGCTTGGGAAACCTGGGCACTGCTAATACCCAAAAATCGTCGCATTAATGTAGTGTTTGTGCAGTCTCTGCACTAGAACTATGCTGTGGACGGGGCTCCAATGACCTTGTAGTTGAAGGGCCCTAAAACACCAACAAACAACAACAATAGAAAACCCAGCCAGTATTCCTGCGAGTTCCAGACGCCTGGCCGGGGTTCTCCCAGTCAAGAGCATGTTCAATGAACCCGCAGACCCGACCCTGCCACAGGCGGGATAAGGGTATGATGATGATGATGTATTAACCACTACGTTCAAAAGGCATCAATAGCAAGTCGCTTGCCAGATTATTATTATATCTGTTTTTGCATCGTCTCAATGCGTGGGGAAGGCCGGTTACCACACAGACAACTCAGCTAATATTCCTGCGGGTTCCAGACGCCTGGCTCGGGTGCTCCCAGCCAGAGCCTGTTCAGTGGAGGGCTAGAACCCGCAGATCCTATTGCGCCACAGGCGGGATAAGAGTATGATGATGTTGCAGCTTTGGTCGGCATCCGGCTGCGGAAAAACGCCGTCCAATATATAACCCTTGTGTCCATTCAGAGGGACAAGATGGGTACCCGACTCTGCCATAGGCGGGACAAAGATTAGGAGTTGTTTTGCAGTTGCCATCTCAACTTTGTACTATCCCGGTACAATAGTTTTGGAGGCGCGCCTGCGCAGTTCGAAGCGTCGTTACTTAAGACTTGTGTTTGAAAAGTTGGATTTGTGGAAGCGCGCAAGACAAGCACTACAATGAACGAGATAGTGTGGAAAGAGTTGGAAAACCTGAGAAGAGAATTGATATTAAATGAGAAATTTTACAAGATTATATCACCAGAATTACAGTTGACCAATTCACCTCCAGCAATTAAAGAAAGGTGGAATATTAGTTCATAGATACAATATAGAGTGAAGTTTATGTTGCGTCCGAAATGGAATGTCTCTCTCTCTGATTGCCGATTTTATTTCTATGCAGTACCGCAATTTTAAGAAAAATTGAAAGTATTTTCTTAGATGTGTTAATTAATATTGTAAACGGCGACATTCCTGTGTTGATGTATATTAACCGAAAAGATTGGAAAAACGTGAGGTAAGTTTTGTCTGTTGTTTGTATCTACATACCAGTACTGTAGTTGAGAAAATGGCATCTCATTGGTATGAAGCAGTTAACAGTTAAGTAATTAAATGTTGCCTCACTCATATCGTTACTTTCGTAAGTTTTTCAAATTTAGACTACTCAAATAGTCGTACATGTTCCCTTTAAAATTTATTTTTGTGTTTTGGATTGTTGTCTAATGGAATTCTTTGTAAACACTCGGCCATTCCATAGGAGGGAAAAGGGTTAGGGATACATAATGGCGTGAACATATGAATTTTCTTTTAAGATTCAACACTACAGGTTTAAATATATGTAATGACTCTCGCAGAACCAAGATTTCATTTGGATCAATCGCATCAATAAGAACATTTGGTCAGTTCTCAGATTCATATGATCTTCTTCATTGGTTTCCTGAAGTTTTGAAAATATTAGGATTCAGGTCTCCCTAAATATATTGTCTATAATCTTTCGTAGCGCTCACGTTGGATATCTTATCAAAGGTGTATATACTTTCCATGACAAATAATTATAGTACGAAGAGGTACAATTGGCTGTTGAAGTTATCACCTTAGAAAATTCATGTAACTGTATTTAACTTGTTATTTATTTACGAATTGTATGAACAGAGAAATTTATTATCAGCATCCACTTTTGTACTGCTCTCAAGTAATCGTCGACGGGATAATTGATAATGTATCCTGCATGCTGGATGTTCCGAGAAGATTTCTAAATATAGTAACGTTTAAATTTTATTTCTAAGAGAAAAGTAATCATAATTTCAAGTATCATCATCATTTGCTTTGCACTTAAATACAACTTGGTTTAATTAAGTTCGCAACATCAAAAGGATGCATTGCTGGTAATTTACAATATACAGATATTGGCGACCATTATTATGATTGCTCTTTATATAAATATGTAAGTATTAGATAGTAACTCCTCTCTATATCAGAAATTGATTATTTTTTGATTCAGCTGATGCATTTTATTGCAAAGGGAACTGCGGTACCAACAGACGTGGACGGGCTTTCAAGTATCCTTGCTTTTAACATTTTTTAGTGAAATGCATTGGACATCCTGTGTTTGATCTTATCATATTCTTTTTTAAAGATATACGTTCAAATGCGAAGTTTGTTTTAATTGTAGAAAAAGATGCAACATTTCAAAAGCTTTTAGAGGATAATAATTTACCCGAGCATATTCTAATAACAGTATAAGATTTCTGAGATGTTATACTATGTTATATTTTAAGGTTAATTTATCGTTAATATTTTTTGAAGGGCAAAGGATTTCCTGATTTGAATACAAGACAGATGGTAAAGAGACTGTGGGATACATTAAAGATCCCCACATTTGCTCTCGTAGATGCTGATCCTTATGGTATTTACAGTTTAAAAGCGCATTAATCACAAAAGATAAAAACGATTAACATTTTCTGTACAAAGGATTTTATATAATGTTTGAAATCTGTCGTCTTCTTTTTTTTTGTTAGGGATTGAAATAATGTGCGTGTATAGATTTGGATCTTTGGTAAGTCCTCCCCAGTGCAAATCCTAAGTTTCATTTCTAGCTCCTACAACTGATTCATTATGGTGGTGATCATCACTACGTAAAATGTTTAATATATTGTAGCAGGGTTAAAATGGAGTAGGTTAAGCGCATTGTTCAAAGGCTCAACTTATTTATTATTGAGCTATAAATTAGCTTGTCACAGAAGCTGTAAGAAATAATTTCGTTTTGAAGAAGTTGAGTTTATTTCTATACGCAGGCATCAAGTTATGATTGTCAGAGTCTCGCGGTTCCTAGTATAAGATGGATCGGATTACTACCGTCTGATGTTGTAAGCTTAGAAATACCAGATGAATCTCGGTTGACGTTGACCGATAAAGATCGCAGAAGAGTTAGTCAGTTGATGAAGAGACCATATTGCCGAGATATGACTTCCGGAAAAGATATTCGAGCACAGTTAGAGATACTGATGCGACGCAATTTTAAGTCTGAAATTGAATGTTTGTATTCAATTTCATCGAATTTTTTAAATTTTTCCTATTTAACTAACAAGATTTTGTTTGGCGGATGGATTTAATTAAGGCACAAGAAAATTTCTCTCTCTCTCTCTCTTTTTCTCTGAAAAATTCTGAGAAGATAATTGTTAACTATCTTCCCCTTACTGATAAAGTAACGTTTTTCCATCTTTAAATTACCAACGGTTTATTCATTAACATAGTGTGTTGAATTTCCAGTTTTATGTTACAAATAGGATGGTTGAGCAAATCTCAAATATTCATGTTCACGTGGTTTGTTTTGCCAAACATCAACTGGCCTATAATGTAAACACCTTTACCGACACACCTGCTTTCGGATGTGAGACTTTGAAGTTAATGAGTATTAATGCAGTTGGCACGTGATTAATAGTGATTTGTCGTGTCGCTATTTTATATGTAACCCCATATACCTGAAATAATTAATATTAATAATGCTGATGTAATGGTGAATTGGCTTTTGTTGACCTTAACCGTGGTGAAGAGTTAAGACTTTTAAATGGCTTAGTTAACTGTCAGCGTATAGCACCTACCAGAGGTGAGGGAGCGGCCTATTGCATTGGACAAACCAGTTCTCGTCTGATTACTGAAGTTCAGCAACGCAACCCCAGCTAGTACTGACATGGGTGGCCGCTTGGCAACACACTGGGTATTGCTAATTCCGAAACATCGTCGCATTAGTGTAGTGTCTGTGCAGTCTCTCCATTAGAACTATGCAGTGCACAGGGCTCTTAATGCCCTCGTAGTTGAAGGGTCCTCAAACTCCAACAAAAAAAGCCAGAGGTAACATATCTACTTTCCCCCTATGGCATGTTCCCTTTCCCATTCATGATTGCCAAAATAAAATAAACTAGGTTTGAACTCATGTTAGGCTGGTTTTAAGTTCTGTGGGTACCTTTCGAATCAATCGATAACATGGTGTTTTAGGGCCCTCCAACTACAATAGTTATTAGAGCCCTATCCTCTGCATAGTTCTACTACAGAGGCGGCACAGAAACTACGCTGTTACGACGATTTGGGTATTAACCGTACCCAGTGTTCCCAACCGGTAATTCATGCCAGTACTAGCTGGGGTTGTGTTGCCTAACTGCAGTGATCAGACGAGGACTGGTGTGCCCAACGCAATACCAGCTGTTCATTAGGTGCGTGAAAGGGGTGTAAAATTTTATGTCGAACACAAAAAAGAACTGCTAACCGTTTTCCTGCCTATGGCAGAGTCGGATAGCAGTTTCTTGGATAGTGTTTCTCTACAGCCGGTTGCTGACGAAAGCTGCAACCCCCTATGCTTATTTATCGTTGATCTGCTGTTCGTTGTGGCACTTCACCGATTCCTCGGTTTTACTTGTCATCCGAAAGTAGGCACCCTCAGGGTCTTTCTCTCGCCCGCCTGAAAGAAACCAACGCACCTTGGTCCTGTATCGAACCTAAAACTACTGACGCAGTTACCGAGCGTGCTACAAACTGCCCCACCGAGGCATGCCAGTGCTAGGCGCACACATGAAAGCAAAAACGTTGGGACACATTTCCAGACAAATAGCTTGATAACACTTGCGAATAGCTTTGAACTGTGAGTGAGACGCAAGAAAATTGAGGGCAAAATATGCTGAAGCACACTGCAGTCTTGCACCTAATGACTATTATTCACATGTTCAACGCCGAAGTCCCGTTTTTAATTTCACTCTACAGGATTATTGTGAGTTGCCATAAATAGATGCTTTTGTTATCTTCCTATTTCTCGCGTATGACAGGGTTCGCTGTCCGTAAGCTCCAGATATCCAGAAAAGGAAAAGTAGAATTAGCAAGAACAGGAAGTTGGAAAGCAGCATCAAGAGAAAGGTAGAAATTGGAGGCGGAAAATGAAAGATGGAGAAAAGTAAACGTTGGAAACTAATAGGCAAAAAAGTTAGACATTGATTGGCTTTTAGTGACTGACCCCAGCAACTACATCGGGGAATACGAAGCGCTAAAAGCTGGATCAAAAGCTTTACTGATCAGTAAGTAGGTAAGGCGATTTTAAAAGCATGACCATTGCAAAATTAAAATTTTTTAGTTGGGAGTGTCATTGAAAGGTGAACTAACAACACTTTTGACGGCCTCCCTTCCTCCAACGCAACAATTCCATGTAGAGATTTTTGAGCGGCATTTAGTATAGAATGAAACATCATCATCACACTCTTATCACGCCTGTGGCAAGGGTCAGTTCCGTGGGTTCTAGCCCTCCACTCTCGCCTATCTCCCACCAAGTCCCCATGCACCCCACGAACTGCCATATCCTTACAGACAACCTGCTCTCACGTCTGCTTTTGGAGCGGCAAATTGCGTTGGACACACCAGTTCTCGTCTGATCACTGAAGTTAAGCAACGCAACCCCAGCTAGTACTGACGTGGGTGGCCGCTTGGGAAAACTGGGCACCGCTACTATCCAAAAATCGTCGCATTAGTGTAGTGTCTGTGCAGTCTCTGCATCAGAACTACACTGTGGACGGGGCTCTAATGACCTTGTAGTTGCGTAATGACCTAAAACACCAACAAACATTTCTGCTTTGGTTTCCCCCTGTCCCGGTGCTTCCAACCACTTGCATTCATGTAATGGACCTAACGGGGAGCGGCGTATTGCGTTGGACACACCAGGTTTTGTCTGATCGCTTACGTTAAGCAACGCAACCCAAGCTAGCACTGACATGGGTGGCCGTTTGGGAACCCTGGGTTCCGCTAATACCCCAAAAATCGTCGCAGTGGTGTAGTGTCTGTGCAGTCTCTGCTTTAGAACTACGCAGTAGACGGGGCTTAAATGACTTTGTAATTGAAGGGCCCTGAAACACCAACGAAATAAAAAGAAATGGATGGAATGAGTTCCCCCATCCATAACATTTAAGCGAGGGTTACACGCTCAGTCTGGCATCAGTTCAATCCCTGACAGTGGTTCAGTCCCTGACTGACAGACTGATGGAATGGATTGACGGATTTTTAAAATTTTTGATAATTTTCGTCAGTCTGTGCGTGACTGACGTCATATTGATCGTGTGAGCGCCTTTCATCAGTCTGGTGTCAGTCACTACTTGGACAGCAATGAAGACACATGCGTTTTAACCCCTCCCCAGTCTCTGGGACTAAGTGCTGGATTTACCATTATGCTCAGTAGGCTGAAGCCTATGGTCTCAACATTTAGCGGGCTTCAAAACTTAAGAAACGGGCTTGAAAAAGGCCTGAAAATTGAAATAGCCTAGGGCCTCTCAATATCTAATTCCGGCACTGCCTTCAACAATGCCTGTACAACTGTTGGAACCAGTGAAAGACTTATACGAGTGCAATACATGTGAAACAATATGTGTGAGGGTTTCCTTCTGTTTTGGGCAAAAGCTGGGTCACTGGAGAAGAAACAGAGGATGGCAAAGATCATATGTGGAGAGGAGGGCTGTGGGGATCAAGTGGAGGAAGTCAGGCATGTGATACTGGCATGTCCAGTGCTGGATCACTGCAGGGAAGGGTTGTGGAACCACCACATTGGAAGAGGTCCAGGGGTGGTGGGTGTTGGGGTGGAGCGGCTGGAATGGGTGGAAAAGGCAAAGGTGTTGCCTGGGTGCTGGTGGAGATCTTGGCTTATGGGTCTAGCATGAAAAATCTCAAGGTATCTTCTTCATGCATGTATCTTGCTTTGTCAAAAATGGCTTCACGCCAGTTCGGGCATTGAGGGTGGAGTAATTGCTGCATTGCTCCCCATATGGATCCACCCCTGGTCCAACGTTGCCTTTTATCACTTGTTGCTAAACCTATTATAATTGCAATACAAGCTTTTTCCTTATTGCAATCCATCGTTTCTTTTGCGCAATCAGGGCTTTTGAGGAGACTGATGGTGTAATGTCCTCCATCAATCCATGGATCAAGATCATGGACTGAACTGATGCCAGACTGAGCGTGTAACCCCCGCTTTACGCTTTCCATTTAGCCCCATCTTCAGGTATGCATTAGTGATGAATTGCCGATAAACTTGAAATTTTAAAAGTGGTTACAAACAAAAATCCTTGCAGTCTATTTAAAGCCTGTTTTAGGGGCAGATTGCGATTCCTCCCCCGAAATTGTTGCAAGATGAAGAAAAAGCTAAATGCAGTGTAAGCTTGAGAATTAGAGGATTTTTTGCCCCGACTCCCGCCTCCACTTTTTTATAAAGGCTTTTCCGCAGTTGAGTGTGATGATTTAAAATGTACGCTTTTTGGATGTAAAGATGCCACTCAGTCAAATTATGGTTGTTCAGTAAGCTCCTATCTGACAACTGATAAAAATGTCAATAATTTTATATATTTAATTGGACGAGGTTTACTTTTGTATTTCTAAATTGCAGAGTCAGATCTGGAAGTTCTAGTTCTTTACTCAATTTGACGTGGTGTTTTAGGGCCCTTCAACTACAAAGGTCATTAGAGCCTCGCCCACTGCGTAACACACCAGTTCCCGTGAGATCACTGAAGTTAAGCAGCGCAAGCCAACGTCAATACCAACAAGGGTGGTTGGTAAAGAACGTTGGGTGCTGCAAATTAACCCTCTCCTTCGTCCAATCACCAACCTCCTCATCTCCTGTGGGCAGCCTCTTAAGGGTTCGTCCTGTTATGGCTGCCTGGCTTACTCCCCAACCCACAAACTAATCCAATCCAAGAGACTGCACAGACACTACGCTGTTAGGACTATTTTGGGACATTAGCGGTACCCAGTGTTCCCAAGTGGCCACCCATGTTCTAACTGCGGTTGCTTTGCTTAACTTCAGCGATGAGTCCGAGAACTGGCGCGTCCAACGCAATACAGCCGCTCCACTTCATTCACGGGGCCACGGTTGTACTTCTCACCCGAAGGAAGGCGCCCTTGGGGCCTCCCTCTCACCCGAAAGAAACTAACGCGCAGTTGCGAGGCATTTTTTTTTGTTTCTTTTGTTGGTGTTTTAGGGCCCTTCGACTACAAGGTCATTAGAGCCCCGTCCACTGCGTAGTTCTAATGCAGAGACTGCACTGACACTACGCTAATGCGACGATTATTGGGTATTAGCGGTACCCAGTTTTCCCAAGCGGTCACCCATGTTAGTACTAGCTGTGGATGCGTTGCTTAACTTCAGTGATCATCAACCAGCTGTGGAAAACCACCGTCCAATATGTCTGTCACACGTGTCCATTCAGAGGGACAGGATGGGTACTCTACCCTGACGTAGGAGGGAAAAGGATTAGGCGTTGCTTTTATTGTGGAGGACAAAGCAGTAACAGGGTCATTCTTGTGGAGGAAAATAACAAACGGAAAGATGAAAATTATGAGAGGAACTACGAGAAAGATTGACGAGTGAAAATTTTATTTAGGAGCTAGGTTTCTGTTGTTGTCTGCCAATGGAATGTAGAGGGCCTTTTGTATTTACCGAAATCCACACGGGGGTTGGCAGAAATATAATTATGAAGCTAAATTGACGGGGAAAGTTTGGACGACCAAATTTAAACTAAATTTGTACGTTGAAGTTCTTAACGTGACGGACAGCATTTTCATGCCGGTTGGGCGTTGTCTGGTCAGAAAGACTCATTGTAGCCTGTCACGGGACCTACGTAAGCAGATAAATTTTGACAAGAAACTTTAACTAAAGTGTATCTGACGGATTATTAGCTTTTGTATAACACACGCCCTAACGGTATCTTAAGGCTACCACACCTGATGGTTTTACTGATCCACACTTAATTTTCACCAGGGTGATGGTGAATTCTCAGTCCTCGACGGGGTGGGATGTTGTATAATTTATGCACCTGGAAACCTTACACAGAGCCTTGATTTGAATGAGAATAGACTAGAAGGTAAACACCAAGAATTAACAGGAAGTTTGTTTGTTATGCCAAGGGGGAGGGATTCGGCCAAGCAGCCATAACGTGCTGGACCCTGAGAAGTCTGCATGCGTGTGAGGAAGTGGTAAGAGTGGGGGAATTAGCAGTACCTAATGTTCCCAAGCTTTTCTTACCCCTAGAATGGTCAATGCTGTGTTCTTCAATCTTAGCTCAATGGTAATTGGAGCCAATCAGACCCCTGTTGACCATTCTAGGGTTAACTTCGGCGATCAGACGAGAACTAGTGTGTCCAACGCAATACAGCCGCTCTTTTAAATTGTGACCCCCTCTCCCCGCCTCGGTCGCGTGCTCGGTTTCTGCCTCATTGGCTTGGGAGCGGCTGTATTGCGTTGGACACCAGTTCTCGTCTGATCACTGAAGATAAGCATCGCAACCCCAGCTAGTACTAACAGACTAGTAGCCAAAATTCGCCGCATTAGTGTAGTCTCTGCACTAGAACTATGTAGTGGACTGGGCTCTAATGACCTTGTAGTTAATGAGCCCTAAAACACCAACGAAACAAAAGGCCCCAATGGTTCCATGTTCGATACCGGTTCGAGGGGGGTTTGCGCCTTTTAGGCGAGACAGAGAGGCCTCCAGTGCGCATTCCTACAATGGGAAATAAAGCCGGTGCCCTTCCGTGTGGCGTTCTGTGCCATTTACATCTAAAAGGACCCTCTCTACTATGCATCGGGTAACAAAAGCAACTCCTAACCCTTTTCCCGCCTATGGCAGGGTCGGGTACCCATCTTGTCCCTCTGAATGGACATAGGGCGATATATTGGTCATAGTTTTTTCTGCAGTCGTTGCCGGCCATAGCTGCACCCCTACGCTTGTTTATCATCGGTCTAGTGTTCGTTGGGGAATGCTACCGACGCCAGGGGGCGAGCTCCTACACCTCGAAATTTTGCCTCATCTACCCGTTCTATGCATCGGGTAGATGAAGTAAAATTTTCGGGTGTAGGAGATCGGTGGAGTGCACCATCCAACAGTAGGCCGACGATAAATAGGCATAGGAGTTGCAGCTTTGGTCGGCAGCCGGCTGCGTGAAAATATCGCTCATGTGCCCATCCAGGACATGGTTGGGTTCCCGACCCTGCCATAGCCGGGAAAAGGGGTTAGTATAGTTGGTTTTTATTTTTTGGATTAGTTTTCATGGTAAATTTTAAGGCAGTTATTAGCTGAAGCTTTTTGAGAAATGCTTTAAGAATGTTGGTGTCGCTAGTTGCGGTAGTTGACCCAGCATGCATCAGTTAAGTGGAACGACGGTGTTCTAAGAACTTTCTGGAAAACTGAAATTTTTGACTAGTCTTAATGGAGTAACATGAGAACAGTAAGAACATGAATTAGTTGCTGGCAAATAGGAGTAGAATTACTTTTAGGGTGAGTTACTTTTCTACTTTGTTGGAATATTATTCGTTTACGTTAGCAATAAAAGGTTACAGAACAATAATACTCATATGGGGAGAAGAAGGGGTAGGTAGCTCTCTCTCGTCGCTCACAAAAAAAAAAACACATAAAACTGTAAAAAGTTACACTGTATTATAGCTACTTCATCGATTATATGATTAAAAATTATTGTTTCGTTCTTGCTTTGTAGCAAGTATAGGAGGTGGAGCTCAATTTAAGTTTTTCAACTAGGCCAGTTTTGGTTTGAATCCCAGTGGACATTTAGTATTATGATAGAAGTGGCACGACTCACCTGCACACACCGCATTTATATCTAATTCCATTACATGTATATATACATGAATTTCTCTATTGGGGATTCTTGTTTCGGACGCGAAATAAATATTAATTAGGTCCGTCTTGGACAAATATAATAAAGAAATATGAATTGGTACGGTTGTCTGAATCTTTTGAAAGTAATGTAACTGAAACAAATGGAAACTTTTGTCACGTACATTATACGCCATATACATGTATATATATAGTTCACTGTATCGCTTTTCTCCCCTCACTATATATCCCATAACTACTCATTTTAAATTTTTATATGATTACGATAGGCAGTTACTAAATTCCTTTCCTTTTGAAGATTATTATCCTATCATTTTGTGATGAAATATAATATGTAGTCAATATTTTGTAGTTATATTTCCCTTCGTCAGATGGCAGGACTATCGCTACCTTGTATTTTTACATTCGATGGCTTCACACACTTCAATAGCTTGTGAAATGTTGTAACTTATTAAATTCATCATTATATCCTTATGCCGCCTGTGGCAGGGCTTGGTCTGCGGGTTCTGGCCCTCCACTCCCGCCTTTCTCCCACCAGGTCCTCGTCCGCTGACACACTCCAATATCGTTACGAACAACCGACTCCCACGTCTGTTATGGTCTCCCCCTGTCCCGGGTGCTTCCAACAACCTGCATTCCTGTGATGGGCCTAACGAGCTCCTCTTCCCTTCTTCTCATTACGTGTCAATACCATCTCAATCTACTAGGGGATACTGGCAGGGTCGGGTACCAATCTTGTCCCTCTGAATTTTCCACGGCCGGGTGCCGCAAAGTTGCAACCTCTATGCTAATTTATTGTCGGTCTACTGTTCGTTGGGGAGTTTCACCGAAGTCAGGGGGGCCGAGCTCCTGACCTGGAAATTGTGCCTCATGCACAAGTTAAATAGTAGAGAGAGTTGCTTGACGTGCAAATGCCATCGTACACTACACGGGATCTTGGTTTTACTTCTCATCCGAAGGAAGGCGCACTTGGGACGCCTCTGTCTCTCGTCCGAAAAAAAGTCAACCCACCTCGGTCCAGTATGGAACCTAGAACTACTGACGCAGTTACCGATCGTGCTACCCACTGCACCACCGAGGCGGTTACCACCTCAATCTATCCCTCATTTTCCTCGTGATGTTCCCCCCCACCCCCAGACTATCCCTAATATACTCGATCCTAATTCTATCGGCTTTCGACACTACTCATACCACAGCATTCGCATCTCGGCTACTTGCATTCTATTGACATGGCTCTTCCTTGCTGCCCCCAACACTGCTCCATATCGCATAGCTGGCCTAACCACTGCCCTGTAAAACTTCCCTTTCAACCATATTGGGACTCTCCTATCATTCAGGATTCTGCTTGCCTGTCTCCACTTCAACCATCCCCCCAGTGATTCTATGGGTCACATCCGTATCTATATCCCCACTGCTCTGGACCGCTGATCCTAAGTAGTTTACCTCTTGCACCTTTATGAATTGCACCCCAATTAAAAGCTAAATACTGGTTATAACTCATTAATTTAATAGGTATTTTTAAACTGATTATATCTGAAGGGAAATTCTATAATGTAGTATTATAGTGCCAACTTCTTACGCTTTAAATTTACATTAATTGAAGTTTCCAAAAATCTCAAAGGTATTCGAAAAATCCGAGCACTTACAAACAGCCAGTGACTTATTAAACCAGAGTAATATTAAACTATGGAAATGGCTCATTTTGCATTTCAATTTCGTGATTATGAATGCTCCAAATCCTCAACCGGAGCTTATTATTTATTTTCTACGATGTAGATGGAAGTACAGTCTTTGAAATATGCAATTCCGTAAAAGCGCGATGTCTTCAGAAACATTATGAAACTCGTTTAGATGTTCTAATAAAGGGGGACGTATAGGTACATCATCATCGTGGGACGAATTACAAATGTTCACGGCAGAAATCTATCCATTATAAATGAAGTAATGATAATTTAACTTTCTATTGTGTCGAAAATCCCCGCCTCGGTGGTGCAGTGGGTAGCACGCTCGGAAAATGAGTCAGAGGTTCCAGGTTCCATACTGGGGAAGCGGCAAATTGCGTTGGACACGCCAGTTCTCGCCTGATCACTGAAGTTAAGCAACGCAACCCCAGTTAGTACTAACATGGGTGGCCGCTTGGGAGAACTGGGTAGCGCTAGTATCCAAAAATCGTGGCATTAGTGTAGTGGCTGTGCAGTCCCTGCATCAGAACTACACAGTGGACGGGGCTCTAATGACCTTGTAGTTGAAGGGCCCAAAAACATCAAACAAATAAACTCGACCGTTGGCTTCTTTCTGGCGAAAGAGAGATAGAGGCGCCCCGAGTGCGCCTTCTTTCGGATGAGAAGTAAAACTGAGGTTCGAGTGGTGTAGGGAAAAGAACCCCCTCTACTAATCAACGGGTAGATGGGGCTCTATTTCCCAAGTGTGGGAGCTCGGTGGAGTGCCCCAACCAACCGTACACCGACAAATAACATAAGCATAGAGGTTGCAGCTTTGATCGCTGGTTAAGCAACTCAACCCGCAGTTAGTGCTGACATGGGTGGTTCGTTGGGAACATTGGGTACTGGTAATTTCCCCTCTCCTACATCCCCCACTCCTACCTCGCTCGCTCCGCTACGGCTGCTTGGCCGGCTCCCCAACCTATTGGTGTAACATACTAGCATATCATCCTAGAATATATCACCCTCCTTGTGTCCATTCAGAGGGACAAGATAGGTACCCCACCTCGCCATAGGGCGGGAAAAGAGTTAGGAGTTGTTTTGTGTCTAAAATGTGGTATGAAAACTTATTTGAGATCAAATATGGAGATTTGCCCATAAGCATAAATAGCGTCCTAAAAATAGAAGAATATTAATACGAGCCTCGCCCTAACTTCCGAGTTGATGTTCCTGTCAATTTTCTCTTTCCGGTGCTCCAATATTATTAGATGATATTGTCTTTTGTGAGAGGCGGGGTTTAATGAAGACTTGATGCTTCTACGACTATAATATGATTGATCATCTCGTTATGATTAGAGAGTTAGTAGAGGATGGCGAAAGAGGGGGGGGAGAGAAAGGGTTAAAGGGCGATATTACTGAGAGGAGGAAGATGCCTTTAAGAAAAAGAGGACCTTAGTAACAAAGATTACAAGGGAGGAAGGGTTGCTGAAGATGGACAACTGTCCCCGTTCTTCCTCTTCGTGTCCTCATCATCCTTAACGATGTAATTGACGAGTTGGGGTGCTGACAAGATTTACTTAATGGTGAAGCTAAGATGGAGGGAAGAGAAGATATCGAGGAGGGGGGGGGGCAGTTTTCCTAATTAGACTCATTTGTTCCGTTTTAAGTAGTCGTCTTAATCTTGTATTAAGAAATGATGGCGCAAAGTAAACACACTCCTGATGCCAAATCTCTCTCTCTCTCTCTCTGTCGTCTTTTTCTTGGATGGGACGTTTCAAGGATGGTAGACTTAAAAAGAGTTACATGTTTACGAAGCTCTTTACTTGAAATAACCTGAGCCTGAAATATACATTAAAACCATTGAAGACAAACGAGTTGGAACTCCTCGATATTTTTCTTCTTCTTCTTCTAGAGGCATGCATCATTGGTGGAGTCTCTCCTGACTCTCCCAAGAACTAGTACCAATTTGAATAACACATGTGCGACTGTTTTCGGTTAGAAACGATTACATTAGAGGTAGCTGGGGGTGTGGAGGACATCGCGGAAAAGATGAGGGAGAAACGGTTGAGTTGGTACGGGCATGTGACGAGGAGGGGAGAGGAAGAGCTTATTAGGTCCATTGTGGGACTGCAGGTAATCGGGAGGCACCAGAAGTAGAGGAAGACCAAAATGGACGTGGGAGCAGGTGGTGCAGAGGGACATGGAGGCGTGCGGGATGGAGGGGAACTTAATGGGGGATAGGCGGGAGTGGAGGATTAGAACCCGCAGACGCGATCCGGAATGCAGGTGGTTGGAAGCACCCGCGGCAGGGGGAAACCAAAACAAACGTAGGAGCAAGTTTTCCGTAAGGATATGGTGGTGCGTGGGGCGGATGGGGACCTGGTGGAAGACAGGCGGGAGTGGAGGGCTAGAACCCGCAGACCCGACTCCTGTCACAGGCGGGATAAGGGTATGAACCCTCCCTCCCAACTCTCCAAAAGAACCGTCTCTACTATGCACCGAGTAGATGACGCCAAATTTCCAGGTGTAAGAGCTCGGTGACGTGTCCCAACGAACGAACGGTAGATCGACGATAAATAAAGGGAGCGGCGAGTTGCGTTGGACAAACCAGTTCTGGTCTGATCACTGAAGTTAAGCAGCGCAACCCCACCTAGTACTGACATGGGTGGCCGCTTGGGAAAGCTGGGTACTGCTAATGCCCAAAAAAAAATCGTCCCATTAGTGTAGTGTCCGTGCAGTCTTTGCATTAGAACTATGCTGTGGACGGGGTTCTAATGACATTGTAGCTGAAGGGCCCTAAAACACCAACAAACAAACAAGCGATAAATAAGCATAGGGGTTTTAGCTTTGATCGGCAACGGACTGCGAGAAAAACACTGTGCAATATATCACCCTTGTGTCCATACAGGGGGACAAGATGGGTACCTGATCGTGCATTTGGTGGGAAAAGGGTTAGGGGTTACTTTGGGCAGTGAATTTAGATCTAGAGTCTTAAGCGTAGTTTGAAGACGCTGGCCAAGAACGGAAGTTGTGCTGCATGAGCTCAAGAGTCAATCAATCGCATCATTCTTTTGCAGATGGCGGGCCACGCAGTGTTTGTTAAACATTTTTAGTCATTCAATTTAATCTTAGATTCCACCTGATTGTGGTGCACTTTACTACTACAAGCCTGCCTCTCCATGCCAGGCTCTTGAGCAGTGTCAGTAGCTGGGCATGATGATAATTTTAGCCATATGTTTGTGGTTTATTGTGCTTGTTGTAAGAGAGAAAATGTGTCGATTGTTTACATTTGATTTTATTATCAGTGTTAAGTTTGAGAGGCGAATACATCTGTGTATATACATGTCACCGATATTTCTAGGGCAGTGTGTTTTATGTCCATTGGTTGGTAATAAAGCGTGTTGATGGGAACAAGGCCCTAAAAAGAGAGGAAGTAAATTTATAGCAAAAAAAGAAAGGAGTGTGTGAGAGAGATTAAAAGGATAAAATGGATTGCCGTTTAGTGTACGTGGAGTGCTGTTATACTCCTTCTTCCACCATCATCCGCCTTAACTCTCTTCTTCTGCCTTGTCACTCCTTCAAGTCATTTTCTTAGGGCTCCTATTGTAAACACTTTAGATATCAAGTGCCTGAAAGCAAGGATTCATCAAATAAATTTTTCTTTCGCATCCAGCAGTCGATGATGGCACATTTGGAGTGAAACATTCTTGTTTTTGGTTTCTGATACGGCAAAGTGTTGAAAACGGTGTCAGTGCATCATTTGTTGTCAATGTGTACTAGTTGCTGCTTGATGATGATGATGATGATGATGATGATGTTGAAAGGGGAATCATGTTGGACTCCCTTTACGCCATTTAACTTTTCGCCTGTTTCTTTCTTCTTTTTCTAACAAAAATGTCAATTGATAGCCCAACTTTAACATTATTATGTGGAGGCTATAAAAACTAAGACAAAAGTCGATTGAGATTCCCCCCCTTTTTTGGCACGCTTCACATTCATTATCATCCCCTTATCCCGGTTGTGGCAGGGTCGAGTCCGGGGCCGGCTCGTGAGTTTCAGGCGCCCTAGGCAAGTGGGTCCATCGCCGCCGCCCCATTGAATCTAATACAGTTCTAAATTGTCCAAGCGTCCCTCACGCGCTTGGCATTTGTCTCAATACCAACATTTAGAAAAGGCCCAACCAATCAGAGAAATTTGGGAACCCCAGGACTATGAACATTTTAAATGACTGATAGACTGCATGGCAAGGAAGTACCTCTGAAATCAGCCGCCCCCTATGAAATTTGCCGCCCTAGGCAGCCGCCTAGGTTTGCCTGCCCCACGAGCCGCCTCTGGTCGAGTCTGCGGGTTTTAGCTCTCTGCTCACGCCCATCTCCCAACCAGGTCTCCTTCCGCCCCACACACTACCATATCCTTACGGACAACCTGCTCCCACGTCTGACTTGGTTTCCTCCTGCCCCGGGTGCTGCCATCCACCTTTATTCCTGTAATGGACCTAACGAACTCCTCCTTCCCTCCTCTCATTACGTGTTCATACCCACCTCATTCCACTCTCCCTCACTTTTTCCCCGATGTCCTTCCCCAACTCCCAGGCTACCTCTAATATATTCATTCCTAATTCTATCAGATCTTTGACACCCCATTCAGGTACCGCAGCATTCGCATTTCGGCTACTTGCATTCTATTGACGTGGCTCTTCCTCACTTCCTCCATATCGCATAGCTGACCTAACCACTGCCCTGTAAAACTTCCCTTTTCAACTTGATTGGGACCCTCCTATCACACAGGACTCCACTTGACTGTCTCCTCTTCAACCATACCCCACTGATTCTATGGTTGACATCCGAATGTATCTCCCCGTTACTTTGGAACTTTACCTCTTGCACCATTGTCACCATCTCGCCTTCCAGAGTGCACGGCACCATTATTTTCCTGTCCTTTCCAATTGAGAGCTAAATACTCTCTCTTTGGCTTCATTTTTTTGTCTTTAGGCCTCCCATTTCTATCGTTACTGTAAAATCGTTTAGGCCCTTCTCTGCTTGTTCCCTGGAGTCACTAAGTTCTCCTACATCGCCTGCAAATGCCATCCATTGAGAGAAACCCACTCTCCAAATTGCAGCTCGAAGCAGAAGCTCGACCATAACCACAATGAAATCGTATGAATTAGTGGTGTACCCCACCCTTCATCGGGAAGCCTTCAGTATTTCCCCAAGGTGTTCTTACCCTGGCTATGGAACCACCATACATACGGTATCCTTCATACAAAGCCTAAACCCTTTTCCCGCCTATGGCAGGGTCGGGTACCCATCTTGTCCTTCTGAATGGACACAGGGCGATATATTGGTCATAGTTTTTTTTCTGCAGCCGGTTGCCGGCGAAAGCTGCACCCCTACGCTTATTTATCGTCGGTCTAGTGTTCGTCGGGGAATGCTACCGACGCCAGGGGAGGGGGGGGGCGAGCTCCTACACCTGGAAATTTTGCCTCATCTACCCGTTGCGTAGTAGGGAGGGTTCTTTTACGTGCAAGTGCCATCGTACACCCACACGGGACCTCGGTTTTCCTTCTCATCCGAAAGAAGGCACGCTCACGACCTCTCTCTAGCCCGAAAGAAGCCGACGCGCCACGGTCCAGTATCGAACGTAGAACTACTGACGCAGTTGCCGAGCGGTCTAACCACTACGCCACCGCGGTGGGTATACGGTTGTTGTCACGTGACCTGTTAACCACAAAATTGTTTCTTGGCAATTGGATGTTTTGTTGTAGTGTGGAATGTACTGTAGTGTCTAGCAAGAGTACCAAATTCTGAATGACCTTTCTTAATTAAAAGACAAGTGTCTGCCAAATCTTAAGGCGTTTTTGAAAGATTAGTGTACAAAAATAATGATAACACAGGAAAACACGAAATAACATTACCATGGTTTTACATTCATTGCTTGCGGCTGGCAACTATTCACTTTTGTTAGCATCATTAGTTTCAAGTAATGAGTTGTTGCTTCCGGCACACAGACACACACTGGAATAAATGCAGATTCGAAGGAGTTGAACACTACAGCACAGGATTCAGTATTACTCGGGAGCCACTGGAGTGACCTCAAATTTCCATTCCCGCATAATAATAATATGATCTTGTGAATATTTTAATAAGTTGAGGCAACTTTTTTTTCCGAACTCTTAATTAAGGAGTCCCGTAGGGCTTTATATCAAAAGTATTGCTTGGTATTTGATATTCATTAAGTATTATTGATTCTATTACACTGGTCGCTATTTACACTTGTCCGAGCGGCTGAATTGCGTTGGACACACCAGTTTTCGTCTGATCACTAAAGTTAAGCAGCGCAACCCCAGCTAGTACTGATATGGGTGGCCGCTTGGGAAAATTGGGTACTGCTAATATCCAAAAATCGTCGCATTAGTGTAGTGTCTGTGCAGTCTCTGCATCAGAACTATGCTGTGGACGGGGCTCTAATGACCTTTTCAGTTGAAGGGCCCTAAAACACCAACAAACAAAAACAACAAAACAAATACTAATACCCAAAAAATCGTCGCAACAGCGTCTGTGTAGGCTTTGCATTATAATTGCGTAGTGGACGGGACTGTAATGACCATTGTTGTTGAAGGGCTCTAAAGTACCAACAAAGAAATCAAATGCACATGTGCGATGTTGCGTAATTACTGGCCATCGTTGTAATTTGTCCATAACTATCGATATCATATTTTTTTTATTGTTTTGTATTCTTTCGTTGTAAAGATCCTGTTGTTTTAATTCGGCACTAATTAAGAATGCTCTACACGCTTGAAGACTCTTCCTGTTATCATAAGTGTTGAGATAGTAACTGTGAAAGTGCGCTTCTTTTGTGTCCTTTATTTTTTTTATAGCCATGAATATACTTTTGTTAGAAATTGATGAATAGTTTCATTATTAAGCCTCGTCACTTCTCTTTCACGCTTTTTAGCTTGCCTGCTTGAAAATCAGAGCCCTAGTAAAGATGATTAAAGAAAAGAAAACCCATTATTGAAGTAGACCGACCAGCTTTTGTTATCCTTTTTCGCTTCTCTTCAAGCTTTTTCTGTTGTTTGTTAATCAATATTGTTATATTCAAATGTTGACTTTTTTTATATAATGTCTGTGTCAAAAGACACTGATTTGTGATGGAGGAGAAATTGGTTAAACGTACCGGAAATAACATTGATAGTTTGAAGTTTTGTTACTTCGGGCCTATTATTAGTATTAATGAAGAGTTCGTCATACGTACGTCTTATTAGATTTAAATTGGGATGATTTCATTACGAAATTAAATAACTAGTTTAAGCCTTAATTCGAATGATACCGAGTATAGAATGGAATTTCCTAGGGTTGATGGGTAGGAAAGAAAAAGAAAATGGAGCGCCGTAAGGCGTCGAGACGCAGCGTGTGGCGATGACAGTTAAATCCAGACATATCTACCGAGAAAATGCTCGAATCATACAATGTTTGTCGTAAATTTCAGTTGGAAATGAACTTATAGAAAGTTAATACAGAATTTTTGGACACACAATTATTTCCTAGGTGTATTTGTGTCTGTGAAATACTGTTAAATGGTTCCTTAACCCTTAGATTGAATGATAGGAAGCTTTCAATCCATATTTGAAAGATGGTTGGTGATCAATTCTCTCCAGATTCCTCATCCACCTTCGACTATTGAACGATGAGAATGAAGTTGACATCATTTTGAAATGCTGTTTTTAAGCTCTAGTCGAACAATATTAATAAATTGTTGGACGCGGTTGCTGTCGTTGAACTGCCATTTAAATCATCACCGCCATTTGTTGTCGACATCATTTTGTTTACAATATAATGTCGAACCAGCATAAAGCAACTCCTAACCTTTTTCTCACCAATGGCAGGATCGGATACCCATCTTGTCCCTCTGAATGGACACAAGGGTGATTATTGGACAGTGTTGTTCCACAGCCGGTTGCCGACGAAAGCTGCAACCCCCTATGCGTTTTTTATCGTTGGTCTACTGTTTGTTGGGGAATTCCATCGACGACAGGGGGGGCGAACTCCTACACCTGGAAATTTTTGCCACGTCTACCTGTTGCATAGTAACGAGGTTGCTTTTACGTGCTAATGCCATCGTACACCACACGGAACCTCGGATTTACTTCTCATCCGAAAGAAGGCGCACTGCGGGCTTCTCTCTTCGCCAAAAGGAGCCAACCTATTTCGGTCTAGTATCAAACGTTGAACTACTGATTCAGTTACAGTATGCTGCCCACTGCACTGGTGGAGTGCCCCAACTAACTTTAGACTGACGATAAATAAGCATAGGTGTTGCAGCTTTGTTCGGTAACCGGCTGCGGAAAAACACTGTCCAATAAAGATCACCCTTGTGTCCATCCTCATTGAATGGGGTGTCGAGAGCTGATAGAATTAGGAACGAGTATATTAGGGATAGCTTGCGGGGTGGTGGGGACATCGCGGAAAAAAATGAGGGAGAGGAGGTGGAGATGGTATGGACATGTAACGAGAAGAGGGGAGGAGGAGTTCGTTAGGTCCATTTCAGGGAGCGACGAGTTGCGTTGGACACACCAGTTCTCGTCTGATCACTGAAGTTAAGCAACCCAAGCCCAGTTAGTACTGACATGGGTGGTCGCTCGGGAAAGCTGGGTACTGCTAATACCCAATAATCGTCGCATTGGTGTAGTGTCTGTGCAGTATATGCATTAGAACTATGCAGTGGACGGGTCTCTAATGACCTTGTAGTTGATGGGACCTTAACCACCAACAAAAATCCATTTCAGGAATGCAGTTGGGTGGAAGTACCCGGGGTAGGTGGAGGCGGAAGCAGACGTGGAAGCAGATTGTTCGTAAGGATATGGTATTGCGTAGGGTGGACGAGGACCTGGTGGGCTAGAACCCTCAGACTCGATCCTGCCATAGACGAGATAAGGGTATGATGACGGTGTGTATTTAGAGAGACGTTACCGATAATTACTCGCCCCATATGCAGACGAGGTTTAAGTTGCGCATGCTCCACAAATATAATTAATTGCTTGGAGCATGCGCAACTTAAAAACCTCGTCTGTTTATGGGGTGAGTAGTTATCGGTAACGTTTCTCGCAATCTCTATACAGTATTGAGTCTCTGTCTCTCTCTAATGGTAGTTACGGTTTAATCTGAAATTATCTTTAGTTTTTGTTAAATACATTTGTCTTGGAAAAGTGACAAAATGGTAACAAAATGCAGCAGCAAAAGAAATAAAAAAAATTAGGCCATTGAAATCATATTTTAGTCTCAGCTAACTCGTGAGTCTCTCCGCTCGACGGATACACGGTTTCGTTTAAGAAAAGACGGAAGAAGGACCGGAAAAAAGAGGAAGATGGAGTGGTGGAAAGAAATTGTCCGGATGATCATCTACTGGAAAGCCATGTGTAACCACTTGCATATGTAGTCCACCACCCTCTATGTATACATTATTTGGAAGCTTTTAGGACATGATTGCCAACTATAAATATAAATCATTTAATAAAAGACGATGGATGGAAAGGGGTATTTAATGTTATTTGTGTTTGTAGGAGTGGGATTGGAGCAGGGAATCCAAAAAAAAGGCACACATACAAGTGATGGGAAATAATCGTGTGGAATCGTTCAGTTTTTTCTCCCGTGACATAACTGTGAAATAGTAAGTACTTCATCGCGACGATATACTATACTGTACTTCTCGTATCATTCGTTCTCTCTCTCTCTAGTGCGAAGAAGAAATTTATTTTGATACGAAGGCAACATAAAGGTTCAAGTTTTGCTCCAATTGTCATTGTAAGTAATAAATAATGTATGGCTGTCGTTTGCTCTGTAGCGGTATGCAATTTCAGTTGTCGTTTTTTTTTTTTAAATTTAAACTGTCGTCACCGTGTGACGTACGAGTTGAACGTGCACGTTATTCTCAGTTGTGCACGTGACTCATTCTATAAAGCGCCGTGATTTTATCATTTTTTTCTTTGCACTTCCATGCGTTCTTTTTCGAATGTAGGAAATAGAACGTTTTATTTACAGTCAGCCATCTTGATCGGTTTCACTTTCTTGTCGACTATCCTATTTTAAGTACAAGTAATATATTTTTCCATCTATGAAATGTAGTATAAAAGTAGAAAAATGATGGGTTTACTGGGAATACTTTACGGGATTTTTCAAAATTGGCATTTTCGCCAATTTTATGGATCGATTTTTTTGTTTATAAATGAATCGGACATGGTGTTGATTAGCGCAGAAAAGAAACCAGGCGCCTGTAGGAGCACCATTTCCTGAATTGTGATGCTGTATCAACTCCAGGTAAACCATTTAAATTACATTACGTTACAGATAATTAGTAGAATTATTCCTTTTTTCTGAAATGACTGCTGTGTTAAAAAAAAAAGCAAGGCACACTTCCTTTGACCTAATCTACACAACAAGCCACTTCCAACCCCTTTTCACGCCAATGACAGGGTCGGATACCCGTCTTGTCCCGCTGAATGGACACAAGGATGATATATTGGACAGCGTTTTTCCGCAATCGGCTGCCGACCAAAGCTGCAACCCCTCTGCTTAGTTATCGTCGGTCTACTGCTTGTTGGTGTACTCCACCCACGCCAAGGGACGTGCTCCTACATCTCAAAATTTTACCCATTGCCTACTAGAGAGGGAATTTTTACGTGCAACTGACATCGCGCACCACACGGGACCTCGGTTTTACTTCTCATTTTGTTCGTTGGGGCCTTTGGTGTATTAAACGGCCCTTCAACTATTCAATACAAGGTCACTAGATCCCCATCCACTGGATAGTTGTAACGTAGAGATTGCACAGACACTACACTATTGCGACGATTTTTGGGTATTAGCGGCACCCAGTTTTTCCAAGCGGCCATCCATGTTAGTAGGTCTACTTCAAATTAGTTACCTGGAGTAGTTACAACCCCACAACTCAGGGATGTGGGAACCTAAAAGCATCCAGTTTGCTTCCCGCACTTGTCTACAACATGTGCCACGCATTTATAACAAAAAATCCATCCATAAAGTTAGTGGAAAAAGAAGCCAATATTTAAAAATCCCGTAAACCGAAATAGCCGTCTACTGTGTGTTTCTTGCGGTTCGTTCGCACCTCTACAGGAAGAGGAAGGTTATAATTAGGTAGGTTCTTTAAATGAAATAATGCTAAGCGTCTAGATGCGTTAATGAACAAACAATCAGATAATACTGACATGCTTTTTTGTTGGTGCGTTTGAAAAGAGGATAACGTTAAGCAAGTAATTTTCTACAAGAATAAGAAAAAAGTGCAGAAGAAACATCTTTTGAGTAACAGCTGTTTCATTTATATAACGTAATAGTAGCTAGACAATGCTACATGTGCTTATTCATCGCGAAGAAATTATTAATATATGACACTGATTAATGAAATTGTTGACAATTCAAGTATGAAAATAACGTACGACCGTTCAAATCAAGTTAGGGAAGTTCTTTTTTACGTTATTTTTACCCCTTTTTACAAAAGGTGCACTATTATATAAGTAGGTGCATTAGATGTCATGGGCTATCTTTTACTACATTTCACACACTCTTTCCTGTTATAGCAAATGATATCTTTATGATTTCAATAATGATGCTTTTCCAATTAGCGGTGCTGTTATTTCTTATCTAAGTCATCCAAAAAGCACGTTTGTTTTGATGATGGTGATAATAATAATACTTGTTGTTGTCGTTAATCAGCAGGCTGATGGGTTTCTTTGAAGAAATGCGCCCTATTCTTATAAATCTTGTATGAAAGAGAAATTCTTATAGTTTCAAAAGAAAATTGAAAAGTTTCACATGTCCCAGCTGGTGCTAATTTAGCAGTTTTAATTCATCATTATTATTATTACTAATATTAAAATATAGGGAGACGAGATTGAGGTAATAATTTCTTTTACATCAATAATTTTGCAAGTGATGAAATATTTCTTTTTGGGGAGAAGGGAAAACGAAATGTACGACGATAACAGAAAATAACTCGTTTTCTATATATATTTTACAGACTATTTTCTCTTTCCTGCTTTTCAAATCCATCGCTATATAGGGGCCCTACATTTGATAACGTGTCCTCGAAGTCACTACGACAATGAGTATTACGAAAAAGAAATGGGAACAAATTATTACTAGAAATATCGACAAGATAACAAAAAAAAAAAAAAAACATGACGTGGTTATCAAGTTCTGCCAATACGTCAAAACCACGTCGTCGAATAGTTTCAGACTAAATATAGCAAGTCCACATATACTGTTTTTTTTTGTAGTAAGTAATTACGGCTATTACACGCTCCTCCACCGACAACCCCAGGGAGCGGCAAATTGAGTTGGACACACCACTTCTCGTCTGATCACTGAAGTTAAGAAATGCAACCCCAGGTAGTACTGGCATGGGTGGCCGCTTGGGAAGACTGGGTACCGCAATATCCAAAATCGTCGGATTACTGTAGTGTCTGTGCAGTCTTTGCATTAGAACTACGCAGTGGACGGGGCTGTGATGACCTTGTAGTTGGAAGGCCCTAAAACACCAACAAACAACAACCGACAACAAATCCAATATTCCTGTGGGTTCCAGACGTCTGGGTGGGGTGGCCCCAGTCAGCAGTCTCAGCAAGAAACGGGGCTAATGTTAGATTAGGGACGTGAAATGTGTGAGTTTTGTTATTGTTGTTTTAGGGTCCTTCAACTAAATGGTCATTTTAGAGCCCCGTCCACTGCATAGGGGCCTAGTTCTAATGCAGAGACTGCACAGACACTACGCTAATGCGATGATTTTTGGTATTAACGGTACCCGGTTCTCTCAAGCGGCCACCCATGTTAGTACTAACTGGGGTTGCGTAGCTTAGCTTCAGTAATCTGACGAGAACTGGTGTATCCAGAGCAATAAGCTGCTCCTGGAGTGTTTGTTGTGGATGGGGACCTGGTGGGAGTGGAGGGGTAGAAGCCACAGACCCTACTCCGCTGCCACTGGTGGGATAAGGGTATGATGATGATTATCCCTAGTCTAAAATGTTTTATTTTTTTGCGTAAATATGAAGCATCGGTCCTGGAAGCGTCTTGTTCTTAATAGTCTGGATGCGATCCCATGGCTTGTTTGGCATCTCTGCTGAAGTCACAGCAGAGATTTTATTTTTATTTTTTTTTTTAGAAAAAAATACATAGTAGTTACAGTATTTCGGTCACATGCGTTGTCACATGAAATTGCGATCCAGATTCTTGTTAAGAAGTGAGATAATAACTTTTAATTAATAAGTTTTATTTGTTAGATAATACGATCGATAAGCTAGTTTGCTCTTGAAGCCATCTCGTCTACATACAATTCATTTGAAAATGCTACGTGTAGAGTTTTAATTGTTATTAGTTCATTATGTGTAGTAAGTGACTGTGTTGCAGGTAGACGCGCTACCGGTGAAGCTCCTCGCCTTAACTGTGGTTTACGGAACATAGCGGCGCCCTATCTAATCCATCATGCACCTTCAATATGCTTCGTATCCCCTCAGGATTTTGGTTGGTGTGTCGTTTCGCCTATCGACAAATTCATTAAAAACAAGAATACTATTTTCAATGGTTATTACGGGTTACTTAGCCGTTGTCATCAGAATAATTGGCTTTTACTGGAAAAAAGGAAGGAAGATGACTGTCTTTGAGAGATGGAAATATCATCATCGTCTTTGACATCATCCTCTACTGGCCAATAGAAAATGGAGTCTCGATTAAATTCGTTTACCCTTTGCTTCGTTATAATCATTTATGACCACTTAGGAGAGAATTGCATGCTCATTGCTGGTATGGGGCCACATTCCTTAGATAAAACTCGTTTATTAGAAGGATTTGTAATCCCGCTTCGGTGGTGCAGTGGGTCTAGGTTCTATACTTTACCGAAGTGGATTGGCTTCTTTCGGGCGCGCGAGGGAGAGAGGCCCCGACTGCACCTTTAGGATGAGAAGTAAACCCGAGGTCCCGTGTGGTGTATGATGATGACATTTGCGCGTCAAAGAACCCTTTCTACTATGCCACGAGTAGATGAAGTCAAATTTCCAGGTGTAGGAGCTCCCCCTTGGCCTCGCTGGGATGCCCCAACAAACAGTTGACCGACGATAAATAAGTATAGGGGGGTTGCAGCTTTGGTCGGCAACCGGCTGTGGAAAAACACTGTCAAATAATGTGTATCGTCCTTGTATCCACCCATTCGGAGGGACAAAATGTGTACCCCATCGTTCCAAAGGCGGGAAATGGGGTTAGGAGTTGCCATAAGCCGGCCACGCACTATCCAACTTGTTGGGATGACAGTCGGTACAACCAATTTGGAGGTAGACTACACATTGTCCGACGAAATAACCCAATTTGGCATTACGAGCGTGATCTTTGAACAAGCAACTTGCCTCCAACCAGTGGCGTCATCAGGGGTGGTGCGGGCCGCACCGGGTGACACCACTCACACCATGAGAAATGGGGTGACACCATGGTGTTGTCATCATGGTGTCACCGCACCGGGTGACGCAACCCTAGCGACGCCACTGTCTCCAACTCTATCAAAACGGCAAAAAATTGGCATTGCATTAGCAACCTTCCTGACGCCATTACTACGTTACAGTACACCATATGGTATGTCCGTTGTAAACAACTCCTAACCCTTTTCCCGCCTATGGCAGGGTCGGGTACCCGTCTTGTCCTTCTGAATAGACACATAGAGGTTTTGGACAGTGATTTTCCGCAGCCGGTTGCCGACCAAAGCTACAATCCCTACGCTTATTTATCATCTGTCTACTGTTCGGTTTTAGGGAATTCCACCGACGACAGAGGGCGATCCGGTTGTCCCAACAAGTTGGATAGTGTGTGGCCTCGGAATGATTACAAGATACTGATCCTTGTTAAATCAACATTTTAGTGTGTGTGTGTGTCTGTGTGTGTGTGTCTGTCTGTCTGTGTGTGTCTGTCTTTGTGTGTCTGTCTGTGTGTGTGTGTCATTTTCACGAAATTATTGTGTGAATCGAGGTTTGATTGAATGGTTAGTAATAATATTCAAAGTAGTGATGGATTCTCCCGAATGAAATTCAGGAAGCAGTGCGTTTTCTGTATTGTTTTATATTGCTGCCTTGAATTGTGTGATCTTTAACCCACGTCTTATTTTTCAACAGAATGGGGTAGTGTTGAAGTCCTGTGTAATCTTCTCTATGCACCTCTCTCTCTCTTTGTTAATGAAAGGTAGTAATTTACACCAATACGTTCGTTCAACTTTTATTTAAGGGTAGCATCTTATTTGTATTCATTATTCTTAAAAAAGTTTTTTTTTTTGAAGAAGAAGAAGAAAAGGAGAGGCCTAAACTTTAAGAAAGCCGTTCATTTAAATATGAATAACCCAGTTTTTCTTCTTTTTCTATCGCCTTTATTTTGATGGACGGGCCTGACGTCAAACAAGACTAATGTTTTCAAGAAGTGGATTTTAAGGGTTATCGTAGTTATTTGAATCATCGTCAATGCTTCCCTTCTCTATCGACTCTTTTGAACCCCCGCCCCTTCCGTCCCCCTCATGCATTCAAATATTCTTGCTGGGTCTAATATTAATACACGTCCTAGTGTGTTACTATTTCAGTTGTGCCAATTTTTCAGAAGAAGAAGAAGTAGAGATGAAAGAAAGGTGGAGGAGTAATAGCAGCTGCTGAGATGCAAATGAAGGGATTTTCTCAAGTGATGACTCCTCATTGAATTGAACTCGTAGCTGTTTTGTTCAGAAACCGCACCCGCACTCACACACACGCACATGGATTGTTTCCTCTGAAAAACAATTTTTTTTTGGCTCATTGATAAATTGCTATCTTAGACAGAAAGTTTGACAGGGCTAAAATGTGAAGGAGGCGGAGAGAAATTCAAAAGAATAAGACGAAAATTTTGGCGTTATGTGAGATTCTTTCTTATTCGTTTTCTTAACTAGATCGTAAATGTGTAGATATTATTATTATTATGATTATTATTGTTATTATAGACGACGGCTACACTTTTTCTTTTATACAAGAGTCTTTTCTAATATATTTCTTGAATAGAAATTTGGTTTATAGTGATCAAGTTTCATAATCATAAAAGATCCATTTATAAGCAGATCGTTTTGTGTTATCCATTTAAAGTATAAATTGCCCTTTTCTCCTTTTGAAAATTGTGTTTTTGCTCTCTTTCCTCTTAGCTTAGTTGCGTTGGACACACCAGTTCTCGTCAGATCACTGAAGTTAAGCAACGCAACCCAAGTTAGTACCAACATGGGTGGTTCGGACCCATCTATCTTCCTCATGTTCATCTTTAGGGCTGCATTTTCGATCACTGCTTTAATATCGTTTCCTTGTCATACCCAAGTACTTGAAATAGTACATGTCGAAAATTGATATTCTTCCTTCTGACCAATCGTGGTAATTCATTTGCTAGAGCCTGGTCATTTCTTGTGATTAATACGCAGGTTCGTTCCTTAGTCCAGGCTGATGATGGAGGACTAACTGTCTGCCTTGGTCGCACCCGGGGCAGGGGGAGACCGAGGCAGACTTGGGAGCAGGTTGTCCGTAAGGATATGGTAGTTTGTGGAGTGGACGGGGGCTTGGTGGGAGGCAGACGGGAGTGGAGGTCTAGAACCCACAGACTCGACCCTGCCACAGGCGGGATAAGGGTATGATGATGATGATTACACCCAGGGCACCTGAAAGGAGCACACTGATTGATTGGGAAGGTTGGGCGTGCCCTCCGTTTGGTTAGAAGAGTGCTGGGGGACAGCACAAAGGAAGTAAAAGAAATAGCCTATTTTTCACTGGTACGACTAATTGTGGAGTACTTAGGCAGGGCTTATCTTGGGAAATTGAAATGATCCAAAGGAGGGCAGCAAGAATTGTGCTACATGGCTTCTCTGGTAGACAGAGCATCTCAGACGTGATTAGAAAACTAAGGTGGGATTCACTACGTCAGAGGTGGGTATCTGACAGCGTTAACCTTCCGTCCACAAGGTGACGATTTCTGGCAATAGGTCAGCCACCATGCAATATTATAAGCAAGAAAGCATTAATTTACCTGCCACAATTTCTATTTTGATTGTATAATGTGGTGTTGGAACACGTGAGGTAGGGCGTCATCCTCCCCCCTCAGACAATAAAGCCAATATTGGTTGGATGTGTGTGCCTAGCTGAGTATAAAGGGAGAAAGGATCATTCGTATAAATTGAAGGAGATTAGGGCACAGACAGACCCATATTACTGGTCTTTTTTACCAAGGACCATTCGGCATTGGAATAGCCTTGGAGAGGATAAAGTGGAGGGCTTCCTCAAGAGAAACCCCCCACCATTGCTAGTGTTGTAGGGGGGATCGCGAGAATTTTAGCCTAGTGGTTTTGGGAGCTTTATGGTAACGTATGTGGGAATGAGAGTTGGTCTCTCCACTGCCATATTTGGCCAAGTAGGGCTGCTTGCAGTGTAGTGAATTAGAATATTCCTGCGAGTTCCAGACACCTGGCTGTCTGGGGCTCTCCCAGTCAGAACATGTTCAATGGATCCACAGACCCGACCCTGCCTCAGGCAGGATAAGGGTATGATGATGATGACATGCAAGTGGATTAAAGTTTCAGTATATCATTTTTATGCAGATGGTGTTTCATTCACATTGTGAGTGAAATGAGTTTTAATTTGTCGACATATGATAATGATGAGGAGACTAAGAAAATGGCTTGGGTATGGGTTACTGTTACTGAGAGAATGGAGAGACATTTTGGGAGCGGGCTAGAGAAGGAAAAAAGACTGTTTCATATTGTCGTGACATGAAATTATTATGAATGATATAAAACGAAAGAAGTTGAGAGAAAAATAGCATCATTTTAGTGTGACATCCAACTAAGGATGTAGATATATATAAAAAAAGACGTTAATTATCAAAAAAGAAGTTTGGTAGGCTGCATATTGAAAAATGTGAGAGAGCATCTATTTCAATGAGATGAAGATGGCAAAGCGTTTTGTCGTTGCAAATCAATCCTGATGCGAATAATAATGAGGTAATGGAGGGGTGGTCGGTTTGCTCATAGTAGTAGTAGTAGCAGCAGCACAGGATTGTTTTCTAGCATGAGATCTAAGCTCTCTGTCGTACTTTCCGCCGTCAGGGATCAAGGCTTACCTATATTTACATAGCACTTAACCCTTCCGATGTGTTAGGACAAATTTCTGAAAGATTTATTGCCTGTCGTCTCTTTAAAAATTAATAAATTTCATCACCATTTGTTTGATACGGGATAAACAAAGGGTTTAACCCTTTTCAGTGATGGTGCAGAGGTAGCTTGTTCGTTTATTGCGTCCGTGGTTCCTGGTTCGATACTGCAGATCGATTTTTTTTTGTTTTCTGTTTCATTGATGATGTTTTAGGGCCCTTCAATTACAACGATCATTAAAACCCCGTCCACTGCGTAGTTCTAATGCGGACTCTTTTTTTTCTCAAATGGGGAGGGGGCGGGGGGCTAGTACGTTGTTTTAGAGATATTTAGGTTCTTATCTGGCAGGATTTAAGACTGTCTTGTTGAAATGAGCAAAATTGCTATTTAGATGTTAGGTGTTAATGAATAATTATTACTCCGCATTGGCGAATGAATGGGTCATCCTAAAATTACTCTGCAGATTGTCCTGAAGGACTGTTCATTGTTAATTTTTGTCATTCTTATAATGTAGTAGGTTCACCATTATATGAGAGTAAAACACTTATGAGAATGACTTTCAGGAGAGGAAAGGTGGAAAAGGAAGACAAAAATTACACCTGCTGGAGGACATTGAGGAGGGAGGAGGACATTGAAGATATTCAAGTACTGTACTGTATATAGTAGACATCTGTGAATGGATTGGATAGGGCTAGAGACAGAGAGTGAGACACAGAGAGATAATGAAACATTCATCAGCCCGAATTATTTGGTATTTGTTACATCTTATCTTTAGTATTTGAGAGAGAGACGGATTTTGGTTTGTTGGTGCTTTAGGGCTCTTCAACTACGAGGTCATTGGAGCCCCGTCCACTGCCTAGTTCTAATTCTAATTCACCACTCTGCAAGCAGCCTTCATTTGGCCAATGTGGCAGTAGAGAGACCAGCTCTCATTCCTACATATAATACCATAGAACTCCTAAAACCCTAACCTATAATTCTAGACCCCCGGCCGCACCCCCCCCCCCCCCCCCCCCCCCACTGGTGAGCTTTCCTTTGAAGAAGCCCTCTACTTTCTCTTCTGCAAGGCTGTTCTAGTGCCGAATGGTACTTGGTAAGAAAGAGCAGTAGTATGAGTGTCTGTGCCCTAATCTCGTTCCATTTATATGAATGATCCTTTCTCCCCTTATACTCAGCCAGGGACACACTTCCAACCAGAGGTCCATTGCACTCCAGCAGCAGCAGTTCTAATGCAGAGACTGCGCAGATGCGACGATTTTGTTGGGTATTAGCAGTACCCAGTTTTCCCAAGTAGCCACCCACGTCAGTACTAGCTGGGGGTTGCGTTGCTTAACTTCAGTGATCAGACTAGAACTGGTGTGTCCAACGCAATAAGCCGCTCCGAGAGAGATGGAGAGAGATAGGCAGAGAGACAGAGATAGATACACAGAGTAAGACAGAAAGAGATAATGAAACATTTCATCAGCACGAATTGGTTGGTATTTGTTACATATTATCTTTAGTATTTGAGAGATGGGAAGACAGAGAGATGGGGAGAGAGAGAGAGAGAAACAGGAAGGGAGAGAGACGGGGAGAGAGACAATGAAACATTTCATCAGCACCAATTGGATGGTATTTGTTACATATTATCTTTAGTAGAGTATTTGAGAGAGAGAGAGATGTACAGGAGAGGACGACTGAGTAAGGATGATCTCAAATGTTATATTGCGCTGTGTTGTTTGCCCATCCTCTTTCTTCTTGACGTATCATAAAACTGCATGGGTCTAATTTAGTATTAAATGATTGACTGTCGTGCCTGGAGGACTTTTATTGTGATTTCGTGCTTGAAATCGTTAAATTGTTCATTTGAGATTTGGATGCAGCCGCGTCTATTATTACTTGGATGATAATCATCCGGTTCGAACGATACTTACTTCTTTGTTGAACCACATCAACTGCAATAATAAATAAGGGAAGCAAGCAAGCAATGCGAAGAAGCAAAAATTGCAATCACTTACAGCAAATTTCTCTTTAATCCATCAAAATCAGTCACAGGATTCACTAGAGAAGGCTCATCGTTTTCTATCATGTATCGGGTATCATTTTCTTAGCAAAATGAATGGCTAAGAAAACGAAGTAAGCAAGTAACTTAGTATGGAGAGAAATACGTACATGGATGGAGATAAAACGTCTGCTGAACACATTTCTGTAGTCATTCGGAGAAAACTATTTATTTCTCTCTCTCACTCGTTGACTTTTCGTCTTACGACCCCACCACGCTATTGTCGAATCCAACAAATAGCGTTTTTTCACTTCTTGACTGAAAAAGCCCATACGAAGGAAGTTAGCTTCTCAAATTTAGCGAAAAGGGCTTCGTTTTTAGTACTTGTAAGCCGATTGCGCATGTAATTTCTCTCCCTTTCCGTCGCTCTGTCTCTTTCCATGTCACTTTCTCTCTATCTCCCTCTGTCTCTCCTGCTCTCTCTCCCTCTCTATCTTTCGCTCTGTCTCTCTGTCTCATTGTCTCCCACTCTCTCTAGCTCTCTGTTTCTCTCTGTGTCTCTGTCTGTTTCCCTCTATCTCTCGCACTGTCTCTCCCTATCTCTGTCTCATGGTCTTCCTCTCTATCTCTCCCTATCTCTCTCATTGTCTCCCTCTCTCTCTTTGTCTCTGTTTCCCCCTCTATCTCTCGCACTGTCTCTCCATATCTCTCTGTCTCATTGTCTCCCTCTCTCTCTTGCTCTGTCTCTTTCCCTCTCTTTTTCTCTCTGTGTCTGTCACTGTCTCTCTCTCTCTCCCTCATATGGAAAGTTTCTGAGTTGGTGGGATTTAATAGATTCATTAAACATTATTATTTACGGCAACTGATTATTAGATAGGATTTTGTTGTTATGTTGATTCTCGTTTTGAGGGCCATTTATCGCAGTATTATTGCTGAACTCTACAATATTTCGTCTTTTACAGTTGCTATGTTTAGAGAATGTTCTTTTCTCCCTCTCTCGCAGCCATTTGCATGAAAGTTAGAACGAAAGCGTCGTAGCTGTGACGTGGCTACAACTACAAGGCTTTCTGTGACGTCACGAATTCTATTTTTTAAACGATAACGGTGGCATTGGTCTGTTAAATAGAATGCACGAAATTCCATCGGCATCCACCGTACTGAAATATGCGGTATACTGTATTATTGAGTAAGCAAATTAAAAAAAAAATTAGATAACGATTCTCTGTAGTCCATACAAGGAATTTACAAATTAAGCGTCAGTTTGTGGCTTTCGTGATTAATATACGTACGCCACACCGGGCGGACGTCAACCACTAAACAACACACCGGGTGTTGAAATTGGTTAATGGTCGTGCTTTTTTTAGTAGATACTGTAACTGCGGTGACCAATGGTGAGATGTTTCCGAGATGATTTGTATAACCACGAAGGTAGGAGCCAAGAATTTAATGCTTTGTTATTAAAATGCAAAATAAAATGCACTGTTTTATCCTGCCTGATCAATCTCAATTTAACACAAAACGCCTAGTGTGTATTTCGACATGAGTAAATTGATGAGTTGTTTTCCAGTGCCTGTTACTGAACTTATTTTTGCAGTGTTCGTTGTTGCGTTCGATGAGCATTATTTTTCAAGGAGAAAGAGAGAGAGAGAAAAATTGTTAATTAAATTACGCATGTGATCTCACTCTGTGATTAAAAGTAGATAGTCTCACGCAGTAAACCTAGAGTGGATGAATTCTGGACCCCTAAATGTTAGGAAGAGTGAAGTGTGCTTTTAACTCTTCATAGCCAGGCGATAACAATGGACGGAAAGAGAAACACAGTTTGAGAATGAATATATATACACATTGAATAAAAGGTGCCGTCCTTAAATTAATTATCCACTGTTTTGGGACCCGAGTATAAAAGATTAACTAACATACAGTGAGCAACTTGTCAAGTAAGTGATATTGCAAATAGTGGCCCAACGAAAACACAAAAGGGTATCAGATTCTCCTGTTTTCCTACTTAGGTCGTCTGTGATTTCTAACGTGAATAATTAATGGAAGACAATAAAGATGACTTTTCTTTTGTTTTCAGACTGTGTTTAGAGATTTATGTTCAGAAATATGTCAAAAGGATTGTTGTATGCAGGGATATAGGATAACAAAGGTAACTAAATACAATCTTGGCAACTAGGCTTTTAAAATCATTTCTAATGTGCACTGTCAGTCTGTCGTGTGTCTCGATGGTTTAGCAGAGTAGGGTGTGCGATAAATTCCCCGATTCCGAAGTTGCAGGTTCGACCTTCGTCGAGGAGGATGCCGTCTTCTTTTGGAGCAAGAGTGCAGGTAGTCCCAACGGCGACTTTCGTCGGATTTCGAAAAGTAGAGCCGGTTGTGTGTACGATGCCCTCATTGCATGGACAGGAGCTGTCAGATGCAGGAGTCTCCAAATGTAGGTGCTTCTAGATGTTTCCAGGTACAGGAGCTTCCAGCATTTTCCGGCAGTGGGTTATTGCGTTGGACACACCAGTTCTCGTCTGATCACTGACGTTAAGAAGCGCAACCCTAGCTAGTATTAAAATGAGCCATATAGTGGACGGGGCTCTAATGACTCAACTAATCATACAAACGAAATAAATCCAGGATTTTCCAGGTGTAGAAGTGTAGGAGCCTCCAGAAATCTGCTGGTGTAGAAATTTCCGGGATTGTCCAGGTGTAGAGAGAGCTTTCAGAAATTTCTTGGTGTATTTCGTTTGGTTGGTGTTATAGGGCCCTTAAACTACAAGGTCATTAGAGCCCTGTCCACTGCGTAGTTCTAGTGCAGAGATTGCACAAACACTACACTAATGTGACGGTTATTGGGTGTTAGCAGTACCCTGTTTTCCCAAGCGGCCATCCATGTTAGTACTACCTGCGGTTGCGTTGCTTAACTTCAGTAATCTGACGAGAACTGCTGTATCTAACGCATTACAGCCGCTCGCTTCCAGAGATTTCCAAGTGTAGGAGTTTCCCCAGGTATAAAAGCTCGCCCCAAGCGTCGATAAAAGAAATTATTTCCGAAAGTTAGGGTAAAAATAACGTTCAGTAATTGGCCCGCGTGTTGCGGGAGCGGCTTATGGCGTTGGACACACCAGTTCTCGTCTGATCACTGATGTTAAAGCAGTGCAATTCCCAGCTAGTACTAATATGTATGCAGCACCTGCTCTAGCACTTATGCCGCCCCAGACAAAAGGACAAATTGCCGCCCCTTGAAGCAGCGCTCTGTTCTCACACGTACAGGTAAAAATGGCGCCCCGGACAAATGCCCGGGTTGCCCCCCCCCCCTCCGTTAGAGCGGGCCCTGAATGGGTGGCGGCTTGGGAAAACAGGGTACTGCTAATACCAAAAAATCGTAGCATTATGTAATGTCTATGTAGTCTGCATTAGAAGTACGCAGTGGACGGGGCTCTAATGACCTTGTATTTGAAGGGCCCTGAAACACCAACAAAGGAAACAAACCTGTGTATTGCCGGCGCCAACGTGTCAAATGGGTACTAAACTTAGCCGTAGGCGGGAAGAGGGATTTGGATATCATTTTTATTTTGAAAGCATTGGGATGTGGGCCGTATTCATCCGGGGACGTTTTATTTTAATAGTTTTGCCCCTAACTCATGACTATGAAAGTTTTTTTTATGTCTTTTATTTTTTTTATTATGGGGTCATAGCTGTAGTTGCAGTTTAAATCGGAGGAGTAAATGAAATTCTTCCCCCCTTTGAAAGAAGCGACTGACGTCAGCTAGTATAGAACCTGCGCACCATGCGCTTAGAAAGGAAAGCCCATTACTAATTGAAGTACTAAAGCTTTGGTATGGATACCTCTGAAGGGGTTAGTGTCATCGAGTGCAGTATAAAGGCCATTAAGAGATTTTTATGCTTCACGAAGTTGTCATTAAAGAAACTTATGTTTAAGAAAGAAGTTATCCATGTGATTTCCTGTGATCGAATTTAAGTCTTATTATTAACTCAATTTTTTTTTTCATGGCATCCGTCAGTTTAATTGAAAGGCTTAGTGTGGTGCAGAACATAATAATATGTTGGCGGAAATGAATTTTTGCATGCTAATGAAGCAAACATTTCTTTGTGGCTGATTGTCGTCAGGGGTGGTTTTATGAGATTTTTGCTCTAATTACACTTATCCAGTGCGAATTCGTCCTAAATGAATTTTTTATGATAAGAATTCAGACTTAATAATATTATTTAAAGCCGATACGATGAAAAGCCCGCCTCGGTGGCGCAGTAGGTAGCTCCCTCAGTAACTGCGTCAATAGTTCTAAGTTCGATACTGGAGCGAGGTGGGTTGGCTTCTTTCGGGCGAGAGAAAGAGAAAGAGAGAGAAAAAGGCCCTGAGTGCGCTTTCTTTCGAATGAGAAGTAAACCCGAGGGCCCGTGTGGTGTACGAGATGGCATTTGCACTTGAAAGAACCCTCTCTACTTTGCAACGGGTAGTTGAGGCAAAATTTCCAGGTATAGGAGCCCGCCCCTCCCCCACACTCGGCGTCTGGTGGAGGTGGAGTGCCCTAACCCACAGTAGATTGATGATAAATGAACATGGGGGTTGGTGTTGGTCGGCAACAGACTGTGGAAAAAGCACTGTCCCCATTCACAGGGACAAGATGGGTTTCCGACGATATCATAGGCGAGTAAAGGGTTAGGAGTTCCTTACAGTGAACATACCATAGGCCAGCGGTCTTCCAACTGTGTTCCGCGGAACCCTAGGGTTCCTCAATGCATCTCTGGGGGTTCCGCGAGTCAAAATGAAAATTCGTTAGCAGCGGCAAGATATACTTTTCTTAAGGTGGGATGGGGTTCCCCCAAAACATCTTATAGTTCTAAGGGTTCCGTGAGTCGACAAAGTTTGAAGACCACTGCCATAGGCTATACTGTAGGTCCTACCACACAGATATCGAAGTTGTGATATTCTGCTGTATAAAAGTTGAGATTTCAGCGTTTGGTGGAGGGTCCTTTCATGAAGGGCTTGTTCTGTCCTTTCTGCCTAGGGTCCACAAGAACCTCTTAATCTGGTACCATTGCTCCAATAGCAGGACAGTAAAAGTGTTGGGAAATAACGAAACAGAGAATAAAGGATTGATGGGCACGCTGGAAAGTGGTGGTAGGTGCATCGTCAAGGAGATAAAAGGCAATTCGAAAGTAAATTACTGTATTTTAATAAATAATCCCGCCTCGGGCCACACGCAGTGGGCAGCGTGCTCGGTAACTGCGTCAGTGGTTCTAGGTTCGGTACTGAACCCGAGGTGGGTTGGCTTCTTTCGGGCAAGAGAGAGAGATAGCTGCTCCGAGTGCGCCTGCCTTCGGATTACAATTAAAACCGAGGTGCCATGTGGTTTACGATTGCATTTGCACATCAAGGAGCCCTCTCTACTATGCAGCGGGTAGATAAGGCCAAATTTCCAGGTGTAAGAGCTCAGTGACGTGCCCCAACGAACGGTAGAGCGACGCTAAACAAGCCTTGTCAATATGCATAAGCATAGGGGGTTCACCTTTGGTCGGCAACGGACTGCCGGAAAAAGACTGGCCAATATATCGTCCTTGTGTCCATTGAGAGGGACAAGATGGGTACCCTACCCTGTCATAGGCGGGAAGAGGGCTAGGAGTTGCTAAAAGCCGATGCGGTGAAAAGAAATGCCATTGAAAAAAAAAATGACATTCATGATATTAAAATGATAATCTTATTTTTGAATTTTATCGTCACCATTTCCTTCCTCCTTTTGACTTATCTTTGTCTCTCGCCATCCATGATGATAATTTTGTCAGAATTGAGTGCTTCGCCTGAAATATTTGGATTGAAAGCTATTTTGATGTTGATTTTATTTTTAATCCATTAAATCATATTTAATATAATGCAGAGAGCTTGAAAGAGTAGTGTGTCGCTAGGGGTCGCTTTTAAAAGGTAATGCCAACTGGTGATTAGTTTTTCGCTTGAAGCTTTTAATACATCGTGTTTTGCAGGGAAATTGGAGTCCTCATTCATCAAGGTCATTAGCCCTCCTCAGTGAGGCAGGGTGTAGCCACGCTCGGTGACTTCGTCAGTAGTTCTAGGTTCGATACTGGACCGAGGTGGGCTGACTTCTTTCGGGCCGAAAGACAAAGAGAGGCCCCGAGAGCGCCTTTTTTCGGATGAGAAGTAAAACCGAGATCCCGTGAGATGTACGAGATGGCATTTGCATGTATAAGAACCCTCTCTACTATGCAAAGGGTAGATGGGGCAAAATTCCCAGGTGTAAGAGCTCGGTGGAGTGCCCCAACCAACAGGAGACCGACGATGAATAAGCATAGCGTATGCAACTTTGGTCGGCAACCGGCTACGGAATAACATTCGCAGGTGCAGGAGCTCGGTGGAGTGCCCCAACAACAGCAGGCCGACGATCAATTAGCGTAGGGGTTGCATCCTTGGTCGGCAGCCGGCTGCAGTCGTCACTCTCGCTCTCAAGAAGCCGATCCATCTCGGTGCAGTATCCTTATTGAGTTGGACACACCAGTTCTCTTCTGATCACTGAAATTAAAAAACGCAACCCCAGTTAGTACTGACATGGGTGGCCGCTTGGAAAAATTGTATACCGCTAATACCCAAAACTGACATTTAGACTGGAATTGTATCGCAGAGGCCTTCGGGGAGTGGCTTATTGTGTTGGCAACACCAGTTCCCGTGTGATCACTGAAGTTAAGCAACGCAACCCAAGTTAGTACGGAGATGGGTAGTTGATTGTGAACACTGGGTACTGTAATTCCCCCACTCCTACCCCTCCCTCACCCGCGAGCCGCCTCCACAGGGTTCGGCCCGTTATGGCTGCTTGGCCGACTCTCCCACCCATTGGTATAAGAAATTAACAAACGCAGCCCCAGCTATTACTAACATGGGTAGCCGCGTGGGAAAGCAGAGTACTAGCGCTAAAAAAGCAACTCCTACGCTTATTTATCGTCGGTCTAGTGTTCGTTGGGGAATGCTACCGACGCCAGGGGGCGAGCTCCTACACCTGGAAATTTTTGCCTCATTTACCCGTTCCATAGTAGAGAGGGTTCTTTTACGTGCACGGGACCTCTGTTTTACTTCTCATCCGAAAGAAGGCACCCTCGCCAGGAAGAAGCGAGCCCACCTCGGTCCAGTATCAAACCTAGAACTAATGACGCAGTTGCCGAACGTGCTAACCACTACGCCACCGCGGCGGGTTATAGCAGAGTACTAGCGCTAATGCCCAAAAATCGTCGCATTAGTGTAGTGTCCGGGCAGTGTCTGCATCAGAACTATGCAGTGGACGGGACTGTAATGACCTTGTAGTTGAAGGGGCTGTAAGACACCAACGAACAACCAAACAACGTCGGTCCAGTATCGAACTTAGAATCAACCACTGACGCATTTACGGAGTACGCTACATGGGAGCGGCAAATTGCGTTGGACACACCAGTTCTCGTCTGATCACTGAAGTTAAGCAACGCAATCCCAGTTAGTACTGACATGGGTGGGCGCTTGGGAAAAGTGGGTACCGCTAGTATCGAAAAATCGTGGCATTAGTGTGTAGTGTCTGTGCAGTCTCTGCATCAGAACTACACAGTGGACGGGGCTCTAATGACCTTGTAGTTGAAGGGCCCTAAAACACCAACCAACAAACAAACAAACAAGCACGCTTACCTACTGCTCCACCGAGGCGGGTAAATGTCCATAAAAATGTAAATTTAGTTTCTGGCGTGGGTAGAATGGAAAGGAGAGCAACAGCAGCAGCCACACATTTTGTCTCCAATGTTGTTTACTCCTTTATTGAAATAATTTATTTTTTTAGACCAATTCTAGCTTTATCAGTTAAATGCAATAACATAATTGTAATCTTAAGAATTTAATTGATTTTCTTTGTTTTTTTTTCCTCCAGATATCATAAATCTGTAGATATGAAGGTGAAATATTACTAGAAAAAGAAATTAAGAAACCGAAATAGCTTTAAAAGGACTACTTATTTTCGTTTGCTGAATAGGTTGGTTACTCATTATGAGTCCCAGTGTGGGATAGATGCCCAGGTTGGTTTTTTTTTTTTTTTTGGTAGTACTTTTTGTTTTTATCATTTAAAAAAAAATATCAATTGACATAATGTCACTTGATGTTTAGCGAAGATCCCCTTGAGTCAAATAAGGTTTATTGTATTAAAAGTCGAACATGGTGGCATTTATTGAATAGGGATGTCGGTCTCATCATACCCAATTAGATATCAAAATCCCAATGGTGAAAATCAATTTCCAGCAAATGTCTCTCTCTCTTTTCTCTCTCTTTCTCTCCCATCCTCTGTCTTGTTGTACTACTACTACTGTAAACGTTAAAGATTCTTTTCTTTCTTGAGTTGTTGTTTAGTTTCAGACATTTCATTTATTTTATGTGTACACAGATCAAGTTTAATGACCACTCACGCAGATGTCGTACTGACCTATAGATTTGGTAGGGTCAGGTCAGTTCTTCAGAGATGGATAGAAGGAAGGACTTCATTTGGCTGTGTGTACTTTCTCTTCTTCATTTGGAGGTGTACCGTACGTACCCTCCTCCCTCTTTCTTTAAACCGTCCACTTTTCTTTTACCTAAGGTCATAGAGAGGATAAAATACCAATGATGACCACTTAAAGCATGAAATGTTTTTTTTTCGTTTTATTTTTTTTTTTGTTTTAAGATCTAAAAATGCATTCTGTTGTCGGAAATTGACCAACATTCTTAAGGCGCGTTCTCCCGAGTCAAGTTTTGTTGACCAATTGCAGTTGTTCAACAAAACTTGAATGAAAACTGTAGTGGGAACCTCTGTTTCAATCGAGTTGATCAACAAACGTTTGACCCAGTCAAACTTTTCTTGATCAAGTGGTGAGTCATTCACCATTACCCTTCAAGTGAACAAGAGGTCTTTTGTTTAAGGCCCTTGTAGATTTACAAAAGTGGACCCGTCAGAGGGGTGGACCAATTGGGGGTCAACCAAAATACAGTGTTATCCACACAACTCCTTTTGACCCCATTTGTAATGTAACTGAAACCCCATTTGTACAATGAAACTGCTGATCAGTTTCTATTGAAATGTGTGAACGAAAATTGATTCAAGTAATGTTCAACTTTTGTTGAACAACTACAATTGGTCAACAAAACTTGACTAGTGAGAACGCGCCTTTATTAGTTCTACATACCGGTATACTTGTTCAATTTCTGAGGCGGACCTTCGTGCAGTATTCGTTGACCTGTAGAAGGCCTATGATAGTGCCCCTAGACAGGTAGCATGGAACGGTTTTAAGAAGGAAGGGGGTAGATGAAGGCCATATTAGAGTAGTGCACGATATGTATGACGGTTCCGTTGCTAGGGTGAGAACGGCATGGGGAAATACTGGAGGCTTCAAGGTTCATGTTGGTGTGCATCATGGGTCGCCACTTGGCCCATTCGTATTCACTCTAGTCATGGATGAGCTGCTGACGGGAATAAGGTTTGTGGTTTTTTTCGTTGGTGTTTTAGGGCCCGTCAACTACAAGGTCATTAGAGCCCCCTCCACTGCGTAGTTCTGTTGCAGAGACTGCACAGAAACTACACTAATGCGACGATTTTTGGATATTGGCAGTCCCCAGTGTTCCCAAGCGGCCACCCATGCCAGTACTAGTTGGGGTTGCGTTGCTTAACTTCAGTGACCAGACGAAAACTGGTGTGTCCAACGCAATTCGCCGCTCCAGGGGGGGGGCTGAAAACTAACATGAAGAAGACAAGTATATTTAGCTTTCAATTGGAGTGGCCAAGGAGAAGAGAGGGAGGTTCGTTCTGGGAATAAGGTGATACTAGTGGCGCAAGAGTTTCGATATTTAGGATTGGTGTTCCAGAGCAATGAGGAAATAGACTCAGACGTGTGACCCATAGGATCAACGCGGGGTGGCTGAAGTGGAGACAAACAAGCGGAGTCCTTGCGACCGCCGCGTCCCAATGAATATGAAAGGCAAAACTTTACAGAATTGTGGTTAGGCCAGCAATGCTGTATGGCTCTGAGTGTTGGGCAGTGAAGAGGAGAATGCAAGTGGCTGAGATGCCAATGCTGCGCTACATGAGTGAGCTGTCGTAAGCCGACAGAATTCGAAGCGAGTACGTTAGAGGTAGCTTGGGGGGGTGGAAAGCATTGCGCGGAAAAGGTTAAAGTAGGTTAAGGTGGTAGGACATGTGATGAGAAGGGGCGGAGGAGGTTATTAGGTCCAATATGAGACTGCAAGTGATTAGTGGCATGAAGGAGAGGGAAAGACCAAAGCGGACGTGGGAACAGGTGGTACACAAGGACATGGTTACAGGCGGAGTGCATGGGAGTCTGGGGGGGGGGGATAGGCATGAGTGAAGGATTAGAACTTGCCAGCACGACTCTGCCACAGCCGGGATAAGGGTGAGATTATTATGATGATGAAGATATACTTGTTCAATTTACCGATTTGTGACTCCTTCTTCTTGAAGTTAGCAACCGATATCATAAGGTACTGTAGTAACATTGGACGTTGTAAATCTTCCTCTGCAGACGGCACTTGGATCGATGTCGTTACCCATAAGATGATTGCCAACTTCGTACGAGGGTGAGGTATATATACAGACAGACAGGTGAACTTTGTATCTGCTAGGTGAGAAATTTTATTAATACCTTGGTAGCGCAATAGGTAGTGTGCTGGTGGTTCCAGGTTCGAGGTGGGTTGGCTTCTTTCGGGCTAAAGAGTGAGAGAAGCCCCGAATGCGCCTTCCTTCGGAGTTCGGATGACAAGTAAAACCGAGATCCGGTGTGGTGTATGATGGCATTTGCACGTCAAAGAACCCTCTCTACTATGCAACGGGTAGATGAGGCAAAATTTCCAGGTGTAGGAGCTCGGTGGAGTACCCCAACCAACAGTAGACCGACGATAAATATGGGTTGCAGCTTTGGTCGACGGGAGAGCATAGAGCATCGATAGTCGATAGAGCATCTTTGGGTCTATTCAGAGGGATAAGATGGGTATCCGACGGTTTTTTAAACAGTGTCTGTAATCGTCCTAAAGAAACCGAAGTCGTTGACATAGTAGTGTCACTAGGTCAAGGCATTACATCTGTTCATCCGAAGCATTAGGTCGGCACGACCTTTTTTTTTCTGGCTTCAGTGTTATGCATTCCAAATGGGATAGAAGTGATTACTCAAAAGTTGAAACATGTCTGAAAAGATACAATTTGTTTATTTAATGTAAGTTGTGTTTTGGTAAAGCAATAACAAACTGATCAGAAGTTTATGTTGGACATGAAAATGTATTGATTTCTAAAGAGAAGTTTACAAACATTTACTATCGTGTCTAGTAGGCCTAAGCGTAGTACAACACACACAGACACACACGTAAAGCGGTTTAGAATAATATAGTGCATTTATTTTAGTCTTACTTCGTTTGAAGTGGTGATGATGGTGGTAGTTGTAGTAGTAAAGGTAGTGTTTGTTGTTGTTGTTGTTTCAGTAGTGGCACGGCATCTGTTTATGGTTAATCTTATCTTTTTAAAGCACAAGGCTTCATAATTTGATTCTTCGCCAAACTGCGCATAAAAGAATCGCGTCACGTTGTAGCGTCGTTGCCTATATTCTCTTTCTACCTTCCATTCGAACATTGACGTCATCGTCACTACGTTCTTTTTTTTTTTTTGTCTAGTTTTCGAATTGGAACGTTGCGGCGTTCCAAATTCTTTAATGATTATTATTCGACAGCCACAAAATTGAAGAAAAATGGAGATGAAATTGTAAAAAGGACATAATTCCTCTTTATCAATAAGGTGATATATATACGTAGGTTTATGAAGCGTTAATCGTTTTAACGAAGGGTTCCCTACGTGCTATACATAACTAACTCTATATGCCCACGATGGGATGGGGAATATTCATCCTATTTCCGTACATTGCATTCAGACAATTGTCTTCTTTCTGGTTGGTGGTACAGTAGTGGAGAGCGATTAGAAATTTCTAGATTTCTTTTTTTAGTCTTCTGTATACTCGTCATCGTCTTAATAGGACGAATTGGAGCAACGAAACATTTCCGACTGTAAATGTTTTTACAATATATACGTGGATGGATAATTGTGTGTTATCTTTTCTACGAAGTGGAAAGTGAGTTGCGTCGCATATAGCAATGCGTTTTCATCAGTAGGGGCTATTAATACTTGATCATTACGTGTTTATATTGCATCAGTAATTGTTTGATGATAAATCATACGTGGACCGCATGTTAAGTGCGTTTTCCAATTAACCGTTAATTTGAGATACCTATCCTCCCCTAACTAAGATTTCTGTCGTTAAGGTAAGGGTGCGGAGTATCGGTGCATAACAAAATTATGTCACAGAAATGTTATATATTGGCACATTTAACAGCTATAGTGTCCGACATTTTCGGATATTCGCCACTTAAGTATAATTTTAATTACTAGATGGACTCTTACTTCTTTTTCTTTTCTTTTTATTTAAAGCTGGTTTCAAGGATTTAGCATCAAGTTTTCAATGTAAGTACCTAGGTAGGTTGCCGAGGTAAAGCGCACCAAATGAATCTTTAGTGGGTCTCTTGGGTTTGTCCGGAACATTTAAGTTCAAAAATTATAATCGAAATGACTATTCCAACCTGAAGCCTGTCTGTTTTCCCTCAAGTTGATGTTACTAACAAGCTGCATGTTATGAATTTCTCCTTGTGACGTAATAATAATAATAATGCAATAATGTGCTCTTCTTGTAGATTGTACCAACGGTGACTTTGTACTCTCAAAAAGTGCATTAGTGACTTTGCTCTGCCATCCGAAACAACCCAATCATTAATTCTTCAGAAATTCCTGATAAGCTACTGTACACTCTAAGTCGTTTTTGTCATCCAATAGATGGGAAGAAATTCTCTTGGTCACTATTACACTGGTTGAAGCTTTCATTTTCTCCTTCGTTGTTCATGGTGAACATCAGAGGGATCGGCTTATTGCGTTGGACACACCAGTTCTCGTCCGATCGCTGAAGTTAAGCAACGCAACCCCAGCTAGGACTTGGGAAAACTAGGTACCGCTAACACTAAAAAAAATCGTCGCATTAGTGTAGTGTCTGTGCAGTCTCTGCATTAGAACTACGCAGTGGATGGGGCTCTAATGACCTTGTAGTTAAAGGGCCCTAAAACACCAACGAAACAAAAAAAAACGTGAACGCCAGATGTATAAAATGATGGCCTAACTGTTTATCCAGGGCCCACTCTAGCGGGGTGTAACCCGGACATTAGTCCGGGGCGCCATTTTCTGTTTGAGAAAAATATTGATGTGTTAAATACCCAATTAATTACAGTAATAGAAAATTTCACATATCGGGTTTTTCGTTCCCGTTAACACAGAATTTATAAAGGACACTGCTTGAACTTGCATAATATTCTTAAGGGGCGGCGTAAGCACTAGAGAGGACCCTGCACGTATCGTTGTGGGATGTGCCTATGAGAGGAGTTCTTGAAGGTTCGGCAAACTGAAGGTAGATCACGTATGCCAAATGTGTGGTTTCTGAGGAGTGAGAGAGAGGACATGATTTTGCCGTCGATAAATATTATCCACACTGAATTGGGATAACTGCTTTATGGTCCCATTTTCAAGATGTGTTTGCTGTCTTCTCAGATTTGGTTCCGTTGGTGTTTTAGGACCCTTAACTACAAGGTCATTAGAGCCCCGTCCGATACATAGATCTAGTGCAAAGACTGCACAGACACTACACTAATGCGACGATTATTGGGTATTAACAGTACCCAGTTTTCCCAAGCGGCCATCCTTGTCAGTACTAGCTGAGGTTGCGTTGCTTTCCTAACACAGTAGTTAGGTCAATAGGTAGAACACGATTTGGAACGTCATCTAGGCAGGTTAGCTTATGGCAGAGGTTAGTATAATAGTATGTTTTCTGAAAGAGGAGTACAGTATGCCTTTCGCTACATAGGAGTTGAAAGTCAAAGTGCTGTCTGTATTCACTGGCCCTCGACCGTCCACGAACCCAGAACATCCGAATCCCTTATAATCAGAAGCGGATAACGTTAATATTGTTTTTTTTTTTGCGTAGTGTTATTGGAAGATGTTTCTCAAATATCAATTTCCGTCTTCTGTTTTATTACCTTTCTGTTTTCTTTATTTCATGAACAGAATTAGTCTTTGTCACCCTTTCACTCTCAATCGTGGAGTAATTTTGGACAAGTCAACTGAGTAACCTAGTCGTCGATTCTCAAAAGAATTATTGATGTAGTTTTCAAACTCCATCCTGTGCCTAGAAGTGAATTGTTACATTAACTATCTTGATTTTTTTCTAGTTTTTCAGCAATTTTATTACGGTATATAAAATATAGGTTTCGGTTGTTCAGTTTTATTTTTGCGCAACATTTTTTTTTTTTGTCTTTCTGTAACTAGAACCGGAATTGTGTTACAGGCCCCGCTTGGTAGTAATATTATTATTACTATTATAAAAGGTAATTCAATGACAAATCGAAAATTGATAAAATTTAGTACTGCACTATAAAGGAGTAAGCCATAAATAAGATAACAAAAGTATAATTATTTAAGCATTTTCTCCTTTTAGTTGTCAAGACTTACTGCGTAGCTTAAAACACTTAATCACAGTATTCTGGTTTTGGCTTTTATTTCAGTAATAAATTAACCGAAATAACTTTGTGATAATGCAGTATGCATATTTGCAGGTATTTGCCATCCCAGGATCATGCAGGGAGTGGGTTACTGCGTTGGACACACCAGTTCTCGTCTGATCACTGAAGTTAAGCGACGCAATCCCAGCTAGTACTAACATGGGTGGCCGCTTGGGAAAACTAGGTACTACCCAATAATCATCGCATTAGTGTTATGTCCATGCAGTCTTTTCACCAAACTATTCAGTGGACGGGGCTCTAATGACCTTGTAATTGAAGAGCCTTAAAACACCAACGACACACAAAAAGGATCATGCAATTAAAGCAACTTCTAACCCCTTTTCCCGCTATGACAGGTTCGGGTATCCATCTTGTTCTTCAGGATGGATACACAGTATATTTCCTCAGCCGGCTGCCAACATAAGCTACAACCCTTATACTTATTTATCGTCGGTCTGCTGTTCGTTGGAGCACTCTATCGAGCTCCTACACCTGGGAATTTTGCCCCATTCGTCGTTGCATAGTAGTAGATCCCGACTCGGTGGCGCAGTAGGTACGTGGTCGGTAACTGCGTTAATGGGTCGAGGTTCGATAAATAGACCGAGGTGGGTTCGCCTCTTTCAGGGTAGAGAGAGAAAGGCCCCGAGTGTGCGCCTTCCTTCTGCTGAGTAGTAAAACCGAGGTCCCGTATGGTGACGATGGCATTTGAACGCGAAAGAACCCTCCCTACTATACAACGGGTAGATGAGGCAAAAGATCCCCCCTGGCGTCAGTGGAAACTCCAGAGAACAGTAGACCGATTATAAATAAGCATAGGGGTTGCAGCTTTGGTCGCCAGCCGGCTACAGAAAATTATCGTTCAATAGATCTCCCTTGTGTCCATTCAGAGGGACAACATGGGTGCCCGACCCAGCCATAGGTGAGGATTGGATTACTTTCGTGGGTTGGGGAGTAAGCCAAGCAGCCATAACAGGACGAACCCTTAGGAGGCTGCTCGCTGGAGATGAGGAGGTAGGTGAAGAGGACGACGGAGAGGGGAAATTTGCAGCACCCAACGTTCTTTCCTAACCACCCATGTTGGTATTGACGTGGACTTGCGCTACTTAACTTCAGTGATCTCACGGGAACTGGTGTGTCCAACGCAATTTGGCTGCACAAGAGAAGGGCTATGAGTTGCGTTGCTACCCCTTGCATGGTAGAGAGGGTTCTTTACCGTGAAAATGCTATCGTACACTCCACACGGGACCTCCGAAGAAGTGCGCACTCGAGGCCTCTCGTTCGAAAGAAGCCAACCCAGCTCGATCCAGTATCGAACCTAGAACCTCTGACTCAGTAATCGAGCACGCTACCTCCTGCGCCACCGAGACGAGCTCACCCCACGATCGTGGTTTGAGATAAATTTTATTTTGGGACTGTTTGATTTCAGCAGTTTTCAACCACTAAATCCGCCCCCCCCCCCACATTCTCCTTTCGTCCTCAGACGGGTATCTCAGCTGTAGCATGATCTTTTAACCTAGCAACATTGTGTCATTGTATAACTCCTTGTCATTTCTTCCCGTTTTTTTTTTACGTGTTCTTGATTTTTGATTGGAATGTACATTAGATGTGTTAAGGCAGGGGATGTGCAGTGGCGCCGCCTTGGGCCCTGAGACTTGGGTTAAAAATTTTTGGCTACACAACATATTGTTTTTATTCGATAACAAGTTTATTAACTGCTGTGTTTGCTTTGTTGGTTATGTCCATAAATGTGTTTATTAGAAACCTCATGTGTATCTTGTTGAATGTGGGCGCTTTGGTAACCCTGAGAATCATTTCTGGGCAATAGGTTGTCCCTAACTCTCTCCTCCTACACATTATCAATTCCACGTTCGCCAAGTTTTCGATTAAACCGCACCAGGCGCTCCCGCTCCCCCATCATCCATAAAGATGATCTTATCCAGTACAAAAGGAAAGCAACTCCTATTACTTTTCTCGCCTCTGACAGGGTCGAGTACCCATCTTAACCCTCTGAGTGAACACAAGGGCAGCCGCCTGCCTACCAAAGCTGAACACCCCTCCCCCCCTTGGTTATTCATCGTCAGTCTACTGTTTGTTGGGGCACTCCACCGAGCTCCTACACCTGGGAATTTTGTCCCTGATTTACACGTTGCATAGTAGAGAGGGCTCTTTGACGTGTAAATGCCATCGTACACCACCCCGGACCTTGGTTCTACTGCTCATCCGAAAGAAGACGCACTCGGGGGCCTATCTTTCGTCCGAAAGAAGCCAACCCGCGTCGATTCAGTATCGAACCTGGAACACTGGCGCAATAAATCGAGCAGGCTACCTATTGCGCCACGCGGCGGGTTCCTGATGTTTTCCAGTACATCATTTGAAATTCCGATATTGACAAGTCATTATAAAGTTAAGCAACTCAACCCCATTTAGTACTAGCATGGGTGACCGCTTGGAAACGCAGGGTACAGCTAATATCCAACAAATCGTTTCTTTTTTTTTTGTTTTGTTGGTGTTTTAGGGCCCCTCAAGCGGCCATCCGTGTTTAGTACTAGTTGGGGTTGCGTTGCTTAACTGCAGTGATCAGCCGAGAACAGATGTGTCCAACGCAATAAGCCGCCCCCCCTAAAATTGTCACAACAGCCTAGTGCCTGCGCAGACTCTGCAGAAGAATAACACAATGCGTTGGACACACCAGTTCTCGTGAGATCAGTGAAGTTAAGCAGCGCATGCTCACGTTATTACTAACATGGTTGGTTGGTAAAGAACATTGGGCGCTGCAAATTTCCCCTCTCCTACGTCCTCTACACCTACCTCCTCATCTCCCGCGAGCAGCCTCCTAAGGGTTCGGCCTGTTATAGGCTGCTTGGCTTACTCCCCAACCCATGAACTTAATCCAGTGGACGGGGCTTTAATGGCCTTTTTAGTTGAAGGGTCCTAAAACACCTACGAAAGAAGACAACGCCATATGTAAACAATGTGGCCCTCGGGGTACCCCCAGTTTGACATGCCTGCAATAGGTCCCCTGTGTGTCCATTCAGAGGACCTAGATGAGTACCACATCCTGCCATAGGCTGGGAGAGGGTTAGGATTTGCTTTCACTTTGCCTTTACCCGCCGCGGTGGCGTCGTGGTTAGCACGCTCGGCAACTGCGTCAGTAGTTCTAGGTTCGATACTGGACCGCGGTGGGTCGGCTTCTTTCGGGCGAGAGAGAGAGAGAGAGAGGCCGCGAGTGTGCCTTCTTTCGGCTAAGAAGTAAAACCGAGGTCCCGTGTGGGTGTACGATGTACCCTCTCTACCATGCAACGGGTAGATGAGGCAAAATTTCCAGGTGTAGGAGCTCGCCCCCTGGCGTCGGTAGCATTCCCCAACGAACACTAGACCGACGATAAATAAACGTAGGAGTGCAGCTTTGGCCGGCAACCGGCTGCGGAAAAAGCTATGACCAATATATCGCCCTGTGATCCATTGAGAGGGACAAGATGGGTACCCGACCCTGCCATAGGCGGGAAAAGGCTTTTTCGTTTTGCCTGATTAGTTTGTTAGTAATAGTAAGTATAACCATTGGTGTTGAATACGTATGGCATTGGTATCGATTAGCTTGTGACGTGATCGTCATTTGCTGACAAGGGCGGCGCTCGCATGCTCGCCAACTGCTCGTTCGACCCTGAATTCGTTGTGTTCGCGGTGTGTTTGTGTGTACGTGTGTGACAATGGCACTTTTTGCTTATAAGGATAGTAGTGCGCCAATTTGTAAAGTTCTCCCCGGAATATCCTAAGTTGACGCCAAATCGACTGTTCCAGGCTTATAGCCCGTGAAGTGTACGGGATGCTGTTTGTTACTCGGTTGCGCTCTATGTCTCTTCTTACTCGTTTCTCTTTGCTGCTTCTCTGTTCAGAAATATTGTGTTACGCTTCTTAAGACTGTTGATTCAGGGTGAAAGAGTTGGCCCGGAGTGCTTCCTGTGCGGGACATGGGACAAACTAAATAACAATTATTATTATTTGTTTTTGCAGGTGCAGTGTTGTGGTTCAAAACGTGTTTAAGACTCTGCTAGTGACAAATATTTTTACAAAATTGGCTTATTCATAATTTTTTTTTTTTAAAAAAAGTAATATTTTTTAAACTAATGTGTCACGTGATTTGTGTCCGAAGTGAGTGACCAACGCACCGTTGTTGTGGCATCCGAAGAAAATTGTTCGTCTTACGTTATTTCGGCAAATATTTTATTCTTCTTTTTGGTTTTTTTTTTTTTTGCTATTGGAGACAAAGGGTCATCTTTGCTCACCAAGGAAAGTCAAAATCAGGTCTGAAAAGAATTTAAATTATTATTATTATTATTAATTATATTTAATAATATGCGTCATCGTTTAAATGAACTCGCGGTTTTTAACTGCCTGAAAGAGATAATGACAACCGTCTGACTCGCCAAAGGGTTGTTGAGACGCGGTGTTGTGTTGGATACGACGATATTCGTCTGGACGACGACAGGGTTGAAAATTGCCAAAATTATTCAGGGTGGAAGGTAAGGGGGGAAGTTAATTAATTATCATCATCATCTCATTAATTACCATTCATTTCATTTGCTATCACCTCTCATTAATTTGCGGTCAACATAATTTTTCTGTATTTGTAATAATATAGCACTGGTCAGTTTGAAACTTTTTTTATTTTCCAATTTATTGTTTTGTTGTTTTTCAAAAACATTTTTTTTTAAAAAACAATTTAATAAGTGACCTCATTTATGTGTAGCTGATTATATTCATAAGTTGTTACGTGGTGCGGTAATAATAATAATTTGTGTGTTTTAAAGAAAAATTGTTTATTGAATGGGTTATCTTTTATGCGGTCCTAATTATGGTTTTATCACTGGGAGGGGTAAGAACGGGTTAATAATAATTTGTAAAAGAGAGAATCGGTTTTATATAGGCCCCGATATATATTTTTTAATTGGTTGATAGTTGGCAAGTCAACCCGCCGCGGTGGCGTAGTGGTTAGCACGCTCGGCAACTACGCCAGTAGTTCTAGGTTCGATACTGGACCGTGGTGGGTCGGCTTCTTTCGGGCGAGAGAGAAGCCGCGAGTGTGCCTTCTTTCGGAGGAGAAGTAAAACCGAGGTCCCGTGTGGGTGTACGATGACACTTGCACGTAAAAGAACCCTCTCTACTACGCAACGGGCAGATGAGGCAAAATTTCCAAGTGGAGGAGCTCGCCCCCCCTGGCGTCGGTAGCATTCCCCAACGAACACTAGACCGAAGATAAATAAGCGTAGGGGTGCAGCTTTAGCCGGCAACCGGCTGCAGAAAAAACTATGAGTAATATATCACCCTGTGTCCATTCAGAGGGACAAATGGGTACCCGACCCTGCCATAGGCGGGAAAAGGGTTAGGAGTTGTTGATAGTTGGCAAGTGACATTTAGACTGGAAGTGTATCGCGCAGGCTTTCATTTCCGATCGGAGGAAAGGAGGGAGTGGGTAGCGTCGTTTAAAATAATGGTGGTCAACTTTTTGCGTTATGACACTATTATTATGATAATAAATTTGAGTTTTGATTATTAATGGCTTTTCCCCCTATCCACTTTGGTTAGTCAATTGATGGTACGATGGGATGGCTTGGTCACCCACCTGGCATGCAGGTGATCTCCAATACAACCCCTCCCTCCCTCCCCCCCTCCTGCGCTCAATTTTTTTGCGTTGGACACACCAATTCTCGCCTGATCACTGAAATTAAACAACGCAACCCCCAGCTAGTACTGACATGGGTGGCCGCTTGGGAAAACTGGGTACTGCTAATACCCAAAGTCGTCGTAACAGTGTGGTGTCTGTGCAGACGCTGCATAAAAGAACTATGCAGTGGACGGAGCTGTAATGAC